>OY293303.1:87979171-88579171 GCA_958502075.1 Orchestes rusci
CTTTCGAATTTGTGAATGATATAAGAAACATCACTGTACCGGCTGATTATGAAATCATTTCTCTGGATGTTATCTCCCTTTTCACCAACATACCTACAGATGTCGTGAAAAACCTAGTAGTCAAGAAATGGTCATTAGTCAAAAATAATGTCAATATCCAATTACCCACGTTTCTTGAAATGTTGAATTTTGTATTTGAGAATAACTATTTTCAGTACGACAACAACTTTTACAGCCAGACTAATGGACTTGGAATGGGCAACTGTTTGTCCCCAGTATGTGCAGATTTAGTTATGCAGGATTTACAAGATGAACTTATTGATAAACTACCATTCAAGATTCCATTTTTCAAGAGATATGTAGATGACATTCTAACAGCGATACCAAAAAACGAGTGCAAGACCATTTTAACAATCTTTAATAGTTACCACCCAAAACTACAATTTACATTGGAGAAAGAGAAATACAATAAAATACCCTTCCTTGATGTGGAAATAATAAGAAAACCTGACTCAGTAATAATCGAAACTAACTGGTATCAAAAACCTACTTTCTCAGAACGCTACATTAATTTCCATTCTCTACATCCTTTGAAAGATAAGATAAACATCATCAAGAATCTGAAACATCGATCAATAGCACTATCATCAACAGCATATCACAACTCAAACTTACAATACAGGGTCCTTCATTAGTGCGTCAGGCAATCCTAGCGTGGTTATTTACAAAAGTAGAAAAAAAAAGTTTTATACAAAAGTTGTAGAATGTGACTTTATGCATATTTTAAAAATATTTTCAAACATACAGGGTGCGTCACAAAAGTATGGCACGAAAAAGTATGATTTTTTTAAATGGAACCCCCTGTATATTGATTGATATTTCAATTCTTTCTTCAATTTGGAACAAAAATTGTGATACAACTAATGTTCCTAAATTCAACCGTTATCGAGATATCGCGTTTTAAAAATGGCATTTTTGCAACTTTGGCATGCTATAAAACTCAAACTATTCAAGTTAGAGGAAAATGGTTTGCACTTTCCTATCTTAACTTTTCAAGAGCTCTTCTGTCATTTGGATAGAAGGTAACGTCAACTGTCAACTTTTTTCGGCACATTTTGACATTTTTTCACAATAATGGATTTAATCTCCTTGAATAGCTCTTGAAAAGTTAAGATAGGAATGTGCAATCCATTTTTCTCTAACTTGAATAGTTTGAGTTTTATAGCATGTCAAAGTTGCAAAAATGCCATTTTTAAAACGCGATATCTCGATAACGGTTGAATTTAGGAACATTAGTTGTATCACAATTTTTGTTCCAAATTGAAGAAAGAATTGAAATATCAATCAATATACAGGGGGTTCCATTTAAAAAAATCATACTTTTTCGTGCCATACTTTTGTGACGCACCCTGTATGTTTGAAAATATTTTTAAAATATGCATAAAGTCACATTCTACAACTTTTGTATAAAACTTTTTTTTCTACTTTTGTAAATAACCACGCTAGGATTGCCCGACGCACTAATGAAGGACCCTGTATATAGAGAGAATGCTCGTAGACAATGGTTACCCAAAGTCGCTTATAAGGAAAATAATCTACAGACAGCAAGATCAACGTGATTTACATCAAACCACGGATACAGGCCATCACAACAATGAGGCGAAGATATTTTTCAGACTACCTTATATACATGGACTCACAGAAAAACTGAAAAGATCAATTGAGAACTACACTACCACGGACAACAATAAAGTCATAATTTCTCAAAAATGTTGTAACACCATACGAACGAACTACTTCTCAAAATTAAAAGCCAGCACTGAAAATCTTTTGAAGTCACATGTGATTTATAGTATTCCATGCAAAACTTGCGATAAACGCTACATAGGACAAACTTCTCGATATTTAAAAGACAGAATTAGGGAACATAAAAATGATGAAAAAAACTACTTATTAAAAACCAATCCTACAGCCTTAGTACAACACAAAAAGGACACGGGGCACACATTTGATTTTGAGAGTACGTCGATTCTGGACAAACAGACTAATTACAAAAAAAGAATAGTCTCAGAAATGATATACCGAGGGAAAAAAAAACTACCAAAATAAACACAGGCAATCTTGATAAGCAAAACTATTATCAAGCTTCAATACTGCACTACCTTTGATGGAGATAAGTTGTCTGTATTTCCGCATTTTGTCCCATGTACCTAAAAGTTTTCCTGTTTGTGTGTCGTGTAAATATGTATTCTTGCGACTTGAGTCCAGAGTGTTAAAATGTGAGTATTGTATAAGTTTGTTTGTAGTCTGATTTCTTTCTTTCTTGGCTGTTTTGATACAGTTAAGCTTCACCCATTTGTATTTACATATATTAAAAAAAAAAAAAATCTGTTTTTATTATCTGTAACGTGTGAAATGTACCCCAATGTGAATTCCATTGAAATAAAATAAATATATACTTTCAGCGCCCTGATGATGCAATTATATATTGCGAAACGTCGGCCATTTTAAAACAAATTGGACTTTAATTTCACTGATCCTCAAACCCAACAAATTAACCACACTCGTCTACAAATTTGCTGGATCGTTAAATAAACAAAAGTTATAGTTTCTCTGTTGTCCCGACCGAGTTTGTTTTCTTCCACACCAACGCGAAAAGTAACAGTTATTATTTGTTGGAAAAATGGATCGGAAAAAAAAATTTAACGCCTCTTTGTTAGAACTTCATAATAGAGAGCAAATAATTCCAGACTTTCCAATAAAAGTGACTATAAAAGTGTTGAGAAGAGGTTTTTTTTATGATGTATTTAATTACCTATCTCAAGTTTATTCTGCCTATTTATTTGTGAATATTTTCTTTTCGTTTGTGCGTCCGCCATACACCCAAAGATATTTTTCATTTCTTACTGTTAAAATATACATTTTATAAAATAAAGATATTATTGTACTTCTTTGATGATAAAAAATTTTAATCAAAACTTTACGTTTTATTCGTATCTACTTTTTGTTTTGATTTGAATTTGAATCAGAAAATTTAATTCATCAAATAAGCAATGCCTAGCCTAGTTGGTTTGCAAGCTAGCCAAAGGTTTGGCTATTTTATGCTACTGGGAATTATGGTTTTCATATTAGCCAGATTGCTTCGGATAGTTTACAAACTAACCAGCTATTTTGGTTTTCTTAATAATTTCAAGTAAATTAGCCAAGACTCTATTTTAGTGGAAATTGTTTTTTTTTCTATAAAAATATCCAATGGTTTGGTTAGATTAAAAACTATCCAAGTTTGTGTATCAGCGGCAACATATACAAGTTTATATTACAATACATTCCATATCATCAACCTCAAGTATAGATTCAGTATTAATCTTGGAACTAGTGAAAAAAATCAAATTCCACATAAAATGTCTACTACCAATAGACATAACAACTATTATTTATAACAGTAGGGTGATTCCTTCAGTGGAGCAAAAGACAACTCAGCACCTGATAACGACCAGGCATAATTTGTCAGAAATTAAGATATTAATTATATGTCTGATTTTATTTTGAGTAAAACCTCTATATGGATAACACTGAGCGGGTAAATTTGGTGAGATTATTGAAAATAAGTTTCACAGACAAAACACTTACCATGGTTAAATCTTGAATTAATGCGATAAAAGATTCAATTCAAACGGTTTTGGCCTCACGTTACAGCCTGAACCGTTTTTTTTCACCTTTTCTGTTTCAGAACACTCAACAAAAACTCCTCATCATCTTTATATCAACTGTTGAACTTTATTTGAATAAAGAAGACTTTTTGTTGTAAAAGAAACAGTATGAAAATACAATAACAATGATCAAGATAATTTGATCCTAGAGCCAAAATAAGAAAAATCGTTGATCAGATGTTAAATGCATATTTTTCGTTTCTCATCAACGTACATGATTTTCCATCGAATTGATTAATTTATTTATTCAATTTGAAACATTCACCGGTCGCGTATCCTCTTGCTCCAATGTGCTACCCATCTTATGCAAATCACCTTGATAATAGGCGTTCATTTCACCACAAAATTTGTAACAAACTAGAGAATAATTGTCGGATAATAAAATAACAAAAAATATCAAAATATCGACTGGAGATTATCAACTTTGTACATTCGAATATTTTGTATGTTATTCAGTCCAAGAGGAAGGATCATTTAGTCACAGGAAAAGATATGTCTCTTAATATTATAATGGCATTAAAATATAACATATTCTGGTTGGAATACAATAAAGTAAGTTACGTCCAAATATATCCAGGCAGACCTATACGACGTTTCTACAGATTTTTTGTCACAAGCGCCACTGAAAAAAAGATGGAACCTGGAAGCTGCCATGTTGGACTGGGCCTTCAATTAAATGTTTGTCTTTGCCTCATGCTGTTGTTTCGGCATATGCAGGGCTTTGTATTTATATTGAAAACGTTTTTCATTGGAGAGTGCAGGTCTCTTATAGGACTCACACGAATATCTTATTCACTAGAAGAAGAAGACATATCTTAAGACATTTGGATTATGTTGGAAAATCAACGTGTTTGCTGCGTTGCTAAACTAAGCGGAACGCAAGATGCAAGGAAGGTTTCTTATCGTTTATACTCGATAGATGGAATGCATGAGAGGTAGTAGGCACTACAACTTTTCATTCGCTTTCACCTAGAAAAATCTGCTTCATCTGAATAGGACATACTTCATGAAATCTACTATCGTGTGTTTGTTTCTACGGAAAATTTGTGATCTTCAAGAAAATGATTTGCAAACCTCTGTTGAACCTGAAATATCGAATTGTTGCGAGAGTAACTTGCCTTAGTACAAAATCGACATATTGACCACACAAACCTGCGTAATTCATGATAAGTGATTCAATAGCTTAGGAGAATATATCATCGTTAAATTTCCTCGTTTGTTAATAAAAACACTCGATTTACGGTAATCGAAGTTACACCAACTTCACTTAAACTGAAGAACATATTACTAAACTACTACATAGTTCCAAGGCATAGTATCTTTTTCCATGTAACACGTACCTAGTAGCATATGCTAACGGAAAGTAGTGGATTCCTCAAAAATGTTGCATTTACTTCAAGCCTTAGCATATACTACGCTTTATGCATTCCACCCAATAACACATTCTATCAATCTCAAAACCAATTCCCTGAAAATGAATGTTTGTGACACAAAAACATACTCTTGCTAATAGTAATCCAACATGGCTGCCACCATGCGGCAACCCAACTCATATATGTACGAATAACTCTATGGCATGTTACGAGGAGAATAAAAACCAAATTCCAAGATAAATATACACTGTCGCCTGTCGGTCAAAAGTAGAGCAACTGCGTAAAATTTGATAAAACCTTGACACTGCATGAGTTGACAAAGAAGAAATGGTGCATTTGAAAAGTTCAATCCATTCTCAGTTAACGTTGCTGTAGATTTTTTCCAAGACATTGTTTAGTGCCCTTTTGCCACGGCTAAAAAACGTCTCAAAAATAAAACTTTCTTCTTTGTAACTTTTGATGAAAATGGCTGGCACCATTCGGAAGAAGGGTAAAAACTATGTGATAACAGAACATTCCACAATAATTGAATGAAAAATGGTCTTGATATAAAATCTTGAATCAGGCAAAAATCATAATTTTTTCATGTTTCCTGCAGAAATTAACCATTTTATTTACGACTAAAATATAATGTAACAGGGTCTTTGATTATATTCACGTGGCTCATACATCCTTAATTTGTCAATATGGAAAAAAATGTTTTCTTTAAAAGTGTAGGTTTTTTACTTATGTTATTATCTGCAGTTTAAAAAAAAAAGTTGCATCGATAAATGGACAAATCATGGTAACAATTTTTTCGAATGGTATATTATGCGCTCAAATGATTGATCTGTTTTTTCTGTCAGAGATATCAAGAAAAAGTTACTGGAAAAAGGTGTTCTAGATTGTATTCTTACCATTTCATGAAAAAATTGCAATTTTTTTTGTCCATTTACGTTTGACACCATATAATTCCCATGAAAACTAAAAATTTGACTGCTTTTCAATACAATGCTTTCCGTCAAGACGTCTCAAAAATAATGTTGAAAGTTGTGGAAAGGCATAATTTTATTTGAGTGATTGATATTATCTAAGAAACATATGAAAATAAAAATTAGATTTTTTTCTTGGAACTGGGCATCCAGGGTAAAAATATAATTTAGAACAACTTTTTCCTGTAACTTTTTTTGATATCTTTGATGCGAAGCAAACTATCGAGAATTGGCCCTCTTTGCGAAGACGTAGTAGGCGGGGTTTAGACATCAAATTTTAGTTGGATATCATAAATAGTGGGGCTTATCAGTCAGTATGACTGTACAAAATTACGAACCCCGACTTTTTCAAATTAGGAAAATACAGAAGTGTATTCATCTTATCTGCGACACACTGTATATATATATATATCACGTCATAAACTTTCTCTTAGGGGTTAAAAGTGCAACTTTAGTCCCGCGGCATATAATATACTACTGGCAATATACTGCAAAAACCACAAGTATAAGGCCAATGACACACATGGATACTGAATCTGAGATACGCCAATCTCGGATTCAGATCATACATACGATCATATGGAACTGTTCACACGCGGCCGAGCGTCAGATACAGTATCCGGATACAGAAAATCTGCGTCTTGCACCTTCAGCCGCCGGCGACGCCAACGTGTTCAAATGGGAGTATGAGATACAGTTGCCGCTATTTTGATTCTGAAATACATTATCTCGCATACTGTATCTCAGATTCAGTATCCACGTGTGTCATTGGCCTTAAACTTATGTTATACAGAGTATCCCGCATAAGAACCGTCACAGAGCAGGAGCATTCCAAAATATTATGATTTAACGCAACTTACCTATATACCCGGTTGCACCCCTGTTATACGCCTTGCAAGCGAGGTTTTGAACTTTGAAAAAATTCACCATCTCGGTTACACCTCAACTTAAAAACATCATATTTGGTACAGGTTGTGAGTGTTAATCGATAGTAATTGGAGTTCAATCGAGTTTGGTTGATAAGACATGATGCACCCTCAAAATAAGACAGAACCTGTTAACCCGTTGACGGACTTGAAAACTTATTGTTTCATTTTACGGAGCACTTATTTCTAAAACTTTTCTTGCTCTTGTTAGTTGCCGTTTTCAGCAAAAACCCAAATAACTAAAGGCACGTATTGTAGCTGTCATATTAAAAATCGTCGAAAATACCAACGTTGGCTATGAAATCAAATGTCAGACTCTACAATACGCTAAAAAGTTGAAAATAAATCATTTAATAGAAAAAGTATCTATTTAAACAATAGAAATAACCTACAATTAGCACTGAGAAGTTACAGTAATCATCACCAAAATGTTAGTTGTTTCTGATGAGTGTGCATTTTTCTGTAATCCGATTCCACAATTCGTGCCATTCGAGGTACTGGTGATCATGGAGGCCAAAGCTGTGAACGATTTCCTCTTCCAAGCCATTTCTTTGGATACTGATGATTCAAAAAGTCCATAAACACTAACATTATTATTAAAATGAGCCGATGTTCTATCGTGCATTAACTAATGTTCTAGTCTAAGTTGGAGCAGCACCTTGTCAAGAAGATCTGGGAAAATGTTTTGAAGAAACTCAAAATGAATTTAGCAGTTAAATAGTGATCAATAAAACGGATTCATTATTATAAACTCGTGTTAGAAATTTCGAAGAGAAAAATGTCCCGACTATACAGTGTGTCCAAGATAAGGATGTCTATCATGGGGATCTTGAGAACCGTAAGAGATACGGGGATGGTTAAATCAGAGAAAAGTTGCGCATTCTCAAGCCTAACTATATGCCGTTTAGAAAGTTTTGAAATACCGAGTAGTTTTTTTATATGCCTAAAAAAACGAAATTTGCCGATTTCGTTTTTATTTTTTTCTGACGTTATTTAGAGAGATATGGAAAAACAAGACACTCTCTCATGGCCACTTTTCAAGCTCCACAAAACAGCGTTGAGAGATTTTCCGTACGACGTTTCGTTTCGGAGAAACCATCATCAACTTTGTTTTTTTAAATACAGTCCTGGATTTTTTCTGACGGATTTTAAGAGCCCCTTATGTTCCCAAACCAACAAAGTATCGCAATTATTCAAAAAAAATATATTGATGGATTTTTCTATAAGAACTCATGTGTTAGAGAGAGACAAAAAATACATTTTTAATAGGATTAAAAACAAACACTTTTTTTTTAATAAGTGCGATACATCGTTGGTTTGGGAACATAAGAGGCTCTTAAAATCCTTAATAAAAAAATCCAGGACCGTATTTAAAAAAACTAAGTTGACGATGGCTGCTCATAGACGAAACGTCGGTTCTTCAATTTAATAACGCTTTCTTGTAAAGGGCAAAAAGTGGCAATGGAGAAGTTCCATTCATTTTAAAATATCTTTTCAAATGTGGTCAGAAAAAAATGAAAACAATTTTGAAAAATTTCAGTTTTTTTCGGATAATTTCGGACGTAGTCGAAATTTCTTGGCTTTTAAAACTGCATTTTGTTAAGCATCAAAATACGCAACTGCCTCCATTTAAGCGACCTTGTATCTCTTACGGTTTCCAAGATCCCCATGATAGACATCCTTATCTTAGACACACTGTATAGGGTTCGCCAAGGTAATTGGCCCATTACAATATCTCGGGAAATAAAGCGATTGGGATTCTGAAAATTTATAGGAAGAGATTTTTGAAGATGGTCTTTACAAATAAAATAATAGTGACGTTGCTTGACTTCCGGTTATACCGGAAGTAGTTGTCAACTCGCTTGTTTGAAATGGAATACCCTTTATACTATTAAATTTTTGGATTCTACGTAAAATTCGAGGCAGATTTGATGTATGATGTCCTATACCTAAATATAAGCGTTTTTGACATATTTTAGTTTTTATGTTAAAAATTACGTTTGTAGGTTTTTATTTGAAAGTAAACTCTCCGCATAAGAGAGCCTTTATTGTTCAATTTGTATTGGATTTCTTGTTGAAGGATATCAAAAATTAAATTAGGAGAAACTGTCAAAAATTTATTTTTTCAAATGGAAATCTCCAATTTTTATAATTTTATCGTATTGTGCATTGAAAATAAAGGTAAATTTATATAATATTGTCCATTCCAAAAATTCAAAAAAATAAATAAAAATAAGAATTTTGGGAATGAACACCCTTATACAAACTCACCTTTATTTTCAATCGTTCATAAGATAAAATGATACAAATAAGGGGGTTTCCATTTGAAAAAATGTTTTTTGGCAGTTTTCACAATTTTATTTTTGATTTTATTTTTGGGCCACCCTGTAATAATAGTTATCAAAATATTGCAAAAAACCTTCAAAGTAGGTCCCTTTCAACAAGAAATCCAATAGAAATTAAACAATGAAGGCTTTCTTATACGAAAAATTTACATTTAAATAGAGACCTACAAACGTCATTTTTAACATCAAAACTCAAATATTTCAAAAACGCTTATCCTTAGGTCGTTTACCGAAGGTCAAAAATTCAAAACCAGATAGTTTTTTGAAGTGCAGATCATTCTCTTTCATATGAGCCCAAGTCATATTGTGGAATCGGACTTGGGCTCATATGAAAGAGCATGTTCTGCACTTCAAAAAACTATTTGGTTTTGAATTTTTGACCTTCGCCGTCGCCGCTAGATGGCGTTAACTGAAATGGTGGCAAAAAACAAAAACATTAATGATTTTTTTTTGATTTTTTTTTTTTATTTTTTTCATAGGAAAATGTATCCCCTTTTAAAATATATGAAAATGGATATACCATTATATTTGATTTTTTTAGAAAAAAATATGCTACCATTTCAGTTAACGCCATCTAGCGGCGACGGCGAATGTTACAAATTAAAAAGCAAATGAGCATTTTATAGCGCAGACTATTCTCTTTCATATGAGCCCAAGTTCGTTCAAATCGGTCAAGCGAAACGGAAGAAATCTCCGTTTGTTTAATAAAACAATTGAACTTCCCCCACCACTTTATTATGATAGATAGAAAAAAACGTTTTAGACAAAAAGTGTGGGTAAATAGTCAGTAAATCCGAAAATGAGCTCATCGATATATTTTCATTAGACAAAATTCCATAAAAATCATATTTTTCTACTTGGTGTTGGTTGTTACGCCCCCTAGCGACCATTTCAGAAACTTGAAAATATTTTCCAGGTTTTTCTCTTGGCCGTTTTAGTAATAGAATTTTTTGCCGCAAGCTTCTACGATGAATAGTTTACGAGAACTGGCACCCTGTCGCTATAAATGAGCCAAAAAAATCAAATATGATGGTATATTTATTTTTATATATTTTAAAAGGGGATACATTTTCCTATTAAAAAAAAAAAAAAAAAAAAAAAAATAAAAAAAAAACAAAAACAATCATTAATTTTTTTGTTTTTTTTATAGGAAAATGTATCCCCTTTCAAAATATATAAAAATAAATATACCATTACATTTGATTTTTTTGGAAAAAACTCAAAACCATGCTACCATTTCAGTTAACGCCATCTAGCGGCGACGGCGAAGGTCAAAAATTCAAAACCAAAAAAGTTTTTCTAAGTGCAGATCATGCTCTTTCATATGAGACCAACATCGCGTCAATCGGTTGGGTTGTTTCAAAGTTATGAGCATTCTTGCGTTGTAAGGTTTGACAGCTGATACCTGTCTTATTTGACATGTTAGGAAAAAAAAATCAAAAAAACAAATTTGAAGGAAATCTCTCAAGGAATCCATAGCGGTACTCATTTGTATTTGTTTGTATTTAAAAATCACGAAAAAACAGCGATTTTGTGTTTTGATAGCACCGTTACGCCATCTTGTGGCGATCTTGGGAACTTCTGATATATTTCCAGCATTTTCTCCATTCCATATTACCCAGTATTTTTTTTCCGCAAGTCTCTCGGATGCCTAGTTTCTGAGATCTGGCACCTTGCCATTCTTAAATAGACACCCTGTACAATTCAAAAAATGTAATGATATATAGGGTGTTCCATTTGAAACAAGCGAGTTGCAACATACTTCCGGTATAATGGGAAGTCGCGCAACGTCACTATTATTTCATTTTCCCTACAAATTTTCAGAATCGTAATCGCTTCATTTCTCGAGATATTTCAATAGGCCACTTACTTTGGCAAACCCTGTATGGTCAATACAAAGCAAGTATCACTAATTAAATGACTTACTTTCCGGATCACCGATCTAAACAACTGGATGAGCAAACGCCGCTCTCGAAATGGCTAAATTACGACCGAAAAACGTAAATAAACACGAACATTTTCCGGCAAGTTGGATATTGCGCACTGCAGCAAAATAATGTCATCATCACGAGGTGTGGACAGGACCGAATTCATAATATAATATTATATATTTCCGTGAACCTGATAATTTTTATTTTTGATTAGGCAATGAACGTGTTGAAGACACACAAACACTACGTCCAAAGCAAAATGATCCACAATACAAAAGCACAACACAACAAAGCATAAAGCAATAATATGGCGTCGATCACGAATAAACGAGAACCGATGTAGTACGGGACACGTTCAGTTGGCCGCGAGAGTAAACATCTGGTCGGATCGATAGATTGAATTCTACTACGCATGATCAACATTCCCATACTCTACTGGAAAATGTCCGTGAAACAGTCGCAGAAACTCATTTTTTCGCCCATGCCTCGCCACATTTGCTTCAGATGACACATGCATTATGCTTATCCATGGGTTTAGATCAGTGTTCCGGATGGTCAAGTCTGACGTTTGATTTCATAGCCAACGTTGGAATTCTCGACGACTTTTAATATGACAGCTGAAATACGCATTTTCAGATATTTGGGTTCTTGCTGAAAACGACAAAAGTTTTTTGAATAATAACTGGAGAAAGAAAAGTTTTAGAACTAAATTCCCCATAAAATAAATCAATTATTTTTCAAGTCCGCCAACGGGTTAAAAAAAATGTCCTATTTCAAGGTTTCATCATCCCTTTTCAACGCTTTGGAATACCTCAATTGAACTCCAATTACTGTCGATTAATGCATTTAGTACATTTAGAATGTGAAAAAAATTTTTGGTGTTACCAAGTTGAGGTATAACTGAGATATTCAATATTTCGAAATATAAAACAAAACTTGCGAGGCGTATAAATTCTTAGGGTAAGTTGCGTTAAATCATAATATTTTGGGTGCTCCTACATGCTCCTGCTCTGTGTCGGTCCTTATGCGGGACACGCTGTATATGTACAGACTGTCCACGGATAGGGTTCACAAGAGCACAAATGGATACAACATTTTAATTTCGGAAAACATTCATTCTTGATGACAAAATTTGCTTATGAAAAAATACGACTCACGAGGAGAAAATTTTGATTTTTTTATACAGGGTTCGCTGAATTTATTCCAAGAGTAAACTACCTTTACTTTTATTTAAAGCAAAATTCCAATTCAATTTGTTTTCGAACAACATAAGAGGTTGAAAAACATACAGCATCAAGCATCAACGACTTTATCTTTGATAGAGGGGTATCAAGAATCTACAGTCAAAGTGTAGATGTTTGTATTGACGCGTGGTATACTCTATAGTCTAGTCTTAGATATCTAGACTAACCTTCGTTTGATTATTGTGAAATTTCTAGGAAGAACAGGGTGATTCAATTTCAGCGACGGGGTGCTAGTTCTCGTAAGTAAAAAATTCTCTAGAGTAATGTGCCCAACAGAAAATGCTGGAAATATATTACATATGAGTTTCTGGGATCGCCACAAGGGGGCGTAACGGTACTGTGGAAACAGACAAATTTTCCAAATGTTCCCCATTAAACTACTAAAAAAGAATATGGAAACAGATTTGACGGTTCTTTGGTTCGTTTCAAAAAGAAAAATCTGGTTTTTCTGGTGCATGTGCTTGGGATCAATTTTATTCGCTCAAGCCGACCACACAACATTAATTATCAAAGTCAAAACTGGTTTTGAGATTTTTTTGGAATTTTCAATTATAAAACCACTAAATAGATGCATGTATCGTGTTAATTGGAACATTTCCTACCACCACCATGAAGATAATTTTTCTATATCTCTTGAAATAGTTAAGAAGATATCATCAAGAATCCCTCGAGAAATACTTTTGAAACTGCACCTGTAAATTTGAATATGTCAAAAAGAAAGACAACAGATTTGTTCTGATTCGCGTAAGATATCCTGTTCTTGAGTTAATGTTAAAAAACCTATAAGTGAGAATGCCAACTATTTTTCGTTTTATTTTCTACGAGCAGCTGTCAAGTAGAATAAAGTGCGTCACAAGTCACAAATAATAAGATGGACCAGTGAACGTCTTATTCCAGAAATATAAAAAAAAAGAAATGAACACAAAAAAAAACAAAAAATCAGTGCAAATGCACAAAATGCCCACCGAACCGTCGCGTCGGGTCGTTGGCAAGGCACTCCTATCTTTTTGACACTTTCAAGTTTACAGGGGCTGTTGCAAAAGTATTCCTCGATGGATTCCTGTCTCAATAACTCTTCAACTTCAAAAGATTAAGAAAAATTATCTGTATGAAAGTGTTACGAGATTTTCCAAATGACACGATAGTGTGTTTGCATTTGAAAATTTCTAAAAAACTTCAAAAACAGTTTTGACTTTCATAATTTATGATGTGTCGTCGGCTAAGGCGAATTAAATTGACTCCAAAACACAGCACATGCAAAAGAAAGAGCAGACTTTCAAATTGGTTAAGGGATTGCGAAGTTATAGGCAATTTAGTAACATTAGTTTGACGGCCTGTATCTGTCTTATTTGACAATTTAGAGAAAAGTGTCAAGGGGCAATTTCGTAGAGAATATCGTCCCAAATCTGTTTTCACATTCTCTTTTGCTAGTTTAACAGCAAAAATTTCGAAAATATTACTATTTTCTGTTTCACAGAACCGTTACGCCTCTTTGCGGCAATTCTAGAAAATATATTTCCAGCATTTTCACATGAGCCCATTACTTTACAGATTGTTTTTCCTGGGTCTCTATGATGAATAGTTCACGAGAACTAGCACCCTGTCGCTGAAAATGAATCACACTGTACATAGTTTTTGCGCCTCTTTCGAGTGGTGCCATTTTTCATCAAAAGTAACAGAAAAGTTAAATTTTTATCCCTTTTTTTAGACGTGACGAAAGGAAACTAAACAATTTTTTAGATAAGATCGCCAGGACACAACAACTGGATTGTGGAATAGTTGATTATCAGAGTTTTCAAATGCGCCATTACTTGTAAGATAACTGATGCAGTATCAAAGTTTCATAATGTTTTAGGCTGGTGCTTTACTTTTGACTGACATGTACATGCGTATTGTTATAAGTTTTTTCTCTCAGGAAGTTTTTCTATGTACCGTAACTTCGAACCATATGGGAAACTTTTTTAAAACTTTTCATTAGTTTTAGGAAAAAAAGGCTATTCTTCATTAAGAGTTCTGCATCTTTCAAAATATAAAATACAATCATCAGATATCGAATTTTTTTAGTCGTATACGCGGTTGGTCAAAAAATATGAATTATGGTGTAAGAGTAAAGTACCTTTATTTTGGAGAGTATCAAAAATTGTTATTGAAAAAAGTTGATCAGAACTAAAAACCACGTTCAAGTATGCAATCACATCCATTTACAATAAGAAAATAAGCTTCGCTATCTTCCACTAATTTGTCTACATTTCCTATAAATAAGTAATGAATGAATAAATTAACATTATTAAAATTGTGTTTACCTTTTTGTTTCTCAATTTTGTCTGACAATTTTGCAATCTAAACACTTAATGAATGCATATTATTCTGCATTCAATACTGTCAATAGAAAAATCCATACAAGTATTTTTAAATAGAAATAAATTGTTGTAATAGCATATTAAACGTGGTTTCTAGTTTTGACCAACTTTTTCATATTATCAAAAATACAAAATGTACTTTTTGGACAAAACTCATATTTTTGGATAAACCACGCATATACGACTGAAAAAAAAATATCTCTTGATTGTATTTTAGATTAGGCATTACCGAAATGCACTGTATAAATATGCATATTTATACATATTATATAAACCATTTTTAGAAGGCGTCGTGGACTCTACCAGTACAGATATATTTGAGACGTTTGTAATGTATAAAAATTTGAACTTGATTCAAAGAACCTTTCTTACAAAAACACATGACAAATCAAATGTCCACAATATAACGAATGGATGGAAAATCACCATATATTATGCACTATGTTTTACGATCCAATGTGGGTGATTTTGTACACTATCAACTCTATACTACATTATAAAGTTACTTGAAATCAGATTTGAGAAGATTCCAGCACATTCATCCTACAGATGAGTCCTTTTTAGGTTTCCACCATTTGTCTTTGTATAATTATGATAAGTCTCAAAATTATTTTCAGTGAAATTAAACATCTAAATTATAACACTCAATAAACTCTTGAAAATCCTTTCATATCTATTATCGCTGCGGCTGAGCTGTTTGTGGCAGTTGGTTTGTTTGAAGAGTTGGGGCTGTTCCTGGAATATTTGGTCCTTGTGACGGAGACCCAGCAGACAATTTCGAGAACGCTAATAAAGTATCAGGAAAGTTTGGTGGGGTAGCTGGGGTGTTACATGGAGTCATAACCTGAAAAAATCGCGTCTTTGAGGGTATAATCCAAAATAGTTTAATGTTCTTGAGAAATACACCTCTTGTTGCAACTTAAATACTGTATCGTTTCCGCTACACAGAATATTATCGGGATAATATTTTTCTACTTTTGCTTCGCCTTTTTTCTTCGCATATGTACAGGGTCTTCCCGTATATTTTTGACTCCACCTAGAAACTGTTTGTTTTCGACTTGTTGCTAGGATCTTTAACATGGATATGTGACATTAATTTGTTTATATTTCGAAAACTAGAGCATGAAATGCCATGAATATACAGTGTGTCCAAGATAAGGATGTCTATCATGGGGATTTGGAAACCATAAGAGAACGAAGATGGTCAAATTAGAGAAAAGTTGCACATTTTCAAGCCTAACAATATGCCGTTCAGAAAGTTTTAAAATTCTGAGTAGTTCCGGAGATATACCTAAAAAAGCGAAATTTGCCGTTTTGTTTTTAATTTTTTCAGACGTTATTTAAAGAGAAATAGAAAAACAAAAGACTCTTTCTCATAGCCACTTTTTGAGCTCTACAAAACAGCGTTGAGAGATTTTCCGTAAAACGATTCGTTTCGAAGATTTGGTTTCAAAGATCCCTATGATAGACATCCTTATCTTGGACATACCCTATGTATTTGAAATCAGATGGAGGTCTGTACGAATTTGAAACGATATACAGAGTGTTCCATTTGAAAAAATCATCAACCTGTCAATAATATTTTGACATTAAATTTTTTCATTTAGCCCCAAATTCTCAAACTTCATAAATCATAATATCTTTATTTAGCATAATGCTACAATATCTACAATATGTTTATATAAAAAATTAAAGATCATTGTGGTAAAATCAGGGAGAAAATTGCTAAAAAAAACATGAAACTTTTGTATATACCTTATTCTTCTCTAGGTGGTGTGCAAAAAGATACGGGAAGACCCTGTAAATATTTTATTTGAATATTACCATCATACCAAAACATCATATACAATGTGACTGATAAGTGGACGTATTCCTTTGAGGAGAAAGTAGGGCCTATTTGCTACCGATTAAACATGATTTACCTCTACAAGGAAAATTTAGTTTAAAACCGAATAATTTATAGTTGACATCAATATTTGTTAGTGTCAGCTTGTAATTTGAAAAGCGACATTCAAAAAGCTCTTGGTTATTTCGCGAATTTTAATATTTGGCTCGCAGAGATGAATTTGTTAAATGATGTCGAGTAAAATAAATTTGAACACTAACGAAAACATAAAGTTTGGATCCCCGTCACTACAAAACGATTGTACAGTGAGATACATATTGAAGACTCGAACAATATATTATGGGCAAAGGCAAATTGTAGAGATCGAATGAGGAAAAAAAACGCACGTTTCATAGTGATTTTGTATAAGGTTTGTTACCTATTGAGGTTAACTTTTCGTAAGAAACTCACCTATGCGCATGTACAGGGTGGGCAACTAAGAATGCGAGGTACTGTATCTGGGAAACTATCTATCCTGGAGGCTTGCGGCAAAAAAAAATTATGACCAAAACCTAGAAAATATTTTCATGTTTCTGAAATGGCCGCTAAGGGGCGTTACAACCAACACCAAGTAGAAAAATAGGATCTGTATAGAATTTTGCTCAATGAAAATATATCGATGATATTGTTTTCATATTCACCGACTATTTACCTACTCTTTTTGTCTAAAACGTTTTTTTCTATCTATCAAAATAAAGCGGTGGAGGAAGTTCAATTGTTTTTTTATAACAAACGGGAATTCCTATTTAAAATAATTTCTTTTCAATTTTTTATAAAACGTATGCATTTAAAATATATAATGATAATAATAATCGTTTATCAAGCAGCAGCTTTGAAAGTAAAAAGTAGATTATTGAACTCTATTAAACCTTTATAAAATAAACTATTGTAAGTCTTGAAAAGACGACTTTTTGATACATAAAAATTACTTGCACTCCTACTATGATAATCATGAACATCATTTACATATTTTAATTCCACACACAAGTAGTCCGGTAAAAGTCCGTTTTTCATTTTATACACAAAAACGTTACATTTAAAATTAATAGTGTCACTAACATTCATGACTTGTAACGCACTCAACATAACATTTATTGGAGTGTAACGATTACAAGACAAAATACAACGAAGCGCACGATTTTGAACTTTTTGAATTTGCGAAATTTTTTCTTGAGTTAGAGTGAACAGTATTACTGATTACTGATTACTGAAGTACAGGCGCTACGCGTTTCGGGCTGTTGGCCCCGACACCGTAGCCTCTAGTTGGGCTTATTGTATCTTCTCTGTGCCTGTCTCTCAGTCGAAGAGCTCCATTGCCCGAATAAGGTTTATAACTAGCTCTACTGTTTCCTTGTCCGTCTGTTGAGGAGTGGTTGTGAATTCCCCGTTATCTCTTCTCCAGTACGCCAGCGCTTCACATTCAAATTAATACAATGTGGGAAGCTGTTTCCTCCCCTGGGAGTGCAGTGTCCAGTTAATATACCTGTTGCTTTCCCAAGCTGATTCCTGCTGAGTTTCAGTAGGCTTCCAGAAAATGATGGTTCGATTTCGTCTGCCATCATTAATTTACTGTGTTTCAGTCCTGGTGATTGGCACCATTAAGATTTCTGTTGTTTTTTGGACCAACAGTTCAGCCAACCGCTTACAGAGGATTTTGTGATACCAATGGCAGGTTCTGGACCCAGAAGTGGTGTGTTTGCAGCTTTGCGTGCTAGTAAATCCGCCCGCTCGTTCCCAGCTATCCCTGTGTGTCCTGGTATCCATCCAAGAGTAACATCGTTAGATACTCCCAGTGTGACAAGGTTTTGCTGACATTCCATGACTTGTTTAGAATTGGTTTCCCGACTGGAGATGGTTTTGATTGCAGCTTGGCTGTCACTAAGGATAAGGATCTTCCTTCCTCTGTAGCCTCTCCTGAGATTCTCTTGCATGCATACGTTTATTGCATGTACTTCTGCCTGGAAAACTGTAGCGTAGATCCCAAGTGGTTCATATGTTTCCCACTTTGGATTTCACCAGTCCCCCGGCATGTTTCGGAGCCGTCTCTGTACCATATTGCCCCATTTGCCATCCGGAGTTGTTTCACCGTTTCCTCTTTCCATATCAGCTTGGTCTTGGGAGACGTACTAAAGTCAATATTTTTCAGCATGATATCACTCCCCATTATTACTAGGTGATTCGATATTGTGCTGGTTATCTAAGTGTGTCCTTGGGAGTTTGAGTAGCTCCAGTTCCCGGTGTTGCCTAGTCTATATGCTTCCATTTCGATATAGATATCTGAAGGAGGTAGGTTAAGCATGGCCTCCATGGCAAGTAATGGAGTAGTTGGCTCCCGTTACACAGAGACATGCTAGCCTCTGAACTTTTGCAAGTTCCGTGGCTGCCTGTCGCTGCTCGATTTTCGGCCACCAAACAGAGCTGAAAGCAAGAGTGGGTCTTACCACGGTACAGTAGAGTCAGTGTACCATGCGCGGATTTATGCCCCAGTTCTTTCCTATCGCTTTTGTGTTGCCATTATTGTGGCTTTACCTCGATTGACCATTTTCTGTAGGTGTGAATTCCATGTGAACAGTATTGTAGAACAATATTTCGAATGTGGCGCTACAATCGATTTATATAATAATAATTTAACAAAAAATGATAAATGTTTCCCTATTCTACGTAAAAAATACACTTTTCTGGACATTTTAGCACAAACAAAATCGGCATGAGAATTAAAATTTAGATTTTCGTCGAGCATGACACCCAGGTACTTGAATGTTCTAACTCGTTCCATACGTTCTCCATTGATTATTATATTGACATTTCCATGCTCATTATCCAGTCATGCGATAGTACTGGGCATTCCAAAGATTACAAATTTACATTTTTTTGCGTTCAATGCCATACTGTTATCAGCCAACCATGATTCAATACAATACAAATCTTTTTAAATTTTTTCAAGCATCGTGACAATGTTTGAACCGGATACATAAATCATCGTGTCAAGGAGTCTTATTTTTGAATATTTCACATGAAAATTTCATTAATATATATCGTGAACAATAAGGGTCCCAGAACGGTGCCCTGTAGAACACCGAATGACAGAAGGCTCAACATCAGAGTATTTGTTCTTATATTTGACCGTTTGAGTTCTGTTTTGAACCATTTAAGTGCTGTGCCTCTGACCCCAATTTTCCATATTTTATTCAATAATAAATTCCTATTCACAGTCTCGAATGCAAGTTTAAAGTCCAAAAAAATTGATATTACAAATAATCCTTCGTCCATACATTTTAACCTCTCGTTGCACACTTGTAGTATCACAGTTTCACATGAATGACTAGATCGGAATCCGGATTGCCCTTCATTTATCACATTATTATTATCACAGTATATAAAAATGAATATACCATTACATGAGATTTTTTTCGGAAAAACTTAAGCGGCGACGGCGAAGGTCACAAATTGAAAAGAAAATAAGCATTTTGTAAGACAGATTATGATCTTTCATATGAGCCCAAGTAAATCTGAGAATAATATCATCGATACATTTTCATTGAGCAAAATTCTATAAAAATCCTTGTTTTCCAAATACAGTACCTCGCATTCTTAGTTGGCCACCCTTTATACTGGGTTGTCCAACTTTTACCAGCAGGAATCCCAGAATCGATAGATAATCGACAAATTATTTGAGTTTGGTTAATAAACTATGTGCGAAAAATGCTACGTCACAAAGCTACAGGGTGTTGAAATTTAAGAAAAAAAAAAGAATTTTATCAATATCTTTATTGACAATTGAGATTTTTGAATGAAATTTGGCACGTGTAGAGAGGTAATCTAGGTTCATTTTTTCAAGTAATATTATTATTTTTATTTCCACCAGTGGCAACGAGTACCGATTGCGATATTTTTAATGAAAAAACAGATACGCCACTAGTTTATCTCAAACTGAAAATTATATCTGCAATCCTTATTCAATTTAATTGAAAAAAGTACTTTTGACTTTTTTCCATACGACACATTTTCTAGTAAAAAAATAAAACTCTTCTAAATAGAATGTATTGAAAACCAACATTACAATAACATATCATTGCACGTTTTACACGTATTTAACAGATTTTACACGTGCCAAATTTGATTTAAAAATCTCAATAATTGGTAATAAGGATATTAATAAAATTCGATTTTTTTTTCTTGAATTTCAACACTGTAAATTTGTGACGAAGCATTTTTCGCACACAGTTTAAGTTGGACCACCCTGTATAATCCCGGAAAAACTGTTTAAATTAAATACTTTCATTGTCATTGAAAGCAACAGGCCTCGTGTCAGAAGACAAATTGTCCTTATAACTGGAATTCTATTTCGAAGAATATGTGATGAATGGCTATCATAATTTTGCGTTATGTATGAAATAATTCACTGAATCATTGTTTCCGATGAAAACGAATAGGTACAGTACATAATATACTAACCTAATAATTTTATATCATATATTATTCTCAATATAAGATATCTCACCTGTCCAAAATGTGAATTGTGTCCATGGGGGCAACTTGGAAGAGCTGCATCTTGGAAAAATATACTGAGAGCCGTCTGTGGAAAGACCAAAAAATACACAATCAATATTGAATCGTTTCAAGGACAGAAAAAAAACAATTGAGTTAAAGAAAGTGCGCTCACTGAGATCAATAGACATTTTTCAGAATAGAACAACCAGAATCTCAAACTCTTGTGTTACACAACAAATCTATCGATCTATTGTTAATATTACAATGGGGTATTATACAGTGGAGATTGGAGGATGAACAGATGAAATACTCGCGTGAACATTGATAAATTTGATTTTTGACTTTAAATAACAAATTAAACAGAAACTTGGAATAGGTAAGGTCGATCGCTAAGAACGTCGTCGTTTGCAATTCGTGGCCACATTGTGACACTTCTGTCTTCTTTTCTTGACGGTTTTTGTCATTGAACTCCCCAATGATATGATCGGGATGACGTTATAAATCTTTTGACAGGCGATTTAGGGAATCACTGCCGTGCTCGCCTATACAGTTTCCACAACTCGGCCGTCCTGCAAATCACACGTCTTGTGTGGTCTTGTCATCGTCAGAAATGTTAGTCCAGGGCTTCATGAATTCAGCACAAGTTGATGTCTTAGCTGAGCCTTCGCGAAATCCTACTTTCTGTACATCGTAACCTACTTTTGTTTTGACCACCTTACATGGTCCTAAATATTTTGGCTTCAACTTTAGACCTGTTCCAAACTGAGTTTTTTTTGACAGCTACAACAGTGGTCAATTTTGTATTGTCGGCATGGTTTTTTTCGAAGATTGTAAGATCTTCCATTTTCGATTCGGATTTTCTCTATTTTATCCTTCAACTTCAGAGCGCAGTAGTCTTTACGAATGACTTCCTCGGTCTTCTCACTACGAAATGTCCTTATTCATGCCATCTTCAAACATATCCATTTGCATCGTGCCTCGTATAACCATGAGTTCTTCATCATTGATTATTTTGTATAGGAAAAATTGTAGAGTTTACTTCGTCATATCGTCGTTGTCCCTTCTCGTCATCAATCACCATACTTCGTTATACACACTTTGGTTCAAAAATCCCATGTAAAATCATCAAAGTACTCCACAGATCGAAAACAGTTGACTTCAGGTGAACGAAAAATTATCTCTATCGAAACGTCAACTAATCCCGATTGATCCCTCAAAAATTGTGGATTTAAGAAATAACTGCCGTGCTCGCCGATACAGTTCCCACAATACTCTTTTCCAAAAATTGTCTTAAATCTTTATTTGATCAATATTATTCAGGAAGTCACCTTCATTTTCGCTCAGCATCCCCCTATTAATTCCTCAAAGCGCTCCTAATTTGGGCACTCCGTGCTCCCTCGAAAAATTTAGAGTCAATAGCCTAGTTTAAACCGACAACTTGGCTCGCGGACCAAGTACTAAATTCGAAGTATATCAGAACCAAGTATTTGGTTCGAATGGTGTAAACTGTTGCGGACTAAGCTGGTCCGCTCTTGGTTCTGTATTCGCCAGCAGGTGTACCGAACTGAATTTGGTTCGATCTCGATCAAAATTATGAGGTTATGTTGATTGTGATTATTGTGAATTGTGTCGTGATTTTGTTCGTTCTGAGTTTTCAAGGCAATCTGAGCGTACTTACTTATGTTTTTTTTGGTTACGAATTGTGATGATAAATAATTTCGACTTGTTTTCGACATTTGACGGATTGCGCGCGTACTCATTTAGTTCACGCGTTGCAAGACGGTGTAAACGGGCGAGAAGCAAGCATTGGCCCTACCGTACTATCCCCACCCACTTGGTCCTATCGGACCGAACTAAACGAGTTATCGGTGTAGACTAGGCTAATGACGTCATTGACTCTCACAATGTGACAACCCTGTCGAATCAAGCAAACAAAATTAGTCATGAATTCTTGTTGCATATGCAACCAAGATAATGTTGAATCAAAATAATTCTAGTAACGAGGTCGGTATTTTGTTTGAGCGATTGGTTTTCAAATAACGCTACACATGAATACCTATTCAATTTGATCAAGGCTGAGAGTCTTCTTTAACAAGCAAATAACAATATACCTATATGATCAGGGGTAGAGAAAAGTGTAAAGTTTCTCTACACCTGATCATGTCAACATCACTTCAACCTGGAGAACTTCTTCAAAATCATATACCTAAATACCTCAGTGTTTTCTTATTTTGCACCCCAGCAATCGAAACCTCCATATTTTCTGCGTAGTAGAATGTAGCGGCTTTTGGTTCTAGATAATATGCCGCTTCGAAATCTAAAAAGTTCCTAGTAGTTCCGGAGATATCCGGAAAAAATGGAAAAAACGAATTTTGGAACAATTTTTTTTGTTTTGCTAAGTTTATTTTTATTAGTTTTTTGAAAATGAATGACACTTTCTCTTAGCCCCTTTTTCCCTTCTATAAGATGACGTAATTGAATTTTTGATCCGACCATTCGTCTTCGGGCCAGATCCCTGTACTGGCCCCCTTTATCTAGGCACGTTGTATACAGGGTGGTAAAATTAAACAATAAAAATAGAATTCTTCAAAATGTGTGAACATTTTCTAACGTATCACTTTGAAAATTGGTACCCGGAGGTTTTTTGGGATCGAAACCTGAATATGGACACCTTTTCATTGTGGCCTTTAGAAGGCACTGCACACTCCACTTTTGATGGTTCAAATTGGCCATAACTTTTTCCAAATTATAATTTTTCACTTTTTTTTGAAGGAAATGATTCTCTAGACATTTTTAAGCAAAAAAGGTACTCTTGTTATATTCGGTTAGAGTAAGTAGTTTTCGAGATAGTTTGGTTTTAAGTATTTGATGCCGCGCCAGAATATTCAGATTACTTTCCTCTAGGATAACATTTGGTCAGTGAATTAGTAGTATTTTGATTTTGTAGGTTGCTATAGCTTTATGGTGCAAGAAAACCATATCAAAATTAAGATTTACATCAATCCATGGGTGTGGGCGTGGACCGATATTAATCTTAATTTTTATAAAGCTATATCAAATTTCAGCCTTGAAGGTAACAACAATTTTTTAGCAGGAAGGAAACAGTGTGTGTACTCAGAGCAAATTCATTAATCAAACAGCTGGCAAAGCGCTTTCGGCTTACAAAGCTATCCTCACTGCCCCAACTAAAAAGCGAGTTTGGAATGAGCTAAGTCCATGAAAGTGACGCGAGATTACAATAAAAAACAATCAAAAATCAATAAGAAATCTACCCAATAGAGCTAGTCAGTTATCAGGAGGCAGGAGGTGCTCTAAACGATATGGCCTAGCCGCTGGATAAGAGTGTCGTAACGAAAATCCAGCATTACAGGATAATTCTAATGCACTAGTCTATGTGGTCAGTTGAACAATTCTTTTAATTTAAAGAAATTCGAATATTCCGGTGCGGCAACGAATAATAAAAATCAAAACATTTCGAAAACGGCTCACTTTAGGGGGATATAAAAAGAGCGCATTTTTTGCCTAAAATACGTTAAGAATGATCCAAAGCTACACTGGTAAAAAAGTTATGGACATTCTTAACCATCTGCAGCGCCCTCTAACGACCTCAATGGAAAGGTGTCCATATTCAGGTTTCGCACCCCAAAAAACCCCCGGGTACCAATTTTTGAAGCAATTCGTTGGATAATGTTCAAACAATATGAAAAATTCGTTTTTTATTTTTTAACTTCACCACCCTGTATCTGGGAAACGGAGGAATTTCGGAATAGGGTAAGTTGTTTCAAATCGGCTTATTTTGACCTCAGGAATATGTAGTAAGATTTTGTATAGTTATAGCCACACTTGGATCAAATTCGTATACCAATTTTGATCAAAAGATCAACATTAGCCTAAATACTTTTTAGAAAAAATTAAAATGAAAATATAATTTTAACACCCTGTAGCTCTGTAACGAAGCATTTCCAGAAACGTGTTTATAGGAAGTTTTGTTCTTATTTTGAAGCGGAGAAACTTATCCCTAATTTTTTCGCAATATTGATGAAACACCTTTTATATTTAAACTGCTGATATACGGGTGTCTCACGCTGACCGTCCATTAGAATATCTCAGGAAATAAAGCGATTGGAATTCTGAAAATTTGTATGGTGAGATTATCAAGGATGCTCTCTACAAATGAAATAATTGCTACGTTGTGCGACTTCCGGTTATACCGGAAGTAGGTGTCTCTCTTGTTTTGAATGGAAGACCCTTTATATTTTTACATTTTTGGATTCTACGTAAAATTCTATGCAATTTTGTTGAGTTGTTTCTTGCTTAGAATTAATCTAATGCCTAATGCCTGATGCAATGCGCTTGTATGCCTGAAACGCTTAGGATTTAATATATTGATTTTTAATTGGAGATTTGGACTTATTTCCCATTTTAAACATTTAATGCGAAGTTTGGCAACACCGACCCCAGAGTTACGTCACTATGGAAAAAACCACCCTTGATAGACAGTCATGACAACGATTTAATTCAACGGTTGCAAGTAGTAAAAGTAGAGAAAAAAAAGTTCTCTTGAGTCGGGCTTTTGTTAACAGAAATCACTGTTTGTTAAAAAATAAACCCAATGAGTTGAGCAGAGATTCCGGAGTATTTTATTTCTGGATAGAGGGGAGTACCCAACATAATTTGGTTCTTCGAGCCGGATGAAAAGCAATGAGGCTGATTGGAGTAAGAAAAATTGAGTAAGAAGCTTGAAGAAACCACGATACACTTGAAACTGGAGAAATAACGAGACACAAGAAGCGAGAAGCAGTTTCATGATGATGATCTAATCGGTGAGGTTCGAGTCAATTCGAGGGTGAAAAGACGAGTTCACGAGTTGAGGTTGAGACACGACCGCTCGCAGGAAGGTGAGCAGAACTAAGCAGAAGTGAGTCCGTTCCCTTTCATATTGTTTACCAGTGATTCATTGATGTTTGAGTCTTTTGTTTATCCATTTCTCCGCCCTGAATCTGTGTCAAAATGGTCAAGGAACCAAAAAAAAAATTGAGTGTCTTGAGAGTAGAAAGGGGGGTTTGCAAGGGTTGACTGAGAAAATTGAAGCATTGTTTTGACGGTTCAAGTTTAAATGAGGGAGAATGTATCAAGCGAGATTGGGGTATTTTACCCGTTAAACTTGAGAAATTTGAGACGAACTGGAATGAATTGTCCGGCGTTTCGAATTCGAGGCGCTCAGTGGCACCGTCTCAACGAGAAAATTTGGGTTCGATAAATCCGATTGCAAAATTGCGTACTATAATCCAGTTTTTGACAGGCAATATGAGAAATGGTTGGATTTCAAGGAGAGTTTTTATGCATTGGTTAAGCGAAATAGAAATTTGAATGATGTTTAAAAATTTTTATATTTGAAGTTATCATTGAAAGGAAAGGTTCTACAGGTTATTCAGTCTATTGAGGTTAGCGCGGAAAGTTATCAAACCGCATGGCAGCTGTTGGTTGACAGATATGAGAATAAAAAAATGATCGTCTTAAATCATATTAAAGCTATTTTTGAGTATCCAAGTTTGACAAAAGAATCACATGTTGAGTTGAGAAAATTATTCGATAATGTGAAAAAGCACCTTCGCTCTTAAAAAAATCTGAAAATAGATTCGGTTTCTTGGGATCCTTTGATTATTTATATTTTGTCAAATAAATTTGATAATATTACCAGACGCGATTGGGAGTCGTACAAATGCGCAATTACTTTGAAGACTCTGGATGAGTAAGACAGTTTTTTGCATACAAAATGTGAAGTTTTAGAAAAATTGGAAGCGTGTAAATTTGATAAAATTAAATTGAGTGGTAATAATCAAGGATTCCAGAAGAGAGTGCACAGTTTTGCGAGCACAGAAAGTCAAGGGGCTAAGTGCTTATGGTGTGAAATAGTTTCACATAATTTAAATGAATGTTACTCCTTTCAGAAATACAGTAAAAAACTTGAAGGTGTGTTTTAACTTTCTTAAATTAAATCATATCGCATGTTAAGGTCGTGCCTGGATTTTTATATGGATGACCTATTAACTGGGAGTAACACGTCCGAGAATATTTTGAGGTTGAAAAGAGAAATTTCCAAAATATTGTTGAGTGCAGGCTTTCCACTACGAAAATGGCTGTGTAATGACGCAGATATTTTAAGTCAATTTGAAGTCAACAAAAATCTTGACGTGAGTGTTTTGAGCATTGGAGAAGCCCAACAGAACAGAACTTTGGGAATAAAGTGTGTCCAGAATAAAATGGGGATATTGGAAACGGTAAGAGATACGATGTCGCTTAAATGGAAAAAAAGTTGCGTATTTGTATGCCCAAAAATATCATAGCTTCGTTATCGTTTGAATCGATACCGTAATGTAGATACAGGGTAAAAAAGAAAAATGTGCATTTTAGAAAAACCAGAATATTTCGCTTATTATAAAAGCTAACATTTCCAAATTTCCAGGATATGGGTAAGAGGATACGACGATTCTGAAAACGGCATCAAAAAAATTGTAGGCCTAGAATGTTGCGTTCGGACAAGGTCAACTTTTGTTTTTCTTATGAGGGCCATATTGAATTTCAAAATGGGTATTAAAAATGATTTTCAAAAATATGAGTTTCATAATAAAAACAGATTTGACTTTGGCTGGACGCAACATAGTAGGACTACAATTTTATGTCGTATCGTATCGTATCGTATCCTCTTGACCATATCCTGAAAATTTGAAAGTGTTAGCTTTTATAATAAGCAAAATATTGTGGTTTTTTGAAAATATACCTTTTCTTTTTTCACCCTGTATCAACATCACGGTATCGATTCAAAATAAAACAAAGGTGAAATATTTTTGGGCATACAAATACGCTACTTTTCTTCTATTTAAGCAATGTCGTATCTCTTACCGTTTCCAATATCCCCATATAGTGTCATGTACATCATTTTAGTCTAGACACACTGTATTGGAATGCGAGTGAAGATACAATCCAGTACAAAATAAAAAATTTCTCACTTCCAGATAGGTTAACCAAAAGATATATTTTGTCAATCATTTGCCAAATATTTGATCCATTGGGACATTGGGTCCAATAATTATAGTTGCTAAGTTAATAATGCAAAATCTTTGGAGGTTGAACATCGATTGGGACGATGAGAATTTACCGTATGAGTTGCAAAATAAGTGGATCAGCTTCAGCTTTTTGAATGAACTGAGTTTGGTAAATGATTTCAAGGTATCAAGGCAAGTTTTGTGTACAGACTATATTGAAATTGAACTTATTTTGTGACTCGAGTGAGAAAGCGTTTGGGGCATTTCTGTATGTCAGATGTATTTTAACATCGGGAATGATTTTGCAGTGCTGTTCTTTTGGCAAATCCGACATATAAGACAACCAAGGCTTTAGAGATTGATTTTCATCACATATATTATTGGCCTGATTCAATGATCTCACTTGCGTGCATATAGAGTGATCTTAGTCGATGGAAAAAGTTTGTTGCCAATCGAGTAAGTGATTTACAAAGCTTGACTAAGGTAAACAGCTGGCATCATGTGAAGTCAAATGGAAAATCCAGCGGATTTGCTGTCAAGAGATGCAACTCCTAAAACATTGTATGAAAACAAGTTATGGTTTCATGGACCAGACTTTTTGTTTTAAAATAAGGAAACGTGGAATCTATCCAAAATGAAGGTAAATTTTGAAGTTCCAGAACAAAAATCTGCGAGGACAAGTGTGAATTTGCAAATTATAGACTCCGAGGAAAACAAGAATGTTTTAAGCGATCTTCTTAATAAGTTTTCTAACTATCATACCATGTTGAAGGTGTTGAGTTATATTATCAGGTTTATTGGTAATCCGAAATTAAAAAAGACTAGAAAGGAAGTTAATCTAAAACCTGTGAGATAGAGAACGCAAATGGAGTGATAAGATATGTTCAGAGAATTTGTTTTAGAGATGATTATGATACTAAAATAATAATGGGACATTGCATAAAAAAGTAAAATATTCTCGTTGAATCCTTTCATGAAAGATGTATCAATACGTGTTGGAGGTAGATTGACCAATGCAAGTTTACCTTTTGAAAGAAAACATCTCATCATTTTACCAAATCATAATATTTTAACTGACTTGATTTTAAAACAAGAACATCAAAGATTAATGCATTGCGGAGCACAACAGCTTTTGTGTTCAATAAGAGAATGTTGTTGGCCGATATCTGGTCGTTATGGTTGTAAAAAGATAGTGGAACAATGTATTATTTGTTTTAAAGCAAGACTCAAGACCTCCTTCTTTTGAGAATTATTTGATGGCTAGTTTGCCATCTGTTAGGGTAAACCCAGACAGTCCGATGTTGAATGTTGGTACCGATTCTGGGGGCCCACTTAGCATCAAATCGTAAGACAAGAAGTGCTAAAATATTAAAGTCATATATTTGCCTGTTTGTGTGCCTATGTACTTAAGCGGAACACATCGAATTAGTTTCAGAACCACCTACATAGTGCTTTTTGGAAGCGTTGAGACGGTTCACGAATCGTCGCGGTCAACCTTCCGACATTTATTCGGACAATGCTACCAAAAACGTCGGAGCCAATAATGAGTTAATGCGAGTGTATAGTTTTTTGGAAAGATTCAAAAATATTTCAGAATCTTTAGCCGTCGATAGGATACTATGGCATTTCATTCCAGCGCGTTCAACAAATTTTGGGGGCATTTGGGAGGCCGGAATAAAGGGAAACATTAAACATCATTTAAAACCGGTTGCGAACAGTAAATCCTTCACTTTTGAGGAGTTCAACACCATTTTGGTACAAATCGAGGGCAACCTGAACTCGCGTCCGCTCTGTCCTTTGTACCCTGATCCTACGGACTTGACTGCTCTTACGCCTGCTGACTTTCTGATCGGCCGCAGTTTGAACACAATCCCTGAAGAGGACTTGACTGATATATGTATTGTATGTATTAGAAACAATGCTTTACGAATTTTGAAAGTTTGCCAAAACAAAGTTTTAAAGATTATACTGCTCAAAAACAATCTGTATCCTACAGCCGATTTATTTTCGGAGTTTGAAGTTTTGAATTTTGAAGAATTGTTTCTATGTGAAAGCCTTTTTTTTATAAAAAAATTAAACATATCTTTGCAGAACTAGACCATCAATATAACACTCGGTCTAAAAAAACAAAGATGTACAATCACATTTTTTCAATAGGTCACATTTACAAAGAAACATATTATTTTCTCTTCCAAAGACCCTTACATTGCTACCCTTAAACCTGAAAATAAAAATTGAACAATATAGGTGCACCAAAAAGTTAAACTGCGAAATAAAAAATTTCATCATTCATAACTATGAACACTTGAAGGTATTAATTAATTCGTGAAATTGTACAATACCTACATATCACACACGCTCGTCGCCCCTCTCTCGCTCCCTTTATTAAATTTTGTAGACATTTATATTTTGCTTTATTTTAGTGGGTGTAGATTCTCAAGTACAGACCAATTAATGGCCTAGCGAGACTATACACCCCGTAGTTGACTAGTAGAACTATCATTGTTATTTTAGAACTATAATTGTTATATTAAATGTTTAAATATGGTAATATATTGATTGATTGATGTATGTGAAAATCGACTAAAAAAAAGGCAGCGACTTCAAGCCTTTATGCAGCATGTGTGGAAGCGTTGGAAAAACGAATATCTCCAGAGCTACAACGGCGATTGAAGTGGAAAAGCAGTTTACACAAACTGTTGAAAGTCGGGACATTAGTGTTTGTCAAAAATGTACTGGTCTTGTGCTGGACTGGAAGCTGGGCAGAATCACGAAGCTACATCCAGGAGATGACGGTGTCTGCAGGGTTGTGGATGTGAAGGTCAGCAATGGTGAAATTCGTCGCGCGGTTAATAGCATTTGTGCTCTTCCGTTAGAATAATTATTGTTGAGTGGAAAGACTGTAAACTGACTTTATAAGGAATATTTGGGAGAACTCCAGACCCGGACAAAATGGCGAAAGCATGGAAAAATAATGAAAGTTGGTTCGTTGGTCCTCATCAAAGACGACAATCTACCGGTACTACAGTGGCCGTTGGGGCGTGTTATCGAATTGCATAGCGGTGGTAATGGTGTTGTCAGAGTGATAACTTTAAAAGAACGCTCTGGAACAGTGAAAAGTGCGATCAATCGCGTATGTGCTCTACACAGACATTTCATAGAAACCATTGACGTATTTTTTTTTTGTTAGTTTATAGAGTTGGAGGTGCATTTGATAATTCAGTGATCTAGCCTCACTGACTTTATATTCAATTTCAATTTCTTTTGAAAATTCATATCATAACCTTTCAAGGTTATGTCAAGCATAACCTTTCAAGGTTATGTCAAGGCGTGTGAATGGCATTGACAACGTTGTAGGAGGATGTTCGCTCCAACAGTCTTGTGAGAGCGTGCTCGCTTTCTCTCTTGATCCAACATGGCTGGCTCTAACTACTATTGTCTGTTTCGCTCAATTTACTTTTTGATCTTATTTTTTGACCACCCTGTATTATTAGGTCGATCAGTAGCAGGGTTGCGTTGATTCAAATCAGTGATTTTAATCGCGATTTTAGTCACATAATTTGTCTTTAATAGGGAGGTTTCATGAGTTCGAAATTTAACAAAAACATATAAGGATGTTTTTTAGAATTGCCCAAACAGTAGTGTGTGAAAGTTTCAAGTGATTTGGTTAATTTGTTAATTTACTAGAGCTGTTTGAAATTTTGACACAAATTTGAATCCAATTTTAATGGCGCGCTCTGACGTACTACCCCTAGATTTTTCATCCTTCTCGATTAAACAAAGACAACCTTGTCCAATTTCGCGTGCGTTTTGCGCGTTTGCCACAGTTCACGTTTCACTCCGGAAAATAGATTAGTGGGGTTATCTAGAAACAAATCGAAATTGTTCTATTGAATATTTCGAGTAATCAAATTGATTATCCATTCATTTATTCAACTTTGAGCCAAAATTATTCATTTATTCGAGACAATCATACAATATTTGGTTAATGATAATGAGTTTAATCTCATATTGTGATTCCTGTGGCAATATGTGGCAACACAGCGCCTTCTACTTTTAACTTTTAACTCTAACCTCAAATTTTATTCTGTTTGTTGATATTGTGGTTTTGAATTTTGAGAAAGAAATCTTGTGTTTATATCAAAAATGAACACCAGCGACGAAAATTCCAAAAAAATATTTTTATCTGTGCCTGACAATATGAATAGGCGTCTTAAGTGGTTTGAGGCAATCGGCTGCAAGAAAGAACTAGAAAACGTCCCCAAATTCAAAGGCTTATACTGCTGTGAAGATCATTTTGACGTAAGTAAAAACATCCAGGTTTTATGCTCTCATATACCAGTGAAATAGTTTATACATATATTTTGTGACAATAAAAGGTAAACTCGTTGTCCATAAGATTCAATGTAAACATACTCTAATGCAAAGCATCGTACTCTTTTGAAAAACTAGTCACGTCAAATAACGAAATGTTCAGAAAGAATGAGGCTATAATATTTTAACATAAGTAAAAGTCCATTCGCACCTGTACCCTGTATAATCATTCTCCACAGAGTGATTTCCAAAATATTGCACGCAACGAAAAAGCCATTTGACTTTTTCGTGTCTAAAATTTTGAAGAACTCTGTAGAGTACTCATACGGGTGATAATGGACATTCCATGTGTGTGTGTATTGTTGTATGTTTACATATTGAATCTTATGGAAAATAAAAAATAAAAGTTTACCTTTCATTGACACGCAGTAGTATCTACAGTGACTCGATAAACTAACCTACATCATATTATGATACATATGAGATATAATATACATAGTGTCCCGGAACAACGTCAGGAAACTTGGGGAGGTATGTGATAAAATAATGGTGGTACCTATGTCATATAACAAAAATTCGAAATCTCAATATTTTTCGAGTTCAAAGATCATTTTTTTTCTAGTTATTGATATATTTCGGACATTTCTTATCGAATCAAAATGAAACTTGGTACAAAGTTTCAGCTTGTTTATTTGTAATGTCCTGTGGAAAAAATATTTCATTTTCATGTACCTATTGTATTTTTTTAAATAATAATATTTAAGATATATTTATTCTGAACGTAATCATATTTTCGAGCCTATTTCATTTCCAGTTTTAACACATACAAATACAAAATCAAATGAAATTTCATCATTTCAAAAAATAAAACCAACGAATAAACCATCGGCAAGACTAAATAATTATATTTTGATGACAATTTAATTTTACTTTTCAAAAATGGAAGCAGAGAAAGAAAAATATTTTTTTTTGAAGATGTCATTTAAATCAACGTTTTTTTTTAAATCATCTGATTAAAATCGCGATTCAAATCATTGATTTAAATCAACGCAACCCTGGTAAGAAATGTCCGGAATATATCAATGAATAGAGAAAAAAAAATTATACATACTTGATTACCGGTAACTCGAAAATTATTGAGATTTCGAACTTTCGTTATATGACTTACCAACATTACTTTGTCACGTACAATCACCACCCTAAGTTTTCTGGCGTTGTTCCGGGACACCGGGTATAAAGTTTTTGTATTTGTAGCTAGAAGAAGATTCAGACAATTTCCAATATTTCAAAACCATGGGGACGAAAATTCGGTTGAAGCCTGATCGGGTGCCTCACAAATTTATCACCACTCCACCGTCACAAGAACTGAAATCTGTTATTACAGATTCGGCTAGGAAAAGAAAGGTCGAAAATATAGTGGCATTCAGGTTAGTAATGAGAAATCCTCGGAGAAATAAAAAAAAATCATAAAAATGAAAAAATATTTACAAATCGAAGGTTTGGTTTTTAGTTTATAAAAGTATTTTTTTGCAGGTCATCAACATCCACGAAAAATGATTTCCAGTCCACGCCAGTGAAACGTCGTCTGAACTTTGAGAATACCTCGCAGGATACTGAGCAACTTTCACCTTCCGGACCTTTTAAAATTGAGCACATTACAAAGAAAATCAAGGTTTCTTATAAAAATAGCGCAGTGCAAGTGAAACCATTAATGAAAAATGTAGGTGTCATGGTTAACACCAATGTTTTTTGCAAAAGTGTTGGACTATCTCCCATAATGTTCAAATCTGGCGGAAAAAAAGTTTTCACTGCACCTTCCGCCTTTAAAAAAAATTTCAAACCCAATTCATCTGCTACTTCGTACATGTCTGCTGCTTCCACCTCTTCATTTTCTCCAGAGAGTTCCCCAACAACAGAAACTTCTAATGAGACATCTTTATACAGAAATTCGAATTTCAAAGAAATGGTGCGCAAGAATTCTATAAAGTTGATAGAAATGAAGCCTAAATTTTACATAGGGATACCTTTTACAATTTTTTCAAATCTAGTGCCCCTGATATCTGAAAAGGAAGACATATCCACCCTCCATATTTTAATATCCTTGAGAAAAATCAAATTAAATGACACATATGAAAGGCTTTCAGATGATTTTGGTTTAAGTGTATCAACCATCCAGAAGATTTTTGTAACATCTGTACCAAAAATAGCTACCAGTTTGCAAAACTTAATATTTTGGCCAGATTCTCAAAAAATAAAATGTCTTCTACCTATCTCATTTCGAACCCGTTATTCCAATGTTCAATCAATAATAGACTGCTTTGAAACGGAAATTCAAAAACCTTCAGACCCAACTGTATAAGCTAGCACCTGGTCTTCTTACAAAAACTGCAACACAATAAAATGTCTTCTTTCCTGTACGCCTAATGGATTCATAAATTATGTATCAAAAGCAAACCCAGGTCGAATATCGGATAAAGAAATCGTCTTGAAATCTGAGTTTTTTACTGTATTACCCAGTTCTTGTGACGTAATGGCAGATCGTGGCTTCAAACATCTTAGCGCAAATTTCATAGCAAAAGGATGCAATTTGATTAGACCCCCTAGTGTGGCCACCGGCTCAAAATCAACGAAAGAGGAAATTTCAGAAGCAAAAAAAATAGCTGCACTTCGAATACACATTGAAAGAGTGATAAGGAGAATAAGAGAATTTAAGTTTCTTGAACCACATTCGGTTATAAGCCATGATTTGTTAATTTTAGTTGATAGCGTTATAATTATTGTTTGTGCTTTATGCAATGTACAGGATGCTTTGATCCAATAAGTTCAATGTACCTACAGCTGTTATTATGAGTGGTAGAAAAAAACTATAAATACAAAAGTTTTTGGTGTTTTCACTTGATATCTTCTGGTGATAGAAGAAATAAAACATCGACTTTACAACATTAAAAAAATTGATGAATGTGCACGTATATTTTTTTGAATGGAACACCCTGTATATTGTTGGCTAAAATGATATATCTTTTTCTTCTGATTCCAAATAATATAATACATGTTGTTATTTGGTTCAGCCAATTTTGAGCTATTCTGGACTTGAATCCACCCAGAAATTTTAGACTCAAAAATTAAATTATTAAATTAAAAGAACAGATTCATTCAAATACAGCGACTGGGAAAATAAGTCAAAAAAAAATTCACTACCTCCTGGACTAATACGGTAGAATCCAGATCAACGTAATGTAATTTTCATGAGACTTTGAACTTGAATAGCGCAAAAACGACTAAACCAAATACCAACATATATTATGTATTTGGAATCATAAAAAAAAATCTATAATTTTGGACATTAATATACAGGCTGTTTCATTTAAAAAAATATAACTTCATCAATTTTTTCAATGTTGTGAAGTTGATTTTTTATTTCCGCTATTATCAAAAGATACTGCATGAAAAAACTTAAAACATTTGTATTTAAAGTTTCTTTCTACCACACATAATAAGAGCTGTAGGTGGGGGTCAAAATATAATGAATAATCCTGTATATATTACTATGTATGACACTATTGTATTAGGTATGTTTCTTTCCCTACTTTTTCATTAATCATGATCTCGTTAGGTAATAAAAAATAGAATAGAATGATTAAGCGAATACTTGATGGAAAAATAAATAGATACAACTTATAAATAATAAATAAATACATTTTATTCAAGAGTTTTATTACTAACATAATTGACTTTAATAAAGATGGAAAAACAAAATTTTCCCAGTACTGTTGGGCCTGTTTCATCACATTTAGCAAGTCTTCTTTGTCAAAATTTACTTCAAATATATCCACATGTCCAGTTCTTTCAAAATCTGGATCAGCTACACAAAACAATCCTTTCGTCCTATCAGCAAATAACATTTGCATTTGCACTTGATAGAAAAATTTTTTGGCAGGCGCATTATCTTTTATGTAATTTTTCTTGGTTTTTTGTGAAGAAGGACATTTTATTTCTGTGACATAATTTTCGGTTATTCCATCTGGCGATGCTCCAAAGAGTGGATAGTCCTTGTTTAGGAATAAACCACATCGACTTGACCTGATATTTTTCAGGTTGCAAACTACTTCAATGACCTTTTCTTCAAGATTAATCCCCCTTTCAACAGCCTCTGACTTCAGTGCACTGTCAGCCCCCATTATTTTCTCAAATGTTGATCCTCCTGCTGTCTTGCATCGAGATACTTCGTACAGTTTTGACGCTGTTATTCTGCAGTATCTCATTTCTTTCCATGTGGAATTTTTTGATTGATCAATGGTCATCAATTCAACCTTCTTGCACATTTCCGGGGTCATTGTATTTCTGGCAAAATCTATAAATTGCCCAGCATTGATAATTGGGTTAGATTTCATATACATTTAAAAGAGGTGGTGAATGGACGTTTCAATGAGACCTTTCCTTTTCCCAGCAACCATTCCGAAGACCATCCCGGACGATCCTGCACATCCAGTACACAGTCTTTCCAAAAATTCTGGATCTTTTGGACCAAGTAAAACAGGCTTCTTCTTACACTGACTTTCTAAAAGACTGACCATAGTTTGTTGAACTTTAACAGCTTCAGAAAGTTTCGACTTTTTCCAGTAGCAAGTTGTGGAAGTAACACTTGGCTCCTCACTTCGCCTATGCAGCCAAAATAAAAAAGCCGTTGAGTGTTTGCAACCACCAGCCGATGCAGAGCAGTCAACACATTCACAAGAAATAACTTTTGAATCAGTTTCATCAATAACAGCTATGACATTGTATGGAGTCTGATGCAATTTAGTTTCTGGTGTTATTTTGGCTTTAACGGTGCATACATTTCCAACACGTTTCAACTGGACTCTATGAATAGCTGAATCTCCATAGGACTCCTTTGTTGACCTCTTTGCTTTCACTCCTTTCATTTCGGCACTTATGTATTTCAGATTATCCACATAAAAGTCATTAATCATTTCACCACATACTTCTGGAAGATTGTCCGATGAAGCTTTATCAAATCCACTATCCAATTTCGCCATTTTTATGATTATTAAAAGCACGAAATCACTTTGAACAACAAGTAGAGACAATAAACAGTTCACAAATACAAATAGCAGACGTAAACAATAGAAAACAAGGTTAGGTTACCCTCATGACATGACAATTGGCATGCGGTGTTGTCAGCTCATTCGCAATTCACCTAATAGACCTTCCTGAACGAGTGATTTCATTGGTCGATGCGCAATAGATGAAATATGCATTAAAAAAAATTGAAAAAATTTTTTTAGGCATTAGTATACATGAAAGAATTCATAGAAAAAAAATCAAAAAAAAAAAAATCTCCCTATTCATTGATTCTAATCACATGATTAAAAAAAAATATTTTTCCTTATCTGTTTCCATTTTTGAGAAGTACAATCAAATTAAGTCTTTAAAATACAATTATTTAGTCTTGCCGGTGCTTTATTTATTGGTTTTGTTTTTTTAAAATTATTAATGTCAGTTGAGTTAGTATTCAGTTATGTTTCACAAATTTTGTTTAATACCACCCAAGTTAAGTGTGAGTAGTTAAGTGGCGTTGTGTTATCTGTCAAAACTTGAAATGGAATCTAATGTTCAGAATAAATCCATCTGGAATATGTAAAAAAAACAATACATATGAAATATATTCAAATCAAAAAATCCGGTTTAAATAAAAAAAAATCAACAACACTGATTAATAGTTATCAAATTATTGTAAAAAGCATTTTCTAGTAGGTCCCCCCAAACAAGGAATCCAACACAAATTAAATAATAAAGGTTTTCTTATGGGTAAAATTCACATTTAGACAGGAGCCAGCAAACGTCATTTTTACATAAAAACGTAAATATTGCAAAAACTAGTACAGTAAGGAATAGGACATGATGCATCAAATCTGCCTGAAATTTTTTCGTAGAATCCAAAAATGTAATAATACAGGGTGGTGCAACCAAGATGGGGTGGACGATTGTGGGAAAATGGTGAGAAATTTGGATAATTTTTTTTTTGTATATTATAGTTAGTCAAAAAGGCTATGTTTTAAAAATATAGTCATAGTACAGGGTGTCCCAAAAAGTTTATGGCAAACCAAACTTGTATTTTTTTAAATGGAACCCCCTGTATATTGATTGATATTTCAATTCTTTCTTCAATTTGGAACAAAAATTGTAATACAACTAATGTTCCTGAATTCAACCGTTATCGAGATATCGCGTTTTAAAAATGGCATTTTTGCAACTTTGACATGCTATAAAACTCAAACTATTCAAGTTAGAGAAAAATGGATTGCACATTCTCATCTTTACTTTTCAAGAGCTATTCAAGGAGATTCAATTCATTCTTGTGAAAAAATGTCAAAATGTGCCGAAAAAAGTTGACAGTTGACGTTACCTTCTATCCAAATGACAGGAGAGCTCTTGAAGAGTTAAGATAGGAAAGTGCAGACCATTTTCCCCTAACTTGGATAGTTTGAGTTTTATAGCATGTCAATGCCATTTTTAAAACGCGATATCTCGATAACGGTTGAATTTAATGACATTAGTTGTATCACAATTTTTGTTCAAAATTGAAGGAAGAATTGGAATATCACTTAATATACAGGGTGTTCCATTCAAAAAAATACAAGTTTGGTTTGCCATAGACTTTTTGGGACACCCTGTACTATGGCTATATTTTTAAAACATAGCCTTTTCGACTATGATAAACAAAAAAAAATTATCCAAATCTCTCACCATTTTCCCACAATCGTCCACCCCATCTTGGTTGCACCACCCTGTATACAGGGTGTTTATTAATTGACTGCCGATACTTGAGGGTGATAATCCTTGAATGATTTTAAGACAAAAAGTTCATATGAACATAGGTCCGCAAGAGCTTAGTTTTCAAGATACAGGGTGTTGAAATAGTAAAAAATAAATGATTTTTTTATAATTACTTTGATACTATTCTAGATATCTTTATGAAATTTGGTACACGTCTTCTAGGCTTCAATATGCATTTTGTGATGTACAAACAATTTCATTATTTTTACCAGTGGCGTCCGTACGGGCTTTGCACTCAATATTTTTGGAGAAAAAACTTGTACGCCACTGCTTCCTTCCAAAATAAAAATCATTTTTAAAATCTCTATTCATTTATGAGCCAATTTGTTCTCCTGATTTTTTTCCGTCCGGCGCATGGTTTTCGCTTAAAAAAATAAAATCTACTTAATTGCATTGACACCCTGCTGTGTCATCCAATATTTTTAAATCAGTGGCGCCCTCTCTAACATTCCCATGCATTTTCATGCATAGAAGACGTGTACCAAATTTCAAAAAGATATCTGGAATAGTATCAAAGTGATGTTAAAAAAAAGATTTTTTTTTTAAATTTCAACACCCTGTATCTTCAAATCTATGCTCTTGCGGACCTATGTCCATATGAACTTTTTGTCTTGAAATCATCCAAGGTTTATAACTCTTAAGTATCGGCATTTAATTAATAAACACCCTGTATATGATGTTCTATTTGAAACAAGAGAGTTGATACCTACTTCCGGCATAACAGGAAGTCGCACAAAGTAGCTATTATTTCATTTGAAGAGAGCATCCTTGAGAATCTTACCATAAAAATTTTAGGAATTCAAATCGCTTTATTTCTAATGGACGGTCACCGTGAGATATCCTCTGTAAATATACATTATGTTTTTGAAATTTTGGACGAAAAACGATGAAGAAAAAAAGATTAGTATAATACAGGGCTGGTCATAAAATACAAAATTGTTATTTTGTGTAAGAGAAAAGTATCTCAAGATATCAAAATCCAAAATGTCATTCCTGGTAAAGTTTTCACTTATTTTGAAAATTAAATTTTCCAAAAGAGATTTCAATCAAGATATACAGAGATAGTCAAAAAATAAGAGTGTATTAGGGTTTTTTCCTCCAACACAAAATAACAATTCTGTATTTTTGGACCAGCCCTCATTATACTTATCTTTTTTCTTCATTGTTTTCCGTTCAAAATTAAAAATATATTAGCAGTTTCTCTTAAGTAATTCTCACTTTTTTTTGTTCCCTTGTATATTTCAAGATTTTTTTTTCGACAGATGTTATTTTAAGACCAAGCAAAAACTTTTATCAAAAATTACTTTTTATGGTATCTTGAAATTTCCAGTTCATATGTCATCTTTTAACACATATCCGGGGACATACTGTATATATTTAGAAAAATGCTTGAGACAATCAAGCGTGATTTGGCACAGGGTGAGGATTACTAGTCCCATAATCTGCTAAAAAACTGGCATAGACAAAATTGAAGAGGTGATTGTCTTTGTGGTTCTTTTGAGACTTTTTTTTCGAGAGAATAATGAGAGGTGCATTTTAGTTTTTTTTTTTTCTTAAAAACGAAGTGAGATACGAAAAAAGTCAACAGAAAAAACATTGTATTTTTGGTTGCTTGATCTAGAAAAAAAATGATTAGAGAAAAGTCACTGGCCTACATTTTTTGTCATTAATTATTACCTACATACCATTCAATCTTGAGTTACGCCTGATGTAAACAGAAGAACGCGGCGGCTTCCCAGGGTCGTATTCTACTTTATTCTGTCTCAAATAAATGAATTGAATAAACCAATGTTTTGATTGAGTATACAATATATACAGATTGGATTATAAATGTAGGAAATATAAGACTAATCTTTCAGACTTCACTGCCACTTGTTGCAATAGGAACAGGTCTAAACGGCTTAAACTGATCCGCGAGTCTGAGTACAACTCTGATGAATGCGTTGTATGCCAGGATCATTCGACCAATCAGAAGGCTACTCGAGATTTCAAATCAAATCAAAAGTAGCTTTATTGTCTCAAAATTGGATTCATTGACAAAGCATAGATATAGTATAAATAAATAATGATTAAAACCAAATAGATTGCATTCTGCAATGACCATAAAAGCTTCATAAAGTTGAATAACAATAGACGAACGAAATTTAAACAAACGATAAATGGGTAAAATAATAAAAATAATAGGTAGGTAAGTATCACATCAACTAAAATCCGCCTTAGATAAAGTCAACCGAGTAAAACACCTTCTTCAACAAAAGGTTCTTGACTGCCCTTTCAAAAGGCCTGTAGGATTTTATCCGCCTAATGTTTGAAATAAGCTTGTTGAACAGTTTTCTGCTATCAAGAATCACGGACTGCTTTGTGAGGGTCGTCTTGGGGATGGGAAGTTGGATACGACCACTCTGCCTTGTTCTCTAATTTTTATCGGCGGACAAGATATCACTGCCATTTCTTGTACATGAGACATACCGACTCCAAAATGAATATGCAGGGGAGGGTCTGAACATGACCAGACATAAAGAGTCTCCTGCACGAATCCCTACTCCGCTTCCGAAAAAGAATGCGCATTTCGAGGGAGCTGGCAGTTTGTTGTGACGCGGCGTAAAAGAAGGTTGAATAGTAGATATGCTCTGTAGTTTTGTGGCGCATCCTTGTTTTACCAGTTTTTTTTTGGTTATTTCTCCACACCCTATCAAAAAACAAACAAACTAGCGTTTATATACCGGATTTTCTAAACGAACTATATTTTCTGAATTTGAGTTGATTGTTCCTTTTTTAGGTTCCGCTGACGACGGAAGCAGATTCGCAGAGCGAAACGTTTGATATTGATAGGTTTTATTGTTTACTAATAAGCTTTTTTTTTCAGGTAATATAGAAGATCCGGTATATAAACACTAGGTGGATTGTTTTTTGATAGGGTGTGTCGAAATACCCAAAAAAAACTGTTACATAAAGGTTGAATAGATCGTATGTTACTTGACAACGCCACACCACACGCCACTGTACTTGGTAAAGTTATTCTATAAATAAATAAATTAATTAATTTTAACGGAACATAGCCATTTTAGAAAAACTATAAATATAATTACTACACACTTACTCATGTGATATGTGATATGTGATAAAACTACAAACATTTTTCTCTGAAACAAACGAATGACTTCTGATCTGAAACCAGGCAGGCTATAATCGAACGGATCCAGATACGTCTAAATAGGTAAAGCTGTGGATTTATAAACGGCAACCGGCAACTTTGTCGTTTATAAATTGTCTCATGAAAATACGTGTTTTCAACGTCCAACGCCATGCGAGCGCCAACGCCAAGTTTATAAAGTAGCTCTTTATCACCTAACCACTACAAACAATATTGCTTAGCTGCATCAATTCCTTTTGATACAGTCTGGGCCTGTTTGGGTTACTTCAAATGTATTTCATGTTGTATTTTCTCGAATTTATTGCTTTCAATTTTTTCAAAATAATATGGAAATGATAGTCATGTGCGTAGATCCGTTGGACAAAATTTGTATCGTGTAAGCCTGCCTATCTCCCCTCAAAATTCAATAACAAAGAAGGTATTGATATTGAAATATAATTAATGTTTTTAGCTTTTTTGCAAATACTTTCCTTATAAAACGACAATATCCAATAATTAATAGTAGTGAGTACTATAAAAGTCCGCCTGTTAAATAAATTAGTCACATATTGATATTTGTGACAATGATGTTCATTAAACTCATAACAAAAAATAAATAATGGGCAAGGGAATACAATAAAAAGTATATAATCCCCCCCTAATCATTACTATGTTTAATCCGTTTATACAAAAACCTTTTTCTTCATCTCATCATTTCGGGTTTGAAGCAGCAGCTTCCTCATCTGATGCAAAACAGCATTTCTTGATGAGCTAAACAGCGCATATTGTTCATTGGAGAAGATATTTTTAGTCTTGTGTCTTGATTTTTGGCATAGAATGTTTGCTACTGTTCATAATTCTGGCCAGTTGTTCCACTGGAATCCTGTCATCAACATATTCAAATAGTCGAAAATCATCCATTTTCTCAAAGAGGGCCTCTCTTATAAATTGAATAAGTAGAAAAACCAATGTCTTTAGGCCTCAAATTCAATATCAATGGTTACACGTGTTTCGCCAATCAATGGCATCATCAGACCTTGGATATGTCAAATGTACAATAAAACACACCTTCACATTTCACTTTCGGTCAAACACTCAATGGCATCCAAGGTATGATGATGCCATTGATTGGCGAAACACGTGTAACCATTGATATCAAATTTGAGGCCTAAAGACATTGGTTTTTCTACTTTTTCAATCAACATATTCCACAATCTTTGCACTTTTGGGCTTTCGGGTTCAAGTAAACTGTTCCTGGTATGACTTGACTTGGATGTTTTCGACTTTGTTACTTGTTTGATAATTTGTCGGATAGACAATGACATGATATGTTATCAGCACAACTTACATTTTTTTTTGTCCAACGGACCAATGCACACGACTGTACCTATAGACGGAGAGCAACAGCCGAAAAAATTCTCTGAATCTACAAAAGCTGTTTTTTTTTGTGGTTGATTAAAATAATTGTGAATACAAACATACTCTGGTCAGTCAAGCGAATCGTAGAACAGGCGGCTCAGGGTTGATCTCAAAGATGTCATATTTTTATGAGTAACGCAATAAATTTACAAAAGCTGAAACTTCGTATATAACTTCCATAAAATATATCAAAAAAAGTTTTGTTGGTCAGTCAGTTGATTGTCAGAACAGGGCTGGTCAGTCAGACCGGATATATGTATGAAAAATGATTAAGGTGCAATGAATTCACAAAGCTTGAATTTTTACATAAAAAAACAAATTGATCGTTTTGATAATATTGCAATAGTTCATCCTCCGAATCGTAGGCTCCGCTTTCATCATCGGAAATGACTGATGATTCTATGTTATAGGTATCTGATTTATTATCTGAAAACAAAATCTCGTGTTATTGTGTTTAGGTAATATTGATCGATAACATTGACATACTAACATTTTCCTCTTGGAGTTGAATCACGACGTCATTGATCAACTTGGGTAACTGATCACCTTCGAACCATTCAAATTCATAAGAATCATCGATGTCGTCATTATTTTGCGATGCGCATGGTGCCAAATGTTGCTGATGTAAAAAGCTCTTAAAAACTGTTTCATTAATGCAGACTCGCAAGGCGGCATACTTGATCCATCAATATTTTTCACTTTGATTTGAGATGAATCATTGAGGTGTCATTAGAACCCTTATATATTTTATGAAAACATAACAAATCGAGCCTCCTTTACCGATTTCAACTTTGCAAAACCATAAAGAGTACAAACAAATTGTTCAATTTGGTTAAAAACTGCAGTCTTGTTGTCTTCCGTGATACAGGCAAGATCAGCAAACGTCCTTTGAAATTCCACGCTTTCTTTCAGTAATTGCATTGGCGTCTTTTTGCCTTTTCTATAAAACGCAGGATTATAGTCGCATCCAGTAAAGGCGTGCAATCCAGGCAGTGCATTACAAATAGGTTCTCCTAATTCATTTGCTAACTTAGTGACATCGATCACCCTTTGATGGTTTCCACTTCCTACTTTCATCCAAATTTTCGAAGAACTAACTAAATTTTCACTATTTTCCTACTGGCGTTAACCCTAACTAATCATTATGTTATTATGTATGTCTATATCAGAACACCTTATTAGGATTTACAAGATTTTTTTGGGTATTTCGCCACACCCTATCAAATAACAATCAAACTAGTGTTTATAGACCAGATCTTCTATATTACCTGGACAAAATTCTATTAGTAAATAATAAAACCTATCAATATGAAACGTTTCGGAAACGAATCTGCTTCCGTCGTCAGTGAAACCTAAAAAAAGAACAATTAATTAAAATTCAAGTTCGTTTTTGTGTGATTTTGCAGTAAGTTTTTTTGTGTTTATGACACGAAATGTCACTTCTAGTAAAAGTGACATTTTGTGTAGCACGTGCAGAATTTCAAGAAGTTTTGGTTTTTTTCTGTAAAACTTGTGAATCAACTGTTATTGCGTGAAAAGTGCGTCTTTTTTCAAGACTGCAGTCGGTTGATGATTTTATGCTGATAGAGGCTTCGCTATCAAACCGTTCATTCTCAATATCCGGGAAAATGATGCCTACAGTATCGTGAAGTGTATTTTTTCCGGATAACGTTTCAACATATCAGTGCAAATTGTTTAACGCTAATCCTGTAGAAAGACCTGAGATTTTGTTGATGTCATCAGGACATATTTGGCTTTGGTCAGTGGAACTAAAAGTCGCCTGAGTTTCAATTTCTTCGACTACTGTGTAGCTGCAACAATAACCATATCTGTTTAAAATGTCCAAGACTTTTCTGCTACTTGTCAGGCTTTTGATTGCTATACCCAACATAAGATGTTTAGATGTTTTAATTCTGCCGTTAGTTACTGCATAAATCACATCTTCGCTGAAAGATTGTACCAGACGACTGCGTCCATCACTCAGTTTACTTTGCGCTCGTTGGCCAGTTAACAATGAAGTATAAAACTCTTTCAAACTATCAGGAATTTGTGGGCATTCTTCATCGATGATAATTTTAGATTTAATGTTTGTTGGAAGCTTCCGTTTTTGCATTTCAAGTATAGTCTTTCGTAAAAACAACGCTGCTTCTTCTATGACATCTGTATTTTGCAACAATCCCAAATCTATATCTTCAAGGTGCTCCACAATGTTTCTTAAACGTGATAAACTACAACATTCTTTTCTCAAGACAACGATATTATTGACAAAGGTACATACGCTTTCGTATGCTGTCTTGTAGCATTTTCTCTGCTTCGATACGTTTCATTTCTTTCTAACTGACGATTACTTTCGTTCCGATAATCTGATACACAAACAAAATGATATTCCAATATACAATTGTTATCCAATTTGTTCTGTATTTTTTCAAGGATTTCCATGTCGTCAATTTTACACGCACTCAATTCAACTGTAGTCGCAATCGCATTCATTTTCGTTGTATGCAACGTTTGCCAAAATCCATTATGTTCCTTTCTCCCTTTGTCGCAAATGTCCTGAGATCAAAACTTGAATACTGCGCCTCAATATGGAATCCTATTTTTGTCAAATACACCGATCAGCTCGAGAATGTTCAGAGAAAGTTTGGGAAATTCTTCGCCTTCAAAACAGACGGAATTTATCCGGAGAGAGGTACGGACCAATCAGTACTTTTGGAGACATTTCATCTTCCTTTTCTTTGTTTGAGAAGACACTATTTGACCGTCAGTTTTCTTATAAAAATCTTTCAATCTCAAGTTGACTGCGCTGAATTACTGATGCAAATACGAATCAACGTCCCCTCTAGAACCACCAGGAACCTACGAACTTTCCATTTACCAAACCATACAACAAATTTTCTTGTAAAGACCCCCTTGTATAACGCAATGAGCCTTCACAATACCACCTGTGGCGACATCGATTTTTATCAAGTAACCAGTTGGCACTCATTAATTCAAATGTTAAAGCGAAATTTCGATTGTAACTTGTAATTATAAATATAAGATTTTTTTTTCTCTCCCTGTTCATACTCAATATTTTTTAGAAACTGTAAAAACACAGTACAGTATATAAGTATTAATTTTCAATGCTATATTATTTAGGTCATATTGTCTTATTAATGGAAAACTGTTAGACAATAAAGATTATTATTATTATTATTAAATGAAACAAGTGACATTTTCAATTGTAATTTCCTTTGCATTGTCTTCCTTTGATGCAATAGCGCTGAAAAAAAATTGAAAAACTAAAATCAAGTAGATATAAAAAATTGAAACGAATGTTCTTTGAAAACGGTTTATTCTAAAAGGCAGGTCCAGATATGTGGCATATTGGTTTAGTACGGAAGGCCTCGATAATCGAGAGAAGGAAGGAAATATACATGGCATTGCTAATTCGCTAACCGTAAGAGATACGGCGTCGGTTAAATCATGGCAAAGTTGCGCATTTTGGTACTCAATAAAATGCCGCTTCGAAACTTGAAAAAAGTTGAGGACTTCTGGAGATATCTGGAAATAAAATCCTTTTTCATTTTCTCCTGCTAATTAATTTGAAGGAATAATTAAAAACGGGTGGCGCATTTTTATGTCTATTTTTTCTCCTCTTTAAAGCCCGTATGACACAATCACATTTCTGTCAGCATTTCTGCTAACATTTCTGCTCAAATATCTGTTTGCAAATTTGATCTCAAATCTGCGCGTAGATATTCAATGCCGTTGAAAAGTATCTGCAACGATACAAGATATTTACGAATATTTCTGTTATGGAAGTAAGCGCAATCTATTTCTTTTTAGGGAATTCACATTTCTCACCAGAAGTTTTGTTTTTATTTTTATTGAAAGTATTAATTGGATTGCCGCGTTTTTTCCTTCATTCGCATAAAATGGTTATTCAATAATTCTAATTGGCAAAAATATAACAACAATATAAATCTGCTTCTACGGCAACTAGGTATTATATCGATCTTACTTGAGGCGCCTAGATGCAAAACCAGATATTTCCACTTTTAACATTTTTGCGGTAAATGTAGGAATATTTTTAGTTTGATAGTTACGCATCGATTAAAAGCATTACCATGCAACATCCAAAAGAGGATATTTGACTTACTAAACCTTGATCAAATATGTGCCTGAAGTTCAAAACAAATTATATCCAAACAAATGAAACATGCAAATGCAGATAAATCCAGAAATGTAAAAAATAAAATATTATTAGGTATTACATTATTGGCACGAGGGGATGATAGTTTGATTAAACTTCTCTTATTTTTTTGTGTTGAAATTAAGTTTTTCTTTTTCGCTTGAATGGACCTACACCAATAAAGCGTCACACCATTTTGTTATACCCAAGTCGTAGAAATAACGCTAGTAGCATACTGTTATAGACTAGCAAAATTTAAAATCAAATATTTTGCATTATAACTTTCAAAACCAGATATTTTATTATTTGAGTTTATTTCTCTAATTGTTGATAAAAATCTACATTATTCAAATAAACATCAGCCAAAATCTTATTTCAACCTCCTATACAGGGTGCCACAGATCCGAGTGCATGCATGGGGATCTCAGTTATTATAGGAGATACAGGGTCGGTTAAATGGATGCAAAGTTGCTCAACAAAATGTCATTTTGAAATTGGAAAAATTCCGACTAATTCCGAAGATATTTGAAAAAAATAAATTTCGCAAAAACTTTTGTATTATTTCCTGCGTTTGTTTGAAAAGGCATTTTAAAATAAATCACTTTTTCTCATTGCCACTCTTTTCCCTCTACAAGATGGTGGTATCAAATTGAAAATCTGACGTTTCGTCGAAGACGTCATCATCAACTTTATTTTTTTAAATTTGGACCTGGATTTTACATTTTATTTTTAGTTATCGTTTGACGTCCTCAAGGCATTGAGGTGATTGAATGAGGGTGTAGAGTAATGGGTTGCCTTAGCAACCTCAATATTTTCAATTATTATTTCCAATATTTTGTTAAAATGGCAATATTTTTGAACACTTTTGCAGAAATTGATTCAGTTTTTTATATGTAATTTTTTATTTTCCATGTCATTTGTGGATTTGATTTAATTTCATTAAATGTATCGTTAGTGGGTGTTATTTCGATTTTTGTTCAGTCAATTAGTATTGTTCAGTTGTGCAGCTGCTTTTCTCATAAGAAGAACGTATCAAATAAAGATGGATTTGTGAACCAAACTATGTTATGTTGTTACCATGGAACCGAGCATGGAACGAAGCAAGACCTACTCACATCATTTGAAATAACAAATTATAAAAATACAAAAAATAGTTATTTATGTTACTAAGGCGGTAAATGACTTTTTAAATTACGAGTCAAGATGTTTATGGACGAGGCGACGAAGGAGCCGAGTCTAGAATATCTAGACGAGTAGTTTAATGACATTTAACGACTGTGTATCGTACATTGTTTTGTTTCATACTGTAATAACTATTTTTAATCGGTTTAAAGAGCTTTCTTCTCAAACCACACACTTAGGGTGGCAGTCCACCTCACATTCGTACCATGAGATGGCGCCAGCCAGACCATGTAACAACTTATGTTTGTCCTATCTGATTTACCTTACCAACCGTTTATGTTAAGTGAACAAGTTGGAAAATGGACCAAATTTTGCATAAAAGCTGCGAAGCGCAAATCGGCGGAAAGGTATCAAAAGGAGTTCGAGGCTTTCTGTGAATGGCGCAAAATCTTCCGTGTAGATAAGACAGTGAACGAAAATATCGTGTTTGGCGCCAGCCAAACCGTGTTACCATGTTACCAATCTTCGACCATACACGCTTGTTTATATTTTTATCTATTGCAAACATGTCCTACCAAGAAAACGGTTCTGGTCGACTGTAGTCTGACCATCACGAGGGCCGCAGTATGGTTGCCACGTCCTAATGTTTTAAGTAATTGCAAAAGTAAACTTTCATATGCAATTACTGTTTTTCAGTATCCAGCAACTCAAAATATAAATCGATGAAGAAATTTAATGTAAGCAAGGGAAATTTTATCCACAAACCTTGATTTTTACTAATCTTAAGTCGAGCAAATTGAGAGTCATGACTTGGCAACGCTGCAGCCAAATCTCTAACATTTTTTTATCCGTTCATAAATCCACTTGTCTGTACGCATTTTCTACGATTGTCTACGAAAGAGAGAGAGAGCGATAGGCGCCATAAAAGCTTCGTTCACAACTAATGGTTGGACTTAGTGTCGTTTTTTTGAGTTTTCAACTGATTTTTGAGTGATTTTTGAGTGTTTAGCTGTCTTTTTCGCAAGTGAGTACTCTGTTGTGACCGATATGGGTGGAAAGTGTCTTGTGTGTGGAAAATCGGAGAAACCTAACCCCGAATTATGTTTCCGGAGGTGAGTCAAATTTTTCCTGCCAGTGCCGTGGGTACTTTCAAATTCGAGATTAAACTAAAGCCTTCCATCGTATTATGAGTTTCTCAATAATGGGTTTAAAGGCCCGTCAAGCTGATTTAGATAAATTTTCAACAAGCAATACAGTTTGAAGTTGTTGACTTTTTTCAACTATTTCATATTGATAATTTTCAAAAAATAATGGAAAATTTAAAAAATACCTTCATACCTAATTGTGGTATTCAATTATTGTTGTGATATCATACGTCATCATATTCTATACATTTTACAATGTGAGTCTAAAATAAGTGCTCATTTTGACATGCTGAGTAGACTCTAATAGAATAATCACGTTTTGTAGAGTAACATAATATAATATTATGTCCGCAGCGCATCGTCAAGATAATAATAATTTCGATTTTTCATCTCTATTTTATCCACCATGACAAAATTAGCACTCATTTCAGACGCACCCTGTATTGTTTGCAATGGTGATCTTTCGTCCAATTTGGTTATTTTTTACAAAATCCTTTTTCTTGATACCTACATGTAGTTTCAATAACTTCTCTCAAATCTTTTTGTTTTCTGAAGAACTATTCTGGATGAGTAAGAAGTTGTTTTTCTATAAAGGGTGTCTCACGGTGACCGTCCATCACAATATCTTGGTAAATAAAGTGATTGGAATTCTGAAAATGTGTATTTTGAGATTTTCAAAGATGCCCTCTTCAAATGTAATAATAGCTATCCTGTGCGGGTGTCAACTCTCTTGTTTCAAATGGAACACCCTATATATTATTACATATTTGGATTCTACCTGAAATTTTAGGAAGATTTGATGTGTCATATGTCCTATACCTTAGTATACGAGCTTTTGAAATATTTGAGTTTTTATGTCAAAAATAACGTTTGTAGGCACCAATTTGAATGTGAATATAACCTATGAGAAAGCCTTCAATATTGGATTCCTTGTTGAAAGGGACCTACTATGGAAGATTTTTTGTAATGTTTTGATAACTGTTGATACAGGGTGGGCAAAAAATTAAATCAAAGAAAATGCCAAACATAATTTTTTTCAAATGGAAACCACCAAATTTTATAATTTCATCTTATGAAGCATTGGAAATAAAAGTTAGCTGGTTAAACATCGTCCATTTCAAAATTTAAAAAAAATAGAATTTTTTGAAAAGCAGGACAATCTTATACAAACTCACCTTCATTACAAGTGCTTAATACTATACAATGATAAAATTTCCGTGTTTCCATTTGAAAAAAATGATTTTTGGCAGTTTTCTCGATTTCATTTTTGGTCTTATTATTTGATCATCCTGTATAAATAGTTCTCAAAATATTGTAAAACAATCTTTTGTAGTAGGTCCCTTTCAACAAGGAATCCATGCAACAAATTAAATAATAAAGGTTTTCTTATAGGTAAAATTCACATTCAAATTGAAGCCTACTAAACGTCATTTTTGAAATAAAAACTCAAATATTTCAAAAACTTGTATACTTAGGTATAAGATAACAAAACATAGCACAAACTTGAAAAGCATACATTCTAATGTTTGTACTAATTTCATAAATAATAAATAAATGAAAATCGGAGACGCCACTGAATACCGATTGACGCTGTATGGCGACTACGTTCCCTACTAACTTTCGGAGAGACCCCCCTAGCCGCACTCACCGCTGAGCGGCCCATGGTCTTGGCAACATGTTAACATGCATTTTATGAATGAGATACCGTGTCTAGACTCTAGAGCAAGCGTATATGGTCGAAGTTACCAATGCAATTTCACAGTCTTTGATGATGCAAAATGTCATTTTTGGAGTAGTCAAGTAATTTTTTTTACAGTCTCTGATGATGTAAAGTATCATTCACCGGACTGGTTTTGGGTCCGGTAAATGATACTTCACGGTACAGTATGAAATAAAATATTTTTTCAACACCCTATACATATTTCAAAAACGAAGCGACATATTCTTCTTCTTTTGTCAGAGAGTTTAGGAGACTGTTCATGTATGTTAAAAATTAACAGCACAGTATGTATTAAGCAGGTACTGTGAAAGAACTTACTATTCCACAAAATAAAGTCTCTTCTTCTAATATATAATTACATAAGTCTAAAAAAAAACCGTAAGACAAAAGTCCGACTCAAATAATCTCCTTTTTTCCGTGTCTTTTTGCTCCAATAAAACGGTAGATAACTATAATTTTACCGACAAAAAAAAACCAGTGTATCAAAGAACAAATCAGTCGCAAAAAAATACAATTAATTACATAAACAAAACAATAATTCCCAAAAAAAAGAAAAAATCCTTTTGTTTTTTTTTGTTTGAAATATAAATAATAGGTTCCTTTTTGCTTTTATAAGTTTTGATAATTGTAGGTCCTACTTATACATACCTTGATTCAGAACAGGTCAGCTGGTCAGCTCTACTATTTCCGCCGTATTACCTTTTGGATCAGCAACTACTTCTCTGCAACAATATCGTATATTGTTTATCACGTGAACAGTCCTTTGGCCATCATAAATTAATCAAAGTTGAAATTAATTTTTCTATACCTTGATTCAGAACAGGTCGGTTGATCAATCTCCGTACTTTGCTTAGCTGCATCATCAGTATGTCCCGTGTTCCTGTATAAAATTAATCACGATATTACCACTGGAGTGAATTTAAGAGAATCAAAAAAAGGGAGGCATTTGAGCCACTTAGAAACAAATTGAGCCATATAGGTAAATGATAGTAGGTAAATTGAAATTAAAATTCAACTTACCTTGGAGACTCTTGTCTGTACTTCTTACTCTAAGCCGTGAATTTCCTGTAGCAAGGTATATGATAGCAGTCAATTTCAGTTGGATTCAGAGGCAAATTCAACCTGTCGTAACTTAACTTGAACATTTCACGGATTTTTAAAATCTTTCTACAAGTTTTCAAAGTTTTCTTCGTGAACAACTTTAACGGAACATGTTTACAGCAAGTGCTGCCATCTGGCGAAAGTGTTTCCTTAATGAATGTTTGATTGTTTATTTATTTATAATTGTAATAAATATAATTGTAATAAATGTAAATTAGTAATTTTACAGCGAATTTTATAATAAATTCAGGTTTTTCGATTGTTAAAATATAAATACTAGTCTTGGGAATATATCGAACTGCCAACATCGCGCGCTGATTCCATACTGGTGTTTCATTTGACTGACGGGCCATGTTCTACTGAACAAGTGACTGACTATTTTTTTAATTGTTTAATAGATGATAAAGAACCCTCAGCCAAAAATTCAAGCTTTGAAATTCATTGCACCCTCGATTGAAACTTAAACATTTTTCATACATATAGGTATTCGGTCTGACTGACCAGACCTGTTCTGACAATCAACTGACTGACCAAAAAAACTATTATTAGTATATCTTATGAAAGTTTTACACGAAATTTCAGCTTTTGTAAATTCATTGCGTTACTCATAATAATATGACATCTTTGAGATCGACCCACCGATCTAAAGATCAGTGGACCGACGCTGAGCCGCCTGTTTTACGATTCGCTTGACTGATAACAGCTCAGATTAATAAACTTAATCTGAGGATAAGAGTATGTTTGTAAAAACAATTATTGTAATCAACCACCAAAAAACCATCATTTGTGAATTCAGAGATTTTTTTCTGCTCTGGCTCTTAGACAACCACGTATTACACTTGAAAATTAAAGTAGTGAGTAGGTAGTTGTAATTCTTTAATCTACCTTATTTGGTTGTACAGAGTTAAAACCCAGGTTAAAAGCCAGACTAAGGTACCTACATCCTACGTCACCATACCAGACGTTTATTTCTGATATGATTATACAGTGTGTCCAGAATAAAATGATGTTTATGGCACTATATGGGGATATTGGAAACTTTAAAAGATACGACGTTGCGTAAATGGAAGAAAAGCAGCATATTTGTATGCCCAAAAATATTCCACCTTTGTTTTATTTTAAATCGATACCGTAATGTGGATACAGGGTGAAAAGGGAAAAGGCAAATTTTGAAGAAACCACACAATTTTGCTTATTATAAATGCTAGAACTTTCAAATTTTCAGGATATGGTTAAGAGGATACGACAATTCTAAAAACGACGTCAAAAAAATTTTAGGCCCACTATGTTGCGTCCAGCCAAAGTCAAGTCTGTTTTTTTTTATGAAAGTCATATTTTTGAAAATCATTTTCAATGCGGATTTTGAAAATGAAAAAATTCAATATGTCCCACATAAGAAAAACAAAAGTTGACTTCGGCCGGAAGCAACATAGTGGGCCTACAATTTTTTCGACACAATTTTCAAAATCACCGTATCTTCTTACCCAGATCCAGAAATTTTCAATACCTCATCTTTTATAATAACCGAAATATTGTGCTATTTAAAAAATGGCCATTTTTCTTTTTCACCCTGTATCTCCATTACGGTATCGAATCAAAACAAACCAAAGTGAGATTATTCTTGGGCACGCAAATACGCAACTTTTCTTCCATTTAACCGATACTGTATCTCCTGTAGTTTCCGATATCCCCACGTACATCATTTTATTCTGGACACACTGTATGATTTATTTTTTATGCAGTTATAGAAGTTACCTTCAAAACTATCATTCCAGGATTATAAAGTTGATGCCTTTTTTCTTGTGAATTGGAACGGAAAAAAAACAAAAACCACTTTCTGTAAACCATTGATGATTGCGATGAAAAAGTTGATCTTAATTACAAAATAAAGAGCGAGTGTCTTTTTTTCAACCTACGTTTGGCTAGGTAATTATTGCATTATACGGTTTTCTGCTATTTTTCGAATTTTTCAAAAGTTTCTTATATAGACACATTCTAGTTTCTTCAAGAATTGCGAATTTACTGTCGTAGAGAAGAATTTTTTTTAGGTTAGGTCAGGTTAGTTTGGATTAGGTTGGGTTAGATTTGGTTAGTTTGAGTTAGTTTTTTCTGGCATAAATGGATGCCATCCTAAATACTAAGTACGTTATTTATATTAAAAATCAAATTTCATATTTTTTTCCTCCGCCAGTAAATTTGCAATCCCTTAAGACACTAGAATGTGACTACCTATATATACATAAGAAAAATCGAAAATCATCGAAAAATAGCAGAAAACCGTGTAAGCAATTGTTACCCCTACCTATGTGTAATAACAGAAAATTATATGCAATGAAAACATGTTCATATTCTGTATTACGTCTTCTATATAAGTATCAAGATCAAGATGTTCTAACATAATTACACCAATTCACAAAATTAATCAGAACGTAAGTAAATAACATTGGGTTCCAATTATAGCAATAGCAATGCCTTCAAATAACAACAGACTAGAATAATAGAACGGGATACAATACAAGATAAATGAGTACGATCGAGACCAAATCGAATGTTCAAACAAACTAAATATAAAGAGAATGCAATTGCAATTAATGGTGAAGGGTTAGGGGAAAGCTAGCCGCCATATTTATCACGTTTGTTTACAACAACACAGGAAAAAACAAAGTTCATTACGGTTACCTCGAATTGCCAATGGGCAGACTGAAGTATTTGTTTTGCCTGTTCTCTCGCACAACCTGCTGCCAAAACGAACTGATTAATCATCACTTGCTCCCTCAATGGAGTATCCATCATATTAATCACAGATAAACGGGAACGGGAATTAAATATTTTTAGGATATAAATCCCTCACCCTCACTACAAAAATGTTTTGAAACTGAATTCTGATTTCTGATGCACGTCAGTTACGTCAAACAACGACGAGGATAGTTCGCCAAGCACCATCGTTGCCAAATCCACTACCCAGCATTCGAAATGTCATTTTGTCATGACGCAGTTGTGAATTGACACTTGTATCTACGGATAGCACGGAAACTAATGAGCCGAACAGCCGTCTATAATAAGCAAGTTCGGCATTGTCGTCTCAGATCCGAGAAGATTTTGGTCACGTGACATCCGACGGATCAGAGCAAGGTGGAATACAAGAACGATTCGGACTTGTTTATCTAACCTCATCACTTCCATTTCCCACAATCTTTAAATTGATCGTCTGTAACCGTGATAGAATAAGTTTTTTTCAAATCTTCGTCTTGCAAGTGAATAATCTTCATTTTAATATCAAATTCGTCATTAACTGTTGACTTATAACAAACAAAACAGTTGAATTATAACCTCATAAACACAAATCTGACAGATCAATCGCTTTCGTCGGTCCCAATACGTCACTTATCCCTGGCGAAAACACGGATATAATTTATTTGCAACGTTGCCATTTTGGTATGGACAGTCCATATACCTAAAATAGGTATATTGGACAGTCTTTCAGGAAAACGACAAAACGAGTTGAGGTTATGTCGCTTGTTTATGTCCTTGCCTTGCCTTAACTGGCCTTGTAACTTGTAAGTTATTGTTATTGTGTAGTTGATTTTGAGTATTTCGACTAGGGCCTATTTCCATATTGTAGAAAAGCAGTTTAAAGTTTTGGAGTGAATCGATATTTATACAGGTAAGTACCTAGAATTTGTTTGGTTCTCCTTCTTATTGTTCTCCTGTGCCTAGATTCGTTTCTGAAACGTTTGATTTTGATAGGTTTTATTATTTACTAATAGACTTTTTTTCAGGTAATATAGAAGATCAGGTTTATAAACACTAGTTTGATTGATATTTGAGGGTGTGGCGGAATACACAAAAATACGAAATACGTCTATGGTTGGAACAAATTCATTTAAAATTCATAGGTTTGTTTTAGTAGAAAACGCTTCTGAAACGTCAATTTTTATTTTTGACTGCGTTTTTTGTTTCAGAAAATTTTATAGTACAGATTATGCTCTTCCATATGAGCCCACCCAAGTTCGATCGGTCAAGCAAAACGGGAGAAATCTCAGATTATTTCAAAAAACAATGATTGAACTTCTCCCACCGCTCTATTTTGATAGATATAAAAAAGGTTTTAGACAAAAACTGTAGGTACATAGTCAGTAAATATAAAAATCTTATCGATATGTTTTCATTGGGCAAAATTCTATAAAAATCCTTTTTTTCTACTTGCTGTACAGTGACTCTATAGAAGACATTGACGACAATAATAGAGTGCATCATTTTTGATTGATCAATCGTGTTTTGGAAAAACATGGCCGTCTATGTTTTTGCAAAGTTATTTTGACTTTTACATTTTTCAATTTATGATGTAAATACCCCTAAAATTCCATCTAAATCCATAATACTCACGTGATAATTTTGCAAAAACCTGGCGGCTGATTGTCGTCACTGTCTTGTATATAGACACTGTAACTTGGTGTTGGTTGTTACGCCCCCTAGCGACTATTTCAGAAACTTGAAAATATTTTCCAGGATTTTCTCTTGTCCGTTTTAGTAATACATGTTTTGCCGCAAGCCTCTACGATGAATAGTTTCCGGGATATGGCCGCTCGCGATCCTTAACTGATCACCCTGTACTTACCATGTATTCTCAGGCATAGAAATCAGTCAAAGTTTCAAGCCTGAACAATACTGAACATTTTTGAAGCTGCCGTTTTTGAGATAATTTGGACGATTTTCTAATCTAGAATAAGATGTAGGTACTCAAATAATAAGGTATAATATGATTAAATTTGAGATCCCGAAATGATTGTGAAGTTTAGTGTCATGGTGACAGGGGGAGCATTGAGGAAAAGCAATGTATAATTATTTCAAAGTACAGTAAATCCATCTTTTTAATTTGATTGTGATTATTTTAGAGACGACAGAGAATATCAATGCCTTGGTGATTGATGAAGGAAGTAACAACCAGTGTGAAGGAATTGTTTAAGAATTGAGCAAAACCACTACGGCATTGGACTTTTTGCGAAGAAAGGAGCAACAAACGCTACTTAATTTGGAATCGTTAAAATCCATCACACATCCTGAACAGTTGGACTATATGGAACGCCTTTTCCAACCATAGATCCAACTTTGGCTGCTATCAGAGATGCAAGCACTGTTAAAATAACCCAACTTGAATCACAAATGGTTGTTGCGGAGAACCAAAATCTAGTGCCCCAGAGAAGGTTTTATTCAACTAGAAAGAAACCAAAAAAGAATAATTAGAAACAAAATTCCGCTCATGAATTGAATAACAATGCAATTCAATTATTGAGTGGTATTAAAGTCACTTCGGAATGAAATCTTTGATTATTAATTTATTATTGGTGTTTGATTTAGTTTCCTCAGCATCCCTCAAATTTCCTTAACATTTTTGCTAAATTTGGCCGCATTTGAGGTAAGTGAATTTACAACTTGGAGGTTCCACCCACTAGACTTTTACGAAAACGTGCCATTTAATCTATCTCTTTCATTTATTTATTTACAAAATACTTATAAAACGTATGGAACTATTAATTATTGTTCTGACTAGTACGATTGTCTAGAGTTATTAGTATCCTCTTATCTTTTTCTCATGAATAGCAATACCTACTGTTAATATAATTATTTTTGGCAAGATTCTAGTAAGTAAGTGAAATGCATGATAAACTGAGAAATCGATTAAAACAAGTAAGTATAATAAATCATCCAACCAGAACCATAAAGATATACTCAGTGACATTAGAAGTGTTACACCGACTTATTTCCCATAAGACTCAATGTAAACATGACCTAATACAAAGCTTCATATCTCCTTTGAAAAAAAGAGGATATCAAATTAACCAAAAAGAAACACTATAGACTTTCCTAGTATAGAAATGGATTTTCTCCTATTCTGAAATATTGTTAAGTTTCATTCATTCTGAACATTTAGTTTTTTTGATTAAGTTTATATTTTTCTTTTCAAAGGAGATAGGTATGAAGCTTTTCTATTAGGTCATGATCACATTGAGTTTTATGGGAAATTAGACGGGTGTAACACTCCTAATGTCACTGAGTATATTAAAATCAAAATGATATATTATTACTTATAACGTATTCCATAAAAAAAGTACATTTTTGTCTGACACACTTTCATGCACTTTTATAATATAGGTACGGGTACGAGAATACCTATATTATTTTTCAAAAAGTTTACAATGATCGCGTGCAACTTCGCAACCATTTTCTGATAAAACTGATTTTGTCTGTTACGTCCTACCCACGGTGTAAGATAAATCTTATATCAACTGATCGAAATATATTGAGGTTACTCTGATTACACCTTTTTGCTTATTATTGGTAACATTATTGTTTCACTGGTAGAGGTAAAATGTTTATAATCAACATTTTCCATTTCTAAAAATATCAAGGAGCATATTATTTGTGTTCAACTTTTCATTCTTTTCAGATAAACCAAAATATCCTTAATTTGTTTCGATCAGTTCATTTCATTCTAATACACGAAAATCTGCAATAAAACTATAATCAAATCTCTACTCGGTGACTTGGCAACACAGCATGACGTGCCTTATGATTTTAGAATTGTATCCGTGTTCTCGTGAAGGACTTGTCCAATACGTCGAGCAAAAAGATCGTCATCCGATCTGTCAGATGTTTTTATCGAACGATTCCGATTTACCTCTGACACATCTAGATGTCATAAACGAACGATTCAGAGCAATCGGAGAAGTCTGATTGCGAATATTGCGATGCCGAACCCGCTTATTGTAATACAAGCCATGAAGTAATGACAAGTCATGACGTGCAACGTCGCAATTTGGACCACCGTTGACGTTTAAACGGTGGTCGAAATTTTGCATTGATTGAAGGTGCTTTCTTTAGGTGTGTTCGAGTTTCGCTCCGAGCGCGAAATTGTCCATTTAAGCGCGTACAATTTTTGGCGCTCCGAGTATTCAGTGCGAATACTTGAACTCACCTTTTGAAAATTAAGGTATTTTACGATTACGAGTTACGGAAAATGTTCAATAAAACAGTAACTTGATGGAATAACTTATATTTTATCGCAACAGGTATGATGTTTATCAAATTATAACATGAGATTTAACATAAAACATATCCTAACGTAACAACAGTTTTATGATTTTTTGGGAAAAAATATTGATTCTAAACAATAAAATATCTAAACGGCCAGATAGGTAGATGGTTACAGATTTTGAGATGTGATTTTCTCAGTTTCTGGAGGACAGGAGTTGATAATTACTATTATTAAAACAGAGAGAAACCAAAAAGCACTATCTCCGTCACGCACATGTTTTTCCAAAGTCCTAAACGAAACAGCACTCGTTTTCCACATAACATAGAAGCTGGTGCATATTTATGAGGAATTCAGGATGAGGCATTAATTCATCCATTTTCCCTATTTAAATATGTATTTTTTTTTCTTCAGTATCCACCCGCGCACCCACCTTATTCTTAAATTTTTAGAACGCAGAAACCACATTTTTTCACTGAGCTTCTTTCTCATTCTCACATTCTCAAAATACAATTTCAAGTTGAATGAGGGAAATGAGAATGTTTTGTGGTTGAATGAAAGCACTGAAAACCATACACGAAAATAAAAAAAACTGAAAGCAGTTTTGAAACGTTGAATGCCTGGGAGCCTAGGCTACATTCAATTTCATTTCGAAGTGGAACTGTCAAATTTCCGCTTGGCAAACGGAAATCATATGCTACCATCTACATATGATTCCCGTTCATAACTCACCTAAAGAAAACACCTCAATGAATGCAAAATTTCGACCACCGTTTAACGTCAACGGTGGTCCAAAATTGCGACGTTGCAATTGTTGACTTCATGGCTTGTATTACAATATAAGCCTAGTTTACATCGATAACTCGTTTAGTTCGGTCCGATAGGACCAAGCTGGTGGGGATAGTACGGTAGGACCAATGCTTGCTTCCTGCCCGTTTACACCGACTTGCAACGCATGAACTAAATATGTAAGCCCGCAATTCGTCAAATGTCAAAAACAAGTAGAAATCATTCATCAACACAATTCGTAACCAAAAAAAACATGAGTTAACTCAGATTGCCTTAGAAACTCAGAACCAACACAATTCACAATAATAACAATCAACATAACCTCATAATTTTGATCCAGATCGAACCAAATTTAGTTCGGTACACTTGCTGGCGAGTACCGAACCAAAAGCGGACCAGCTTAGTCCGCAACTGTTTACACCATTCGAACCAAATATTTGGTTCTGATATAGTTCGAATTTGGTACTTGGTCCGCGGACCAAGTTGTCGGTGTAAACTAGGTTATAGACGGCTCTCGCCGAACCAATCAATGCGAAGCAGCAAATTTGGGGCTAGGTTTTCTCCGTTTGACGTTTTGATGGTGTGATTTGTAATTGTTCAAATTCAAAAATATAGATTTAGAAAGTCAAATCAAAAAATTACGCTGTGTTATTCTATGAAATCTCGTGTGCAATGGAGTGCGGTGACTGCAAAAAACAGTATGTGAGATATAGTGATCTTAGAAGACACATTAAAACCCGTAGGTATTCTCCGTTCATACTTGAACGCGTTCAAGATTTAACGGTGTTTAAATACAATATTTCGTATGCAAAAGCTGGTATTTAAACGCCGTCAAACCACAGCTTAGATAACAACCAGCTAGGAAACTCACCGGCGGCGCCTTTGTTCTATAGAAACGAGGTAAATAAGGATGGAAAAGCGGCTTCTCTCTTTAACTGGGGATACTGACCAGACCCGGATTAAACATATTCATTCAATTGAGTTTTATGCACAACAGTACCGTATTATTTTAAGTCTCTTCACAAATGTATTTGACAATAATTATTAATCAAGAGTTTTTTTTTGTTTATTTCAATTACAGCATGGAGAAGCCAAATTTGTATTAGTCATTTATTGTAATTTTGACATTTATTCAAATGATCATGCATTATGTGCGGTTCAACTTGTATAAGTAATATAGGAATATGGGTAGAATTACATTGTGAAGGAGATTTGGAATGTCATAAGATTTAAAAAAATCTTATCGTATCTATGTAGGTATATACAGGTTAAGGCGCGAAAAACTTCCCACTCAGGTTTTCTCAAGTGGTAGGTGATTAATCAAAAATCGCTCGGACACGTCAACTTTTGTTTTTTGGAGGACACTTATTTCTGGTATTTTCACCCAACCCCAAAGCGGGGGTGATATAGCTACCCTCAAAATTTCAAGCGGAAGAGGGGGTCGAGTGATACGTCATTATTTGATAGGTATTTTTATCAAGATTATATATCCCCGAAGTTTCAAGTTGCTACTATTTATCATTACTTATATTTTTTTAATATTTATTATTTGTTTGGGGTAATTGTGACCCCCGCTTAGGGGTTAACAGTTCGGGGATGAAAATACGACAAAAAAGTGTCCCCCAAAAAACAAAAATTGACGGGTTCGAACGATAATTACCTGAGAGAAAACCTGGATGGGAGTTTTTCGTGCCCCACCCTGTATATTTTGTTTGCTTTCTTGTGTGGAAAAAGTGCAAAGAGCGGGATTGAGTGAGACTATTTTACATAATTTTGAACAGTTTTATTACATATTCGAACAATAATAATTATCAATTACTATACAAAATAAATATGATTTTGGACGCAATATATCGGTCTACACATATTATAGAGTAACTATAATATTTCAATACATATTATTTATGATACAGGAGAGTACCTACAACAGTATAAAAAAAAGGAATAAATATGTAGATAAAAATGATCATTATTTTATTGATTTCTCCAAATGATCATTTTATTTTTGTTGATTTTTTTGAAATTTTCATTTATTCTTTTTATAGTGTAATACATTCTAACTCTTAAATATAACGTTAAAACAAAATCTTTTGGAAAATATTCACATGGGTGGATGAAAGGTAATGTATCACATAACTCCCAATAACTTGCACAAATAATGTCTGGTTTTTTTATGGTACCTTCAAAATTTTGCACCTGGGAATTGGCAAAGTAGGCCTTTGATTCTATATATGAGTGAGGTCACTTTTGGTGAGAAGATACACTTTGTTGAGCTCTACAATAAAAAAAAAACTCGAGCAAAATCGGTCAATAATTAATAAACTTTTTTTTTAGGGTGACCCGTCCATTTGTTTAAATGGATCACAATGAAGGTGATTTTCGGTGTATCATATTCTTTTGACGAGTTCTACAAGCTGTTAAAATGAATGACTCAACTTTGAAAACACACTGTATAAGTAGTCCCAATATTCAACCGACAACGGTTGTGGGTTGATAGACCTCTTTATGAAACTTGAAATGGGTGCTTTAAGTGCTTACCTTTCAAGATACAGAGTGTCAAACTTTTATTTTTCATTTCGTTGTTTGTCAATTATTTCTCATCAAGACGACACAGCGACACCAAATTACGTCTAAAGGCTCCCCCAGACTGACGCGAATATTCGCGGCGACATGTGTCGCGGCGAATTTTTTCTGATTTTTGACATTTATTTTGACACATTTGCATGTAGAATGTGACATGCGTAAAAAAATTCGCCGCGACAAATGTCGCCGCGAATATTCGCGCCAGTCTGGGCAAAGTTTACTAATTTAGTAAACTTTGGTCTGGGGGTACCTTTAGGGTTTCTTTTTGACGACAAATCCAAATTCATTCACGGTTTTAATATCACTAGTAGGGGGCGCCAAAAATTTCGAAGATACTCAAGATATTTCCTGGGAAAATAGGTATATTTTTGGAAAAAAGGAAGAAGTATCCAGGAACCGTTCTGAAAAGTTCTCAACTGTGTACGCGATGTTTTCGATTATTCATGAAATGCTAGTGCCGTCTCAGTTTTTTTTTTGGAATCATCTATATATTTTTTATAAGTATCATCAGGTAGAATGTCATTTTATATCTTAAGATACTTCTTACCCACCTCCACTAAGGTGCGGTGGTGTTCAAAAAATATTCTGTATTTTTTAAATTTGTTAAATAGTCACATAATATACTTAAATACATTGAACGGTCATATTTTTGAAATTCTCATTCTAAATTCCTTCAAACATTGATATCCATTGGTTATTTGGAGATATGTATAATAATAATGTTTAAATTCGTTGTTGGATGTCTAGGACTCCAAAGGATTTTAAAATAAGGATTTAGCAAAATCAATATAAATAATATCAATAATTATAGTCGCTTACCTATCAGATTCATTGGGAAATCTAAAGAATCTCTTGTTGCTGTTATATCGTGTATTCCTACAGGATCTAACGGCACAAACGTGTCCTCCTTTTCGATCACTCCTCAGTGCACTCATTATAAAAAGGATATAATCCGTATAATCATTAACACAATTTGCGAAAAATCACCAGTTTCAATTTCACAATGGCAATATGCGGAAAAGCACACAGACATCCGGTCACTATGATAGTTGGAAAAAAATTGTTCGTATACCTCAAATATTTCCAAAATACCTCTTTTTCCTCTTAAGAACATATTACCTGGGATATAACGCGAAAGTTTTTACCTAAATAGCTTATAATTGAAGCTTCAAACCATAAATTCCTGCTCATTGTTATACAATTATTGTAGCTCACAGGTGTTGTCTGGACAGACGGTCTAGACTTGTAGACTAGATGGAGCTGTGCTAGATGTTCAACATTATTGCAATGCATGATAAATGAACCTATAACAAAAACAGCCAAAAAACCTTTAAGTGTCTTTTTAGTGTCTAAAGGGTAGAGCGTAAATATTTAATGATAATATTCCGTAAACCATCGATTACACACAGCATTATAAGCTGCGTTTTATGAATGGGTATCAGAATATTTTCGATTCAAGTAAGTACACAGAAGAAACTATTTTTATTTTAGTTGCAAGTCTAGCTTTTGAGAGAAAAAGAGATTTTATTCTTCAAAATCGAAATTCAGAAACTTTTCTCAAGTTACTTGATTTATTTTCAAAAAAAAATATAGTTTCCAGTTTCCAGTTTTTATTCAAAATGAATTATTCAAAATCCATGCATTCATGAGAATTCACATTATAGTTCTTACAGATAATACGACACATTTTTTCAAATTCTAGTAGACTCAAATGATTTTGAAAGTTTTTGGGGTAGTCTTCAAATTTTCTAAAAAATATACATAACTTATAGTTTCGTACATTAAATCTTATTCCTGTTTTTTTACATTAATGTAATCTCTTCTTTTTCCTCTTATTCTTTCTTGTCAAGAACGATCGCAGCATGTTTTTAATTTGGAGTCCCACAATATGAAAACAAAATCAATATAAAAGCGGCCTAACACTTTGGCCTGATTTGACAATTGAGGAAGAAACTATATATATTTAATGAAGGAAAAAAACACACTCAATTTAATAACTCAATAAAACTTCTCCATGCATAACTTATCGGAAAGTATAATTTAGTGCAGAATCAAATGAAAACAACCGAATTTCTAATTCAAGCCAGGCGGGTCTATAATCACATGAAAGCCTAGGTACAGCGTAGTTATTTCGAAAGTTATTATAACATACTCGATAATAGTTCATACCACACCGTGGTTCATACCAACAATATTTACAGAAATATTTCAACCTACGCCAATGGTATCTGTTGGGATAAGTTTTGGAAATAATGCTAACCGGGCGCCCATGATCGTTGTATCCCAGAACGCGGAGCTAAAGCGATGCGCGAAAGGATCGGCGTTAACTCGTTCCCGCCAAGAGAGTGTTTCAGCTGGTTGTTATTTAAGCTGTGGTCAAACCTTGAACGAGTTTAAGTATGAACGGAGAATACGGGCCTCAAAAGATTTCACAGCAATGCACTTGAGCAACTAGCTCCATTGAAATAATCAGTGAAATCGTATGATTCCAAATGTGAATGTGGAAAAAACTTTTCTTACAAGAAAAACTCTGATGCACATTCCAGATTGTGTATCAAACAATATTTTTGAAATATTTGGAAGAGGCTCTGTGTACTTTGATATTGAAAGTGAATGCTGTCAATTTTTCACTCCTCAGTTCCTTATTATTGTTTGTTACTGAGAAATCTATCATTTAAGAAAATCAATGACATTTGTCATTTTTTAAATAAAATGATACACATAACACATACACATAACAATACCAGTCGGTACACCAATTCATTTTTTCGTTTGGAACATTGAACTCCATACTACGTTTTGAGAACATTTATGACGTCACTAAAAACGTCTAAATTCTTAAGCATTAACCGTCGTCAAAAAATCAATTATTTTACGTCAACCGGATCGAACCAAAACACCCTAGAAAACGCCTTAGATATATTCGACATTAATGACATTTATTTGAGAAACAGTAGCCTAGTTTACACCCAACGATTATAAACTACACAGGATTGCTCAGTTCCATTTAACGTACGTTTGGCAGTTTTTGTGACGTCACCATTGGTTTGTCTATTTCATTGACCTCTAACCAACTTAGAGGTCAATGGTTTATTTCCATTTATCCGTTGATCGTGTGTCTTGTGTTGTGAATTTGTCCAATAGTTTCTGTTTTTCCAAGCAAGTACTTTTAATGTAGTTTGAGTTGCCGAAAATATACAAATACATATTTTATTCGTTTCGTTGTGTTAACGATTGAGGGTGTGTAGCAATAATTCGATTTAGCACAAGAAGCAGCATTTTGTTCACACGAAGGTAAATTAAATGGGCACTACTCTCTGAGCAAATAGGCTTCTTGTTTAATAATAATTGACTCCAGTGTTAAACATTATTTTAGTTCATTATGCCTGGGAGAATATGTGCCGTTGCTGTGTGCAAAAACAATCAATTAGCTCTTAAAAAGCAAGGCTCAAGCATAGTATTCTTTTCCAAAAGGCAAGGATTTAGTGTCTTCTAAAATACAAAAAAAGTGGGTGCATCGCTGCAGAAGAAAAGACAAGTTTAATATAGATTATTCGACAGTTTGCTCCGACCATTTTACAGTTAGTGACTATGAAAGAGATTTACAGCATGAGTTATTGATTAAGTACTTCTCAGATTAATAAACTGCTATCAATCTAGTCAGGTATGTAGACGGCGAACTGCCTGTGGAGTTCCCAAACGGTCACCCATCCAATTACTACCCACGCCCGACGTTGCTTCACTTCGGTGATCGAACGGGAACCGGTGTTACCACGTGGCTGGCAGTCGCCCCAGCATCAGTGGTGACGTCACAGCGAGTTTGACCTTGCCAGACAGATTCGGCAAACTGAGCAATCCTGTGTAGTTTATAATCGTTGGTTTACACCGACAACTTGGTCCGCGGACCAAGTACTAAATTCGAACTTTATCAGAACCAAATATTTCATTCGAATGATGTAAACAGTTGCGGACTAAGCTGGTCACCTCTTGGTCCGGTATTCGTCAGCAGGTGTACCGAACAAAATTTGGTTCGATGTGGATCAAAATTATGAGGGTATGTTGATTGTTATTAATGTGAATTGTGTTGGTTTTGAGTTTCTAAGGCAATCTGAGCGTACTTACTTATGTTTTTTTTGGTTACGAATTGTGTTAATAAATAATTTCGACTTGTTTTTGACATTTGCGCGTACTCATTTGGCTCACGCGTTGCAAGACGGTGTAAACGGGCGAGAAGCAAGCATTGGTCCTACCATACTATCCACACCCACTTGGTCCTATCGGACCGAACTAAACAAGTTATTGGTGTAAACTAGGCTAGTGAACAGTAGCCTAGTTTACACCGATAACTGGCAACGCGTGAACTAAATGAGTACGCGCGCAATTCGTCAAATGTCAAAAACAAGTCGAAATTATTTATCAACACAATTCGTAACCAATAAAAAACATAAGTAAGTAAGTACGCTCAGATTGCCTTAGAAACTCAGAACCAACACACTTCACAATAATAACAATCAACATAACCTCAAAATTTCGATCCAGATCGAACCAAATTTAGTTCGGTACACCTGCTGGCAAGTACCGAACCAAGAGCGGACCAGCTTAGTCCGCAACTGTTTACACAATTCGAACCAAATATTTGGTTCTGATATAGTTCGAATTTAGTACTTGGTCCGCGGACCAAGTTGTCGGTGTAAACTAGGCTAGTGAACAGTGGAAGTGGAACAGTGCATAGAGAAAATGTTATTATTTTCTCTATGGAACAGTGCATTTGAACTTGAGTAACTGAAAAATGGCCGCGTTAAAATCAGAATTTCTGTATTAAATAAAATACCGTATTTTTCAGTTAAATATCAAACCGCATTGTTGATAAATATTGCAGAAGGGCTCACTCCCATATCTCTAATCTGAAAGTCCGATTTCAACGCCAAGGTAAGTGGTCTATTAGAGCTAGTAGGTATAGGTATCGGAAAACACCTAAGCGATTTTGATTCTGATAACTTGTATGGTGACATTTCCAAAGATATGCTCTCTTCTTCTCTTCAAATGAAATAGTAGCGAAGTCGCGCGACTTCCGGTTATACCGGAACCAGGTGTCAATTCGCTAGTTGTAGAACACCCTTTATAAAATCACGCATTTCTAGTTGAAATTCTATGTATATTTTGTTGTAGCAGGTCCTATACCTGTGTATTATTAGGTTTATTTCGGAAGCTCGATCATGATCGAAACTCAAGTGGCCTGTTAATTGAATCCTCTAGAGTTTATTTCGGGAAGTGAGGTTAGATTAGCATGAGGTGCGTTCGATTTTACGCTCTAAACACTCCGAGCACAAAAATTGTGAATTTACGTGTGCAATTTTTCGTGCTCGAAGTGTTTAGAGCGTAAACTCGAATTCACCTAATATTAGGTACCTTTACACTTACACTCGTTTCGCGCCGCGCGATTTGCGCGTGAGCGACGTTCCAAGAACGTGGCATTCTTGAGCGTGTCAATAAAAATGTGAAACACTGCAACGCTCCATTCCCAAAGGCTTGTTCGTACGTTTGGAACGGGAGAGGCAAAGCATGTCAGCGTCAATAGAAAACCTAGGTATAAGTGCGTTCTTTGCGTGGCTCTTGGCATTTTGGAATTTCTAAAATGTTTTGAGTGTGTGTATGCAAAATGGACAACATTATAGTAGAAAAGTGAAAAGAAAATGATCTCAACAAAAATTTTCCGCGGGCTTTCGTTTTCGATATACAGGGTGTATTATAACTATACGCCACTGGTTATTGTTTTTATCGATTTTTCAATAAAATAAAACTAACTACATAGTGAATTTTGACACCGTACCAATATAAATATTACAAGTGGTTTAGAAGTGAGTAATCAAAGAAAAACCATTTTTTTCTCATTACTTTTACACCCTGTATAACGAAAACGAAAGCCCGCGGAAAATTTCCGTTAAGGAAAAATCTGTTTCTCTTTTCTTAATGAATCAATAATAGTTTCACATTGAAACACTTACTCTGTTACACCCTGTATACATTTGAAGGATAAAAAAAAGAAAGGATAGAAAGGATATGGGTGAAGAAATTGATGGATCATGGTAACAAACGGTCACATGCAATTATTCAATGAACTACGACAGCATTTTCCAAGCAATGAACTCCTGTTATTTCCATCCTGATAATAATATTATTATATTTTATCATTTATCTGATATAATAATTTTTGGCTTTAGAATCTAGGACACTCAAAACACACGCGAGAGAACTTGACGAAAAATAAATGACACTTTTCAACGCGGGTGTTTTCGCGCAAGTCAAAATTGTATTTACACAAGCACGCTTTCGCGTGTGACTAGAGCGAGGCGTTCCAATCGTTCAGGAAAGATCGTGAGTGTGAAGGTACCTTGAAACGATCAAAATACCGAAATGTAGCCTATCTTTTCAAACCAATGTAATGGGTCATTTGTTTATTGTTCCGCAAATTATGAGGATTGGATTTATGTTTTTCCTAAAGCAGCTCGGCCGAACAAAGGATAGAACAAAGCATATTTTTGGTAATGAAACCATGATTCTCTAAAAAATCAAATAATTACGGTGCGACTCAACTCCGCTCATTTTGCGCTATATCTCATCTCTGTTTTTTTCTATCATGGTGAATTTCCAGGTGAATTTCAACATGTATAATATGAAAAAATTATTATGATTATTATGGTTATTTTCATTTCATGAGTTATACGTAAACAATGTAATCGAACAAACTCCCTTCTTTTCTTTTGAAAAATACTGTATTTATCTATAATAATCATTTCTTTGCTAGTGAAGATGGCTGGACGAAAACCTGTTGTGGACCCTGAAGAACTTCTGAAGGTGATCAGCTCGTTTAAGAAGGATATTGCGGAGAATTTGGGACATAGCAGTGCTTCCATTTGGTCAACGATTGCCAACAATGTTGAAAATAGAATGACACCAGCAGCAGTCTATATATTTGTTAGAGGCAATAGATTTAACTGTCATGCGTTACTTGATATTGAATCAAAACAAACGTCGAGCATTCCATCCAGTTCTATTGAAGATGGCCCGGATTCAGAGATCGATCTCTTTGAAAATTCATGTTTTGAGTCGGAGAAATTCTTCACAATTGACATCTCTGTTTGGCTTAGTCTTACTCCCGGTAATGTGCTGAAAATGGATTGGACTCATACTATTCATGACTGTATCTCTGCTCAACTGATGTCATCTTGTATTTGGATGTTTAGGAACCACTCATTCAATCCATTCAACACAGGAAAATATTATTTTTCTTGTAACGGTTATTGCGTAGAATGCAATGCATCCCTAAAGTGTTGGATTTCGCATACCCAAAAAAAGAACGAAACAATCAAAGTATTTGTGAATATTTCCAATGTAAACGAACACTTTCACTCATATAACAAAAGAAGGCCATTGACTGGAACCAGGCGAACCGAACTAGGACAGAGGCTATCTGATGGAAAAAAGGCTGTGAGTTGGCTTAGGGAAAAAGCCAGGGAGAATACTAACGGAAGGCTATTGTACCCGCTAGAAGTACTGAGAAAAGGTAGGCAAGAACATAAACAAAAACAACAATTCTCAGAGACCACAAATACACTTGATCCTATAAATTCGCTGTTAGAGATGAAATATACGGCCATAACCCAGACGACACACAATATCCCTTAGATATCTACTGGATAGCCCTATATCCACGGCATATCCATATACAAGGCATATATCCATTAGATATACTTAGAATATCTCTGACGGATATTAGATAAACGAAATATCAGTTCGTAATTTTACGCAAAATCAAAAAAAACAAAGTACACGCATATCGTGCAACTTTGTACTACAGACAATCACTTTAATGAATTCTAAAATCTCAATGCCAAATAGACATCCCATAGATATCTGTGGATATACTAAAAACGGAAAATATCGATGATATATTATGACATATAGAGAGATATCCATTAGATATCCATTGTATGACCGTATGACCACGACCACGATGCGTGCGGCGCGATACAATAGAGGTAGTGGGGAGGCGCCAAGCAGCGCAGCGGAAGCAGAAAGAGGAACTAATGGAACAAGATCACTTCAAACTTCAACGACCACCGACCTGACCACCATTTTGGGTTTTTGGCTTGGCTGCTTGGCTGGTATTTTGGATCGGTGTCTGTAGTTTCTCTCGGTTTTATTGGTTTATAAGCAAGAAGCAGGTATGTGGACATGATTTTACTTATTTCTGTTTGTGATTTGTGGCAGTAGAAAAGAAAACTTGTGGCGGTATGGTGTGACAAGGGTAGTGTAGTGACTAGTGACGGTTGTTATAGTTCCATGTTCGCGAATTCACGATCTTCTAAATTGATAAAGATGATAAAAAAATGAAAGGAGCCCCCTGGGACCCTGGATTACAAATCTCTTTATGGCAACATTGGCAACTGAAAATAGCGGATTTTCTATAAACATATCATCATATTATTATTTGCTCCGAAAATATATTTTTTTTTAGAATAAAGTGAGGATAATTTCAGATTTTTAATTGGTAGGATATATGATATTTAATTAAGTTGGTGTTATTTTTTGCACGCGAACAAATGATACCTCTACCACCTACCCCGTTAGCGCGGAGGAATATCGGTTGATGTACCTAGATGTTGCTGGGGTACCTAGGTAAAAGCCTATAAGTTTACAAACTATCCACATCTTTGTATAAAATAAAAAAAATATTATTTTCACGCACCAACTTGTTTTCTGTTCTTGATTTTGTTAAGTTTTGGTAGATTTATTGATTTGGATATTTTGACTGGGTTCGTTTCGGTAACATTGGCTTAGTTTATTAGTTATTTGTTACAGAAGCAGCAGCGAAGAACCCAAATAGGAAGGCAACGGAACAAGAGATGATAAGTTCGATAAGAAACTGGTTGCGGCATGCCACAGCCCGACTCAACAATAAAAACAAAATTCAGTGAGTGTCTTTTTTTGATTCAGTTATGAATAAATATTAGTTTGTTTTTTTTTTCTATACAGAGATAAGAATAAGAACCAATCGGATAAAGATCGCGAGCCGAGTCAATAAGAATTTTCATGCTTGTTGTGTTATCTAATCAAACATGTGATTAAGATAGTTAGTTATACTTAGTTAGTTATAGTTAGTTGTTTAGTTAGTTAGTTACTTAGTTAGTAATCTATTATACGACTGGAGGATTGTGATATTTTATTTTTTGTACATCTTGCGCAGTGACTTATGAGAAATAAATATAATTTTTGAGTTTATCATGAAAAGTTTCAATTGTAGTAGTTGATTTTTGCTGTCAACGTGTTAAGTAGAATCTCTTAAGCTTAAGGGCCATCGTGTATTAGAATTTCTTCCTGAGGTTTCTCTAGCGCAAGTGATTATAAAATAGCTTCAGAAGATTGACAGTCTCCGACTGTCACAATCAACTATTCGTTAGACCTATGGAGGACTGTAACTTCCTCCATAGTTAGACCTCAGATACACTCGCGCTAAAGAAACGCCAGAAAAAAATTCTAATAAACGTCGGCTCAAGGCTGACAAATTTTACTTCATTTAAATGTACACCCATTAGATGTTCACTGGAAGTCAGAATATATATCTAATAGATATCATGAGATGTAGATAAGATATCGATCAGTTATCTGTAGGACATACATTGGATATTCTTCTTGTATATCCAATGGATAAACTCTATATCCTGGATATAGGCGGACATTTGGATATCCATGCGAAGTCTATGGGACATAAGACTTTATCCGTTGGATATACTGGATATCCACGGGAGACATCCTGTGGAGATCTAATGGATATTTGTGTGTCGTCTGGGAATTAGCACAATTTAACATAAACTTGGACTTGATCCTTTTTTTGTAATGTATTGGAGTCCATCACAAACCGTAATATACAGTGAGGACGTAAATAGTCCCCCCCCCTCTAACTTTTCAACGCATTAATATTTTTGGCTCAAATTTGGAAGTGTGTTTCAGGGTAGGCTTTACTAAGTTTTGACCTCCAAAAAAAATTTTCATCTGTCAAACTGACAGCTGGGCACTATTTTGAAACAAAAAATTAAATGAAAAGGGGGTCATGTGATACTTTATTTGAAAGGTCCTTCCATTCTCTTTTCACCCCCAAAGTTTGAAGTCCTTATTATTTTTCATAAGGAATTAATAATTAAATAATTTTGCATGATTACGTTCTTAATATTATCTTAAGTATTAGGTTTTTTTGAAATTTTTTATTAAATACTGTTGTAGAAACAATTACTTATGTTATAGGTTAGTTTTTTCATTGTTAATAAAGTTCTTTTAAGAATTAGAGATAGTATTTCACCCAAATAATTTATTTTCGATATGGCGCCATTTTCTTAAGAAAAATGCTAAGGACTTCAAACTTTGGGAGTGAAAAGAGAATGGAACGACCTTTCAAATAAGGTATCACATGACCCCCTTTTCCATTTAATAATTTGTTTCAAAATGGTTCCCAGCTGTCAGTTTGACAGTTGAAATTTTTTTTTGGAAGTCAAAACTTAGTAAAGCCTACCCTGAACAACACCTCCAAATTTGAGCCAAAAATATTAATGCGTTCAAAAGTTAGAGGGGGGGGGGACTATTTACGTACTCACTGTATAATGACTACATAAAGACAGGAAAAGGGAAGCTTTTTATCGATGAAACAGGTACTTTATGCAATAAAGTACACAGACCTCATGGCAACACATCATCCAATAATATATTTTTGTACATTGGTGTTATTAATATGGGGACATTACACGGACAAATCCCAGTTACGCAGATGCTGTCTGAATGTCACAATATGAACCAAATATCGTATTGGCTTTCTGAATGGATGGGAATGATATCTGTCAGACCACCTCATAACAGTATCTGATCACTCATTAGCCCTATTGGGAGCTATTTCAAAATCTATTGCGAGAGAGTCTAGTTTGTCATCTTACTTAGACAAATGCTTCAAAATTTTACAAAGTGGCCACGCTTGTGACTTGAAGGTATTCATTCGAGTCGATTATCCCCACCTTCTTAAGTTAATAAGCCGATGGAAATGTTTTAATACAAACAAAGTTGTGAAGCGATTTTATATGGAATTGATAGCTAGGTTAGTTCGAATTACATCACTGTCCGAAGCAGAATACTTGATAGAGAATATTTTAATCACCGCTAACAGTGTATACGAAGGACATAATATAAATGGCATTCCTTTTGAGAGTGAGAAATCAAAAGTTTATTCGAAGCAAGTTATATCTGGTCTTTTCATAGTAGACCTTGGAAATGAATTCGAAGAAAATTCTACGATTATTACCGAATCAGTCGGCGACCATGACGATGATGAAGAATTTGAAAATGTCAATTCTCGAATTGAAAACAACAGTATTAATTCGTGGATAGCTAAGATGATCAAAGCTGCAACATCTAAATATGTCACTGATACTGAAGAAAGTATCATTACTGCCAGGGAAAACTTCCATTATTTGCCAGACTTTTCCAAATCTTTTTGTAAGCTGCTTAGAACATATCCTCTATGGTTTGCTTCTGTGGAAAGCTATTTTAATGACTTGAAGAATAGATCGTTTCGTGATGATACATTACCAATCAGAGCGGATAAATTTATTTGTAAGCATATAAACTGCGAACTCTCCGTGTGATAAAGATGTAGTCAAGTCGTTCGGAATACAAAGTCGTGTTTTTAAGAGATATTGAAAGAATTAATTAGTGATTCCCACCATGGAAGGAGTGCATAAAGGTGACAAACCAAACTTCAAAATGAAAACTCGTTCAACAAGCAATAAAGAAACTAAATCAACAACAACAAACACAGATTCAGAATCATATAAATCCGATTTTATCGGCTTCGTAAACACAGTTATCGCAAATCGAGACGGCAGTGAGATAAGAGACAATAGCGAAGATAAACAATCCTGGCTACCGGGGCAAGTCGTAAACGATGATATAGGGCCCTATGATGAACAAGATTTAGTGTTTGAACCCAGGACTTCCTGTATGAGAACACCACCAATGACTGTAAGCCAGGATTTGGAAGCAAATGTTGGACAAAATTACAAGCGGCCTAGATCAGATGGAACTCCGGAGGAGAAGATTGGAAAAAAAGATTCGCGGTTGAAACTACGGACAAGGCGGATCTCAAACCAAACAACAACGGAATCAACAACAACGAAAACAGTATGAGTTCAGAAGCTGTGATATATGAAGTTTTCAAAGCATTAGATGGAATTTCGCTCATAAGCAACAAAAAACTCGAAAATGGAAAGATAACAGTGTCAGATGTAGAAGTGAACGCGCTTAGAGACTCTTAAAACAGCATTTATAAATCTCTTACCCTTCTTATCTATAAACTAGGTGAAATTGAGAAAGAGAACGTCTCTCTTAAGAATGTTACTGAGATGAAGAAAAACTTAGAAAAAAATGAAACACATTAACCATTAATGAAAACTTTTGCCGGGGCAGTGAGTAACATGCAGAAAGACCCAGAAAAAAACCATATCCAGCAGACAGAAGAGAGGACAACATCCAGAACCACCCATATTCAGGATCACGACGAGTGGACCACTCCAAAAACACAAAAGAAAATAGAAAGCATAATTCGTATCCAAAATATACCTGATTCGCGAGAAGCTGCCAAAACATTCAAGAAGAAAATTAATATAGAAGATATTGGAGGAGGATTAAAGAGTATAAGAAACGCGAACAATGGGGCAGTTATCGTGGAGTGCCATGATAAAGAACAACAACAAAAACTGAAATTAGCAATACAGAAAGTCGACACAATTTCAATATAAGAAAACGAGAGTGCTGATCCAATGTTTATGATTTATGGCATTGAGAAGGGATTTTCCGATGAGGAACTTATTCAAGACTTAGTCAAACTCAATAGTGACATTTCAAGAGAACTAGGTTATAGTGTGAATGATAAAATCAAAGTTATTGCTAGGAAACAATGCAGAAATCAAATGAAGGAGAATATCATTTTGCAGGCACCTCCTAAAATTTCAAAATGGTTTCTAAAGAAAAAGACAATTTTCTTTGACTTGGTATCAGTCTATGTAAGAGAGCATGTCAACCTTGCTGTGTGTTTCAAGTGTTGTCGATTTGGACATGTTGCAAAATATTGTAGCCAGAACGAATGTTGTCACAAATGTGCAAAAGAACACAAATCAACAGACTGCGACAATAGAAATCCAAATTGCCCAAACTGTGAGAAAATGAAGTTTCAAGACCTAAATCATTCTGCAAGAGATAGGAGTTGCCCAGTCTATCGAAACCGAATTTCAAGATACATGAATAACATAAACTACGAGGATTTTTAAATAACAAACAACCAGAATATGATCAAAGAAAAACCTATCTGTTGGGAATCATCCACCAAAATGTTCAGTCCTTAGGAAACTCGGTGAACTTGATCAATGACCTTCTTCAAGCCCATGCAAACTGCAAGATTTTATGTGCTACAGAGCACTGGAAATCAAAAGAGGAACTGGGATACCTGGGGCTGACAAACTTTAAACTGGCAGCAGCATATTTTCGAGGCAGCAAAGAACATGGTGGTAGTGCAGTGTTTGTTCATAAGGACATTAAGTATAAAACACGAACAGACATTAACAATCTATCAGCAAAAAATCAATATGAATATGCGGCAGTTGAGAGCAGAATTGGAAAAACCCAAATAGTTGTGAGTGTTTATAGACCACCACTAGGGAATGTGAGAAATTTCATGGACAGTATGGAAAAACTAATGTGTAATGCTTGTGAGGAGGATAAAATTCTGGTGCTGGCTGGTGACATGAACATAGAAATGTTGGAGCAGAAGAAAAATCAATTGGATTTGATGTCAGTGATGGAATCATTTGGTATGTACCAGACAGTTTTTCAGAACACAAGAATAACAAAACGGTCATCTTCCTGTATAGACAATATATTTCTTAATGTAGTCAATGTAGAGGGCTCGGTGCTAAATACTTTCATCTCCGATCATACTGCCCAGAAAGTTATTCTTAAAATAAACGTTGATAGTGATAACAAAACGATTTATAAAAGGCACTATTCCGATGAAAACCACGAATACTTTAAGAAATGTTTAACTGATTTAGATTGGGGAGAAGTTTATCAAGTTAATAAACAAGATATTGAGAAGCAATGGGACATTTTCATGAACGATTTCTTAAGACAATTCAATCACTGTTTTCCACTTAGAAGGTGGAGTAAAAGGTCAAAAGTAAAAAAGGAAATAGTAGATCCCGAATTGATGGCTTGCAAAAATAGACTGGACATTCTGCTGATGTTATCCACAAAGCACAGTGACTACAAATCTCAATATAAACAAACAAAAGGAATACGACGAGTTACTCAAGACAAATAGGTTAAATAGCTACGAAAAACGACTAGAAAAATTTGACTGTAAATCAAAATGTATGTGGTCAATAGTGAAGGAAATTAAAGGAGACTCTAGATGTACTACAAATAATCTTGAATCTCTTCCCGACACATACAATGAATATTTACTATCAATAATCCCTGAATTACTCAAGGACCTAGGAAATGTACCATCAGTACTTAGCTTCCCAAGAAATCCTCAAACCATGTTTCTTACTCCAGTAACGCCTTCAGAGATTTGTGATATTGCCAGCCAACTAAGAAACAAACACAGCAGTGGCATTGATGAAGTACCGACAAGTACTCTCAAACTGATAGTGCCTGCGATACAAGATATTTTGTGCTACATGATCAACAATTTGTTCGAAGCTGGTATTTTCCCCTCAAAACTGAAAATAGCAAAAGTAATACCAATTTACAAGAAAGGAGACCCAAAAATGCTAGAAAACCACCGACCGATTAACATATCGAGTTCCTTCTCTAAACTCGTGGAGCTAGCATTGAGTAAAAGATTAATGGGATTTATGACCAAGTTCAAGCTGCTAAATACCAATCAGCATGCATATATTTCCGGATCATCTACACAAACTGCAATTTTTGAATTCACAAAAAAAATAGTGGACCTACTTGAGAATAGATGCTTGGCAATGGGAATATTTCTGGACCTGTCAAAAGCCTATGACTGCATTGATCATAGTCTGTTGATAGCGAAATTGGAACGATATGGTATCAGAGGTACCGGACTGGATCTATTCGCTTCTTATCTTTGCGATAGGGAGCAGTTCGTCGAAATTTCAAGCCGAGGGAGGACCTCACGCTCAAAACTCAAAATCAACAGAACGGGAATAGCGCAGGGCAGCATCTTGGGACCTTTGCTGTTTGTTATTTTCCTCAATGATATATTCGATATAGTTGCTGATGAGAGAACTGAAGCAATCACCTGCTAAGCGGACGACACCAGCCTAATTTTCTGGAGATATCTCATTGACCGGGACAAATGAAAAGGGTTCGAGTTTGCTTGAAAGAGCAGCAACATGGTTCAATAGAAACAAACTAATATTGAACAAATCAAAAACAGATGTTGTACTATTCAGAACCAGGAACTCTAAAGTGCAAATCCTTGAGAAAATGAAGCTTGATGGTACAGATATGAAGATCTCACACAATACAAAGTTCTTGGGTGTGTACTTGGATGAATTTTTGGATTGGTCCAGTCACATAGTGCATTTGTCTCAGAGGCTAAGCTCAGTGTGCTATGGCGTCAGAGTACTGAAAGATTATATGAACGGCAGGAGTCTCAAGATATTGTACCATGCGAATTTTGAGTCGATATTGAGATATGGCATCATTTTTTGGGGAAGAAACGGGATGATCGAAAAAATATTCAAGATACAAAAACGATTAGTCAGAATTATCCTTGGAAAATACTTCAGGGAAAGCTGCAAAGGACTTTTCAAGAACCAAAGGATTCTAACGGTGTACGGCATACATATCTATGAGTGTTTGTTGTTTTTTTCAAAAACAAAAGACTTTTTAATCAGGAAGTGCATCATGAATATGGTACCAGGAATATGAATGTACACTATCCAAAACACAAACTAGCTCTAACTGAGAAATGTCCGTACTACATGTGCCTGAGATATTTCAACAAGCTACCAAATGACATAAAGACTTTACCCTCTCTAAAATCCTTCAAGTGTGTAGTTAAAAACTTAATTATAGAATTAGAGCCATATACGGTAAATGATTATTTGGATATGAAAAACTGATTGTGTATTTTTTTTTTTTTTTGTCATTCACGCTATTTCTTTTTGTTTGTATATTTCTTATTCTGTATGAAATGTATATGATGATCAGAAATAAAGATTATTATTTTTATTATTATTATTATTATAAAAGAGATTGATGGCATGACGAAACTACTGCAATCTTGAACAAGATTTGAAACGAAATTCGCAAATTCTGAAGATAATGAAAATATATCAATTGAAAATGAGGACCCACAAACTGGCGAACATAATGACGGCAGTCAAAAGGCAGGAAACAACGCCAAGAGCGTACAAATTAGTAAAAAGGAAGTCAGAATTGATGACAGTTTCAGCAACACTACTGATGATGCTCATGAAAATCCAGTAAAAATTGTTGAAAATTGGATGAGCTTGGGCTCACCAGTTCCGAAGAAAAGGTTGAGAACTTCTTACTATGCTTCGCCAAATCCAGAAATTCTAATCCTAGACGAAAGAAAAAAAATTGAAATCGCGGTCATACAGAATGGAAATTTCGTTAATAAGACCAGACCAACAAAACTTGGAGATTCAAATTATATATTGAGAAATACTTGTGCATTTGATGCCATCCTGCAAGGTCTATGTGCGGCTTACTGTAACAGTGTGGAATTTCAAAAGTATACAAATGATCATTCAAAAGATATTCTTGTATATGATTGCATCAAAGAGATAACTTCCAAAGGTGTCACTCAAGAATTTCGAAAACTTCGAGTTGAACTTTTGAATGATATTCTTGTGAGCGATCAATTGAAAAATGGGGTTCTGTCCATATCTTGTGAGATTAATATTTGTGCGGCATTTGATAAGATTTGCAAAGGCGTTGAAAGTATGATTGAATATTATAATTGCGCTAGCTGTGGATTTTCTTTTATGAATAAAAAGAAATCATTATTCATAAGTCGACTGGAAACATTGAGTTTGCTAGAACAAACCATCAAACAATCATACAATGAATTGGCTAAATGTCGGGGTTGTTCCAAAGTTCTTAACATTATTTGTTCAGATGCCAATAGTCTTCTGTTCATTGAGTGTGAAGAATTGAATTTGAATGTTACACTTAGACAAGCTCTTTTGGTTTTGAACATTGCCAACAAGAATTTCTTCTTACGATTTGCTATTGGCTATAAAGGTTCCAATGTAAATTATAACAGTTTTGGTCATTGTATTTGTTTATGCAGGCGAATCGATGGAGTTTGGGAAATATATGACGATTGTTCCAAAAAAATTCTCAGTGACAAAGGATGCATTTACAACGTGCATGCTTTGATATTCACAATTTAGTACATGTATTTTTTCTTTTGGTTTTGAATCAAGTATTTTATGATTCTATTTTTTGAGATAGTATGTTTGTGTACTTTAGCGTTCTCGAAAGCGCTTTTGTTGGCTTTTTATAACATATCAAGGCGGTTTTTAATTTTCTAGTTGAAATGTTATTTTTAAGTTTATTGCATCAGTCGAAAGTTGAGTGTTTTTTATTAATTAATTACTAATTGTTAAAATGGAAAATCTGGAATTTCCAAACACTATGCTGCTTCCGGGAAGTAGGCAGAAGATATCGTGTTGTCTTTAACAAATCAACCATAGAGTTACAAATTCTGATTTATGACTGACAAATACATACTAATCACCAACTAATGTTCACAATAAAGAAAATAAGTTTTTCAAACACCGCCCGGCTTCCGGGAAGTTGGCAGAAGATATTGTTTCGTTAATATCAAATGACCTATTGACTTACAAATTCTGATTTATGACTTACAAATACTTACTTATCACTTACTAATTATTGAAATAAAAAAATGTGACATTTTCGAACATCGCGCTGCTTTCGGGAAGTTGGCAGAGAATATTGTTTCGTTAATAACAAATTACCTTATGACTTACAAATTCTGATTCATGACTTACAAATACTTACTAATCACTCACTAATTATTGGAATAAAAAAAATTGACATTTTCGAACATCGCGCTGCTTCCGGGAAGTTGGCAGAGAATATTGTTTCGTTAATAACAAATTACCTATTGACTTACAAATTCCGATTCATGACTTACAAATACTTACCAATCACTTATTACTAATTGCTGAAATCTGACATTTTCGAAAATCGCGCTGCTTCCGGGAAGCTGGCAGGGAATATTGTTTCGTTACTAATACTTACTAATCACTTACTAATTATTTGTCATTTGAAAGACCACAAATTTGAAACTCGTTTTGCTAACTTCACGGACCTGTAAATGAATTAAATAATTGACACCTTATGAAAATAATCCACAAGAAAACTAAAACCGGAACCAGTTCACAACGCATCATACTTTGGCATCACCTTCAACAACTGTCAGGAATAGAATACATTATCATAATAATATGAATTCAAGAAAATAATCACCATAAAAGTATATTATAGTAGAAATAGACAATATGATCACTTTTTGCAAAAATAAAGTAATGTATTACTCTTTATGTATAAGTCTGGCGCGAAAATTTGAATCACTGTGAAGAGAGAGAACTGTCTGAATTATCGCTATTGGTCGTGCTCATTAGTTTCCGCGCTGTCCGTAGACGCAAGTTGAATTGACACATCTTGAAGAGCGGGAAAAATGCTTATGTCCAACACAGCTCAGCGGTCACAGTAGCTGGGTAAATTTTGACAGTTTTGTGTGCAAAACTGTCAAAGTTTGTCCAGCTGTTGTCACCGCTGAGTTGTTTTGGACATAAGGAATGGTTTTGTTCAACACCAAACAGCGGTCAAGCGGAAAATAATAAGCGCTTTTTGCACTGCTAGATTTGTGCTCCTGAGCTGAATCGACATTTTTTTCTGTTTCTCCTCATCAGAGGAAACCTGTATATGAACAATTTCATCTCCAAACTGGAGGCAAATTGTTTCTTCTGCCAAATCGCACATTTTTAGCAACTACGAATTTGAACCCTTTTGCCGGTTTGCCGCCGCTTCATGACATTTCAAGTGATAAAGCGAACAAAATATACGCTTTACCGCTGGAATAAAGCGCTGCAGCGCAGCGGAATCATCTGTGTCGTTCAGTGAGACCGCTTGAATAAAGCGCTGCAGCGCCACAGCTCCCTGAACGCGACCAATGACGCAGTTGAGAGACGAATTCTTCGAATTGCAGATTCGGTATTATTTGTTCGGTGGTATTATGGAGGAGTACGATTATATTTGGAGTTTGTTTGATTCTGAACCAGATCCTTACATGGCGGTTTTACCCCAACTCCAACTACAAGATGCAGCAAATATCAAACGCTGTTAGTGAAGAGATTAATATAAATTTATTATGTACTTACGGGTACTGATACTTATGATTCCACTTTTCCATTTGAACCAAACCAAAGAATCAAATTGTTGATGTTTTTAAAATTAATTTTGAAAACATGTCATGTAAATAAACGACATAACCACGCTGACTATTTTTACAGCAAAACAGCGAAATGATTTTCGCTTAATTTTTGGTCAGCGGCTTTATTCAGCGGCTTTTGCTAGCGTGAGCGTTGAACATCAAAACTGTCAAAATTTGCCAAGCTGCTGTCACCGCTGAGTTGTGTTGGACATAAGCAATGGTCGCGTCTAGGAAACACCTTAGAAAGAAAGGCGTACCTATCTGTATTTTCATCAACTTTGTTAACTCAAAAAAACGTAAGTGATATTGTTACGAGAATAAGTCGTATGTGCACAGTGTGTTAGGAAAAAATGGCGTATCTACAAGACCAATTCACAGATACGCCCTTTCTCATTAACATCTGTTATACAGTATGTCCGCAGATGCGGTTAACAAGAGGTGGAATGAACTAAAAATTGAAAAATACGACAAAAAGTCGTTCTTTATAAAAAAAGTCTGCTTGCTGGAAAAATGGGAGCTCCGATGAGAAAATTTTTATTATACAGGGCACCTCAAGAATGTAAAAACATAAAATTATACAAGAGCAAACAGTCGTTTTTTGGCCTTTTAACGTTCAATGATGAATAAAAAACTTGGTCCGAATTTAGTCCCAACCTGAATCGATCCGAACTTACTGAAGAAAATTCGGATTTTTTTTTAAAGAATTGAACAATTTTGCATCAGCAAGTCAGCATTTTACAACTTCCATATTATGACTCTTATACCTACAACATGTAATCATGAACAGGCATAAAAGTCATAATATACAAGTGGTAAAATGCGGACTTGCAAAATTGATCATTTTTTTTTAAATTATAAATTGAAATTTTCTTCAGTAACTTCGAAACTAATGTTTTGACCAAATTTGGAGCAAGTTTTTCATTTATCATTTCACGTTAGAAGGCCAAAAAAAAGGCTCTTGTTTAATTTTATGTTTTAAGATTTTTCAGACGCCCTCTATAATAAAACTCAATTTTCTCGTCGTGACTCCTATTTTTTTGGCAAGCGGACTTTTTTTTTATCAAGAATGACTTTTTGTCGAATCTTTCAATTTTTGGTGCATTTCACCTCTTGTTAACCGCATCCGCGGACATACTGATGCGTATATGCGAATGGAGAACTTGTCTCAAATGTCTTTATTGCTTAATTCGAAAGTCCATGAAAAATAGGGAGAACCGTTTTTTCTTTTTGATGTTAGTCGAAAATTGGAGATATAACGCTTTGAATAAGTGTGCTAAAATTGCAATGTTATGACGTCATAACATTGTAACACCATGCTCAATATATCTATAAATACAAAACTTAAAACTTGAATTACTATTGGAAAAATCATATTTTTACGAAATAAAAAAAATACGTATCGACTTTTTTGCGATTTTCTTCAGTTTGCAAATAAAAAAAAAAGTTTAATTTTTCATGCGTTCCCAATTATCGGTGTATTTTCTAATCTCAATATTAATATTATTATTAGTGGTTAGGATTTTGATTCTTTCGCGTTAATCAAGTTCTCTTTTCATTTCTACTTATTATTGAAACTCTATCTTATGATAGAATTCAGAGGCGTATCTGTTATTTGCATTGTTTATGTTAGTCGAAAAGGGCGTATCTATCAAAACTCTTTTTTGAAATCAAATTTTGGAATTCGAACGATACAATAGAATAACTATCACTATTCATATTTATTCTGTACAATCAAAGTTCTTATTTTAGTAAAACATCATGGCGGCATAAGTTAAAACATAAATATTCAATTTTCTCTGTTCTTTCTTTTAGACAGATACGCCCCTTTGAATTAACAGGGCAGCATAGAACCTACATAATAATATACAATCACAACCAATCCATTGAAACATAACGAAACTATGGAAACATAACTTCACCACATTAGTTTGTTTCCACTTTTCAAATTGATTTTCAAATAGAACCTATATACAAACATGATCTAAGCAAAAACAATAAAACAATGCGAGACTAAACTCATTGAATCATTTTTTTCAAAATTTACTTACCGTAAAAATCACCCAAACGTTTGTTAAAACATTCTTTGGACGTATAAGAAATGACATCCCATTTTAGAATGACATATCATATAAGGCATGCATATTTTTTTTAGCCACGCCTAGTATAGGAATATTGTTCAAACTGTTTAAAATTCTTTGGCAAAAAAAACAAACGTACGTCTTCTAATAATAGAAAATATTTCTGAGGTAGGTAAACAACATTATCAACATCAGTTAGGGAAATCAATGCTGATAATCAATGCCTATCAACAAAAAATCCTTATTATATTCTATTATCTCGTACTTTGATCACAACATTTTTTCTTATTTATTTTAAGTAGGTATACTTTCCGAAAATTAAATATCGGAGCATTTTCACCAAAAACTTCTCCGGATTCAAAACGGCCCAGTTATGTGGGCGAAACTGAATATTAATCATAAAGTCCAAAGAGCATCAATTCTCCGCTATATCCCTCATAGAACCTATACATACCTAGTTTTAATAAATTTTGTTTGAAAATAACGAAACTATGATGTGGCTATAAATTAAAAAACTATTCAAACATAACTTAACCAAATCAATTTTTTTTAATTTCTCATTTAAATCCCCAATAGAACCTTCATAACGAATTTGAACACATTTCTTTAAAAGATAACGACATTATGCGAACATGTATTCTCACCAAATCTAACCGAACCCAAATAGAACGTATTTACTGAATTTGAATAAAATTCTTTGAGAAATAACGAAATTTTGCGGACATAACTTCACTAAATTATAAAAACATATTAACTATATAAACACACCGGCAAAATTAGGGGAACGCACAATATATATATATACAAAGTTTGACATCAATTTTCTCTAGAACTCTATGCTCGATTTCAATATATTTTTTACTGGATTGTCGATCGGCTCTTCAAGAATACATCTGACTAGTTTTCGTTATAAAATTATTCGTCTTATACCATATACAGGGGCGAAAAGGAAGTGAAGATTTTTTGTTGTTTTTTTAGACACTCTGTGGATTGAACCGCTGACAGTTGAATATGGTCTATAGCATCACATTGTAGCCTGATCTTTTCTAAACATTTCCGTTTTTTATTTTCTGTGATATCTCAATTTTTAACGAAAATACAGGGTTACATATATTATATATAAATACAGGTTAAATACAGCGTTCCCCTAATTTTGCCGGCGTGTGTATATCATCCCTCTCCCTCATTGAACCTACATACCTAATATGATTCACAATAAGATTCATTGAAACATAACGAAACTATGGAAACATAACTTCACCACATTACAAAAAAAACAAAAGTACGTAAATATCGGAGCATTTTCACCAAAAACTCAAAACGGTGGACGAAACTGAATATTTATCATATTCTTTTATATTGACCATCCCAAATTCCAAGAACATACCCACCAAACATAAAAACATAACTTAAACGTTCAAGTTACGTTACACACTTACAATGTTACGTTACTCAAAAGATAACAATAACATTAATATAACGTTTATGTTACCGCTTATGTCCACTACATAAACGTTCATCATAGTAACGTTGCAAATCAAAAACATTATTGCAACGTAAAACTAACGTTTCTCCAATAAAAAAACGATGTATTGTTTAGTTATTTTAACGTTGCGTTACGTTGCATCAACATTTATGATATGTTTCAATATGACATTTTTTCAACTGGATTGGAATGTTTCTAATTTAACGTTATAGCAACAATTTTATAACGTGGCTGCTACATTTTCGCAGCATCCCTATAGCAGGAATGTAATGACACGAAAATGTTGTTGTTGGACATTGCAGAAATGCTATAGTCCGGGATCTCTCATAAGAAAGTGATTACTACTCCACTGTATATCTTTTTGAAAATATTCATTTTGGGATTTTGGTCCGTCAATTTTTCAATTGGCGAAAAGACTGGAAATCGCGGCGTTTTCCAAAATCAGGAAAATTTAAAATGTATGACATTTCATACATTTCTGACTAAGAATTTTTTCTAAAATATTTCTACTAGTTTACCAAGTAATCATTTGATAAACTGCAACATATAATTTAGAAAAAACTTTTGGTCTAAATTGATATTATTTAGAGAACGCAGCGATAACCATATCAATTTTCCAAGTTCATTAAAAAACACAAACCGGTCCTGATATCATAAGACAAAATCCAAGCTAAACAGCTGATACGTAAACTACGCCCCAAAATCGACTTCGAATAATAATCTGTGATGTCGCCACTGAAATGGGTCAAAATAAGTGATTATTGGTAATGTGAAGGTTTTGAAAAACGCACTTTATTAGTAAACGGCACAACATTCCTCTATGATTTTTGTTTAAGCCTTTCACCAAATGTCCAATACACGTCCTGTACTTTATTTCGACCAGATAAAATGAGTACAAAGTTGAGAAAATGGCGGTTAAAGTTGATCAACTTTGAGCAAAAAATCTTTTATATTTCTGATCAATTTTAAAACTTTTTATTAACTATAGGACATTCATCAAGGCTTCGTCTATAACTAAAAAAAAAAACTTTTCGGAAATGTCAACAGATGTGTTAGAAAAACGTGTTTTTCTGAACCACTTTTTGGCCGCTCAAAAGCTCGCGGGACTCTGAGCCTTAATATACACCTTGAAAATGTCCTCATAATCATAGTGATATGAAATCGAATCCCATCAGACGCTGAAAATTTTTCCCTGACGCGCGGCATCGCGGTGCGCATGTGTCACTGAGCTCAACAATCAAAGGCATCTGGCATACTGATATCCGCATCCGTCATCCACACCCCCAGCCCCCAACCCCCCAATCCCCCCGACACACATGGCTGTGGCAGTTTACTCTGTTAGGCCATTTGGATTATGCAACGCCCCCCTCTACATTCGAACGGCTTTTGGAGACGGTGCTGAAGAGATTATCATGGTCAACGTGCTTGGTGTACCTCGACGACATCGTGGTTGGCAATAATCATTCGAAGAGCACCTGTACATTTCAGCGAAGAAATTCAGAGGCTAAGAAGTTCTGGTTTGAAGCTGAGCCCAAATAAATGCCAATTGTTCCGGAGTGGTCCAATAATACCTGGGTCATATCGTGTCGGCGGAGGGAGAAGCTGTCGACCAACAAATTGTGAAGGCAGTCGACAAGTGGCCAGTACCGAAGAATCACAGATTCAAACATATTCAAGAAACATTTTCTTATGGGATTTTAACATAGGAAACTTATTGCTTGGAAAAAATATATGCCCCGCATACTTTGTGACGTCAGGCCTACCGCTATACAGGGTGTTTCATTAATATTGCGAAAAAATTGGGGATGAGTTTCCCTGCTTTAAAATAAGAACAAAACTTTTTATAAACCTATTTAACCTAGTGTTCGTTACAGAGCTACAGGGTGTTGAAATTTTATTTTCAATTTTAATTTTTCTAAATAAAATTTGAACTATATAATGTCGATCTTTTGATAAAAATTGACATTTTGGGGTTTCTTATCATGCGAAATTCGAATTTGCTCTAAGCAGTATGGCTCTAACTTGAGGAGGGCGCTACCTACACTTTTTTTCAGGATATGAACAGCCATACCTTTTTGAGATGTCTCTGCATAATATTTCTAACTAGAAAAAAAGATGTCTGTATCATTTTTACGCAGAAAATGTATTCTTGATAGAAGTCGCCACGTGCAACCATTCTCAAAATATTTGGATTTGAAATAATGTGTTCAGGTATTTAACCTGTTTGCACCTGGGAAGAAAGTATCAGTTTTTGAAGTGTCAATTTTTGAATGTGTCAGTTGAAAAGTCACATCAAGCATTATATCTCTTCACTATTCCTAAAATATTAAAAATCATTCAATAAACAATCTGGAAAAATCCCATGCGTGTTATTGATGGACACGTATTCAGTGCGGCTCTAAAAGCTCCCCTCCCCTTTTTTTTTAATGTGTGCACCAAAAATTTTGAAACTTGGCATACTTCAATTGCTCTACTAATACTACTTTTTGATGTTACTGACGTACTTTTAGTATTCAAGATGGCGGATGGGCGCCATTTTGAAACATTTTTTTAAATGGAAAGGGGGGTCGTGTGACACACTAAGAAAATTACAAGGCAAAAGAAAATCTCTAAAAGGTTTTTTAACTCGCTTCAAAAATAATTTAGATGCCATGAAGCAGATCAGCAGCCAGATTTAATTCAACTTGAATTTCGTTTAAGTAAACTCGAACCTTCACTTGACAATTTCAATGAAATTCAAGCAAGTATCGAAATTTTGGACTCTGATACGTCCTATGAAGCTCATGAGCTAGTTCGTCAAGAATTTTTATTTCAAAATCTTTTCAGAAGCAAAGACATTTATTTCCAGCAATTTGCAAAATATTCCTCCTGTATCAAATGCACATGCTGGGGCTGGTGAGTCAGCACGAACAAAAGATGATAACTATTATAATAAAAATGTCAAACTTCCTCCGATAACATTGCCTAGTTTTGATGGCAATTATGAGCAGTGGCTTTTCTTTAGAGATACTTTTGAGTCACTCATACACAAAGATGAGTCCATTCCTACAATAAATAAGTTTCATTATTTGCGCCTTTCTTTAAAGGGTCAAGCAGCTCAGCTATTGACGTCACTGGAATGTTCAGCAAATAATATCAAGTAGCTTGGGACTTGCTTGTGAAAAGGTATGAAAACAAGCAAGTGCTAATCAAAAATCATAAAAAAGCGTTGTTTGAACTTGAGTCAATTTCAAAAGAAAGTATTCTTGGTTTAAGAGGTCTTCTGGTTGGAATGATCATGCATCTGCGTGCCTTAGAAGTTTTGGGCCAACCGGTAAATCATTGGGACTCGATAGTCATTCATTCATTAATCTTTAAAGCTTGATTCTTTGAACAGAAGGGATTGGGAAACCGAGTATTCAAAGCAGGATAATGTGACGCTTAAAGTATTTACTGATTTTCTCTATGAAAAATGTAAAGTTCTTGAAAGTTATCAATCCAGTCAAATCCTTAAGAATAAAAGTGTCAAAGGACTTCCTGCAAATTCTTATGCTCCATTTTGTTACTACTGTAGTAAAGATCATTCAATTTATAACTGCAAGGCATTATTCGAATGTGCAAGCCAGAATCACTGAAGCTAAAAGGCTTAAAGTATGTATAAATTGCTTGCGCAAAAATCATACCACCGATCAGTGCCGTTCAATTGCTTGTAGGATATGCAAGAAACTACACAATTTGTTATTACAAATTGACTTTTCAGCTCAAAACTCTAGAACAGATTATCAACAACAGATCAAAGCTAATGACAATTCTAACTCCAAGGTGAATTGCAATTTTTCCAATTATGAGTCCAATGAAAAGTTTTCGGAAACTTTTGATACTCAAGAGCATAACACAAATTCTCATTTTTCTTCACAGCACAGTTCAGGAAGCTTTCTACTGTCTACAATATTAGTGAATGTCTATGACAATGAAGGTTTAACTCTTATGTGTAGGGCGTTATTGGACAATGGTAGTGAATCGACTTTTATAACAGAGGATTTGTGTACGAAATCAAATATCCCTTTGCAGTCAAGTCTATCTGTAACTGGTATTGGTCATATTCATACTAAAGCATTAAAACGGCCAGCAGTGACTATAGATTATCCAGGCAGACTAACTACAGAATTAATCTTAAATGTTTGGTTTTGCCAAAAATCACCAATAAAATACCCAGTTTGGTTGTTGATACATCTCTCACTGATTATTCCTCCAAATTTGATTTTAGCAGACACCTCGTTCAATGAGCCTGGTTCAATTGATATTTTAATCGGGGGTGATTATTTTTGGAATTTTTCAAATTCTGGCCAGATAAGGCTAGGCACGCATTCTCCGACTATGCAAAAAAACGTGTTTTTGCTGGATATTATCTGAAAAGGTTATTCCCCAACATCAAATCCCAGAAAATGTGTCAGGGAACCTGATGGCCATTTTATTGTTAGTTTACCATTTAAGAAGCCTCCTGATGAGGTTCTTGGAGATTCTCTTGAAATTGCAACTGAGCGTTTCTTATCACTAGATACCCTTAATTAAAAACTGAATATTCAAATTTCTTAACTGAATATGAAACCCTGGGACACATGACAAAGCTGTACTATATTAATAAAGAAGCCACCCCATTATTACTTACCGCATCACTTAGTTATTAGAGAGGATAGCACCACCACCAAGTTACGAATTCTATTCGATGCCTCCGCAAAAAACTCCAATAACATTTCTTTGAATGATATATTACGAGTGGGTCCTACAATTCAGGAAGATTGGTTTTACATAGTTTTGAGGGCCTGAAAACATAAAATAATAATAACCGCTGACATTGCTAAAATGTATAGGCAAGTCATGATAAAGCCTGCATGATCAAAGACCACTTCAACTAATTCTCTGGAGGGCAGATAGCAACTTAAAAATTGATACGTTTCAGCTAAATACCGTTACTTATGGCATGGCCTCAGCTTCGTTTCTTTCTACAAGATGTCTCAAGGAACTTTCAAAGGAATATCAAGATACAGATCCTGAAATCAGTAAAATTATTGCTAGAGATTTTAATGTTGATGATCTTTGTACAGGTGGTGATTCAATTGAAGAAGTCATGCATACATATAAAGAATAGAATTACACAGATATTGCTCTTTGGTGGTTTTGAGTTGAGGAAGTTTTTATCCAATTCAGACGTTGTTGTCAGCTCAAACAAAACCGAGGTTTCTGTTGTAAATTTTGACGAATCACACAATAACAAAACTCTTGGCCTTATTTGGGAATCTTCAGATGATGTTCTAAAATATTTCATCAAGCCTATATCTGGAACAAGGTGCACAAAAAGAAGCATTCTTTCTTCAATAGCCAGCATATTTGACCCCCTTGGCAAAGTTCACTTTGTATATTAGTAAACTTTGCCCTTGGTCTCTTGGCTCCGATTGTCATCATTGGTAAGATATTAATACAACGACTTTGGCAATCCAAAGTGTCTTGGGATGGATCTATTCCGTTGGCTATTCATAGTAAATGGTTGATTTTTAAATCAAACCTGAGTAACACACTTAATGAATATTCCGCGATTTACATTATCTCAAAACCCGATTATTATACTGAGCTACATGGAATTGCTTATGGTGCAGGCATTCATATTAGATCACTTGACGTTATGGGTAGTTTCCATGTTAATATTATAGATTATTATTGTATATAGCTCCCCTTAAAACGGTTACCATTGCTCTCTTAGAGCTTTGTGCAGCTCTATTGTTGGCACAGCTGTCAGAAAAGGTTCAGAAATCGTTAGACATTCAAACGGACAATATTTTCTATTGGTGTGATTCGAAAATTGATCCATCATGGATTCATATTCAACCCCACAACAATGGAAAATATTTGTGGCCAACAGAGTTTCACAAATTCGAACGCTTAACAAAATAAATTCGTGGTTTTATGTCAATACCCAAGAAAATCTCGGGGTTTGGATCCAAATTCTCTTTTGAATAATTAACTCGTGGCATGGTCCCACTTGGCTTTTTCAACCTCAAGAACAGTGGCCAAACGAATTAAACAATATTAATCATGACTCATTCGATAACCCAGAAAGACGATCTTAGTCTTTTGTTACTACTCCTTGTTCTGACTTAGATCATTTTGATTTATTTGACCGATTTTTTACACTTACCATCTAACCATTAAGCTGCAAAGAGAAACAGCTCATTGCTTACGCTTTGTACATAACGCATATGGATTTCAAAAGCATCGAGATTGTATGGTCCGCTAAAGGTTGACGAGCTCAACGAGGCTCTTAAAACGCTTATTAGACTTGTCCAACAAAGTAAATTCGAAAAAGAGTTTCGTGACTTAAAAAGCAATAGACAATTTGACAACAAGAGTAAACTTTTGAATCTTAACCCTTTATTGACAAAGAGAACATTATACGAGTTGGAGGTCGAATCAAACATTCCAATTTTGTATTCGAAAAGAAAAACTGCTATTTTACCTGGTATAAACACATTTTTTCGAAATTGCATATCAGACTTTCTTTATGCTGAACCTCAGCTGTTGCTTGTTTCATTGAGAGATCAATTTTGGCATATCAGGAAGACATTTAGTGAAAAAAATCGTTAGATAGTGTTCTTGTTTTAACCCTATTAATTTACAATATTTGATGGGGAATCTTGGGGCATATCGAGTGACCCCAAATAGACCTTTCTTCAATATAGGAATAGATCATTGTGGTTATTCCATTATCAATGATAGGCAAACTAGCCATATAGAGAAATGAAAGACTATGTGTTTGCTAGTTCGTTTGTCTCACCACAAAAGCAGTGCATTTGGAATTGGTGACTAGTTATCTACCTTAACTTTTATGGCAGCTCTTTGGAGATTTTTTGCTCGGAGAAGTGTTGGTGGAAACATAAATTCAGACCACGGTACCAATTTCTTAGGCGCTAAAGCTGAAATTTAGAAATGTTTACGTTTAAACAGAAACGAAATTCAAGATGAATTAAGTCTTGTCGATGTAGAATGGAATTTCATTCCACCTATAGATCACCCCACTTCGGTAGCATTTGAGAAGCTGGAGTGAAGTCAACTAAATTTCACCTAAAGAGAGTTTTGGCAAATGCTATTTTAGATTTTGAGGAATTTATAACCGTTTTATGTCAGGTTGAAGCATGTCTAAACTCTCGACCTTTGTCTCCTCTTTCCTCCGATCCTTTTGACTTTCAACCATTAACTCCAGCGCACTTCTTAATTGGTGAACGCCTGACAAATTTACCAGTCAATGACTACACGAATTCAAACTACCAATCGTTTGTCCACATTTCAAAGACTCAAGAAGATTACCCAACATTTTTGGCGAACGTGGTCCAAAGAATTTATTTCCGAGCTGCAAACCAGATCCAAATGGAAAAGGAATTATCCCAATCTGCTTCAGCCCGGTGTGATGGTCCTGATCAAAGAAAATAATCGCCCACCATTAAAGTGGCGGTTAGGAAGAGTTCGAAGCAATTTATCCAGGCAAAGATGGAATTATTCGTACTGCAACTGTTAGAACTTACAGTACAACATTGAAAAGGTCTCTACTACCAAACTGTGCATTTTATCCAATCAAGACGAAAGTGCAGTCAATCCCAACCAGCAAGGCAACGTCCGCCCAACGTTGTCCTATGCAACTCGGACGTTGGGTGACAACGTTGAGACGACCTCGTAGCGACCCTAATCTGGCACAGTTTGGGAAATCACTTTTGGGTCGCGTCGACGTTGTGCCGACCAACGCCAACGTTGGTGTTACGTTGTACCGGGTTGAACGCCGACAAAGCACGGTCGTTGCCATGAGTCAATTTCACAACCATCATCACTGACAATTTGTGAATGTACGCGCAAGCGCATATAATTTCATTAGTCGGGAAAAGGTTGGAGTCTAAGATGATTTGGTAAAAAAGACTGCAGCTATTTTGATATGTTAGATGGAGATACATGAAGTGCTGATCTTTGTGCAAACAAGCAAATTGACAGTAGTCGAAATCGAAAGATCATGATCATACACAAATGGCTATCATGTTGAAAATTATTATTCTGTTTTCAAGTGCAACTATGGATCGTAAGTTCAAACCCAGTGAGTTTTATTGATAAATGTGTCGATGCTACTACCAAATCTTTCCACGCGCCCCTTCTATTTTCTGATTTTAGAAAAAACTTCATATTTTATTTAAAAAATCATCAAGATACTCAAAATATACTTGAAACAACCTATAAAATTTTTCCCATGCTAAGAAAGGCTTAAAAATGTCCTATTGCCTTCAATATTACTCGAAAATATTTTAAAATGCTTCTTATTATACCCCAAAAAGAGACACGACCCTAAAATGACAATTTCCAAGATGGCGAGATTAGCGGTGAACTTTTTAACACCAACCCAACCACCAGCCAACGTAGAAATGCAGGTTTCTCTATATCTCGGAAACTTCCAAACAAAGATTAGACATCTAGCGGAATAAAGTTCATCAAACAAATAATGGAACTGTCCAACGCTAGTTAAAAATAATTTTAACAAACAAAAACAGAGATCATTCTACGAAACTAATTGAATATAACTGAAAACATTGCAAAAGATTCCTTTTTTTTTTGCACGTTCAGTCTGTTGATCTGACTGTCACATGATGACGTCATTGTCGGGTATTTTAACAACCTCAAATAACCATGCACCTCAGAAAAAAACAGGAAGAGAAATCTGCAGCTGAACCAGTTTAAATTTTCTATAAAATATTGTAAAATATTTGAATAGACCTATTCATTTACACCTGAGCAGGGAAAGTTGCGTGCGCAATTGGAGGAACGTGTTTATTGGCCAAAGCAGGCAGGTGAGAATATGAAACATGAAACAGGATGAAATGACAATATTGACAATAATGACATTTAATAAAATGAAAAATGAACAGCTGATTCGATAAATAATAAATATCTGGTTTTGGTTCATTTATTTCATGGTTTGTTCTATATTTCAATATTCAGAAGACGTAGTTGATTAAATGCGATAATGACTCAGTTGTGTTCGGCACGGGAGCGCAAATCAGCGCTGAGAAAAATCGTGGGGTCAGTGGTTGAGTGTGCCCTAAACCTAAGTTATGGAGTAAAAGAGACCAAGAGTAAGATTTAAATACATAATATACAACTAGGCATTTTAGGCTTGCTCTGAGCATTTCACAAAAGAAGATATTATTTTCGGAGGAGATGTGTCGAAATTAAGCAAAAACGCCGTTCCAAATGCGGAATCTGTAAATAATACGTTGCCTTTCTCAAATCTGGTGGAAAATATTTTCTGCTCTATCCAGTACAATGAAAAGTGCAGATATATCAGCAGAAACAGGACCAGCGAATAACCCTATAAAAATATATACACTTCGGCAACCCCCCAAAGATTGAAAACAGACAGAAATACCAAACAAAAAAACTCCACATCAAAGGTATTGCATCGAAAAAATTGCTTTAGGATTTAAGATTTTCTGGAATATTTTGAAGGTTTCGACTTGGTCGAATGAATGAAGGAACATACTGTGTTGACCACCAGTATTGTGAGGACTCCACCAAAGGTATATGTATGTTTGCGTGAATCAAAGTTATTACTCACTTTCTATGAATCGGACCTGTGATTATACCTCGAATTACTCGAAACGATACTTTCAAAGATAAACCACTCAACTTATTTTTCCCAGATCCTAATGATTGTTCAATTGCAAAATAAAGAAAGAAAGAAAGGGAAAGGGCTATTGGAAAACTATATTGTTGATAGTGTAAGCGTTCCTCATACATTAGAGAAAGTTATCAAGAATTTAAAAGAAAACCGCTTTTTGAAGAAAAATTTGCCTAAATATTCTTTCATTTAGGTATACCTACTCTGTTTATTTTAAGTTTAGTGGTATTACTTTTTCCAATGGGAAATGTTTTTTCCGAGGTTTTTTCCAACAACTATATATTTTGCTTTAGCGGAAATAAATAATATCACAAGTCTTGTGTTTTGTGGAGAAGTTCTCATAAGGATTTTTTTTTCTACTTTTGCATACATGTATTAAGTCACCTTAACATCAAATTCATTGAATGGCATGATTTTCATGCAAATGTTTACGAATATCCTAATAAAAGATATATTCCAAGAAAACTAAAATAAACCTCTGTATTACAGAATTATTTTTTACTCAAAAAAAAACCTCAAACAAAACCAACTAAAAGAAATAATGACATATCTACGATTTTTTTATTTATGGCTACATGATTGAATGGTACTTGCATCCTTTTTTGTATAATTGAATACATTTTGAAGCGCATAACTTTTTCAAATTGTTTTCAAAGTGTTCCAAATCACGAAACTTATTGTACACTTTAATGTCTATAGGAACTTATTCATCGGTAAATCGCGATAATTTCCATATTTTGGAAATTATTTCGCTTAACACAACATGAATAACATCATATAGGAAAAAAGGAGATAGTAAACAAACCGAAGCAGGATTTTCGAATTTAACTTTTTAGGTTATATTTATATTCATCGTGAACTTGACCACAAGGCACTGCGCATGTTGCACAGTGCAGTAATTTTTATTGGGAATCTGTCTAGACAGTGCACTAGTCACATAAAAGTGAGGTTATGTATTTTTCAAATCGAAACATGGCGTCTGTACGAATGCTAACCAAATCATAACGTTGTGAAGTCCGACGTCCATCGTCCATCTGACGTTGGGCCCGACTTTCTAGAATTTAATCAATACCCAACGTTGGTGCAACGTCGCAAAGTGACTCTCAAGACAACGTTGGTAAATGTAAATAGGTGAGGTAGCCAACGTTGGCACTCAGCACTCACGGACCTATAATTTACTAAGTCCGTGTTGGCACTAACATTCCCCAAGTGCAAATTATTAGACGTTGCACTCAAAACGTCTGGATTACGTCAATCCGACGTTTGACAGGTTGACAGGTATGAAAAGTGTCGAAGTCGTCATCTTACCAATTTCATACGTTGTGATTGGTGCGGAACTAGAGTCCGGTAGTCAGCAAAATGCTACTTGCTACTTGGGATGTTTAAAGCCCTTTTGCTTTCAAGGAGGGTGGCATGCAGGTATTCAACCTGTTTGCACCTGGGAAAAAAGTGTCAGTTTTTGAATGTGTCAGTTAAAAAGTCACACCAAGCATAATATATCTCTTCTCAATTCCTTAATTATTATAAAATCATTCAATAAACAGTCTAAAAAATCCCATGTGTGTAATTGATGCACACATATACATAATGAATACATGTGATTTTGAAATTATGGCGAAGTATTGTGTTTCAATGACAGTGCCAAAAAATCAGGATGAGTTTCCCTGCTTAAAAATAGAAAAAGAACTTTTCATAAACATGTGTCCGTAAATGCTTCGTAACTGAGCTACAGGGTGTTGAATTTTTCAGTTTTTTTTACTTTTTTTTTTTCTAAATAGTATTTGGATGAGATTTGTTCATAACATCACAAACTAGTCGACTTTCTTCTTTTTTACTGAAAATATGAAGCAATCATACGACGTATGTAATAACTGCCTAGCAGGTTATCTTTGCCATAATTTCAAAATCACATGTATTGATTATTTGTAATCCAAATATCTCGAGAATGGTTGCACGTATAGCGACTTCTCACAAGAATACATTTTCTGCGTAAAAATTATGAGGAATTCAATTTTTTGACTTTAAAATACAATACAGGGTCGTCCAAAAAAAAAGTGCTTTTCATAACAGGTAAAATACGTGTAGATAGCGACCTCTACAAGTTAGAGCCATATCAAGATCTAATTCGAATTTCGCATGATAAAATTCAATTTGCAGGTACCCAATATTTGCGCCGCGGGCTTTGTTTAGTATCAACGCTTCTGGCCCATACTTCTTTGAATTTATTTCTATGCCGGATGCATTTAAACATTCCGGTTTACATTTCAGCACCCGCTAAAATTCTATTGGTCGATTTCAACCTCTCGACCAATCAAAGTTGAAGTGCCGAAACCGATGCCAGTATGTTGAGCGGTGCTGAAATTTAGGTCGGAATGTTGATGTGTAGTCTGCATAGATTTGGTGACTATAGTCAGAATGACGCGTGTAATTAATTTATCAAGTTTTTTTCGGCAGTAACTCAACTGCTAGAAAAAAAAACCTTGCGGAATTCACGACCCTGTGTAAAGGTTTTCGTGCAACTTCAAATTTCCTAACAGGATTTGATTTGTATAATAACAAGGTATTCCAAACATATTAACATATCATATGAACTCAAAATAGACAGTTTCGTTTCTAAGGTACAGAGTAAAACAGATTTCGCGTTTTTTGGTGATGGTGATCATATATTTTGGACACCCTAAAAAAAGTAAAAATATAATTGGCGAAGTACATTTTAATGTGAAGTCATTCCAAACCAAGTCTTATGAGAAATCTCGGACCTACTTAACATAACCAGTAAGTAACCAGCTGGCACTCGACATTAGTTCGAATGTTAAAGCGAAATTTCCATTGTAATTTGTAATAATTATAAATGTAAGATTTGTTTTTCTTTTCTCTCCCTGTTCATACCCAATATTTTTTAGAAACGGTAACGGTATAATCACAGTATATTAGTATTTATTTTCAATGCTATCTTATTTAGGTTATATTGTTTATTAATGGAAAACTGTTAGACAATATAAAGATTATTATTATTATTATTATTATTATTATTATTATTATTATTATTATTATAACGTAAATGATAAAAGGAAAGAAAACAGACAAATGAAAGTATAGTTTTTTTTAAAAAACTTGATAGTTTACCAAACTTAAAACTGTACTAGGAGCTTTATTTAGTGAACAGTACCGTGGGACTTGGCATTTGCTTGATTCTTTGCAACGTCAGCTGCCAGATTTCGTTTTCGTTTTTTGGGTTTCGGCTCTTTCTTTGGTGGCCTACCAGATGGAAGTCGTTTACTGTCCCTCGTCATTCCTACTTTGCGTCGGATTATATAAGTTGGTCCTATGACGCAAGGAAATCGAACTCCTTGCAGTATTAAAAAACGACTCCCATGATGTTTTTGTTTTAATGGAGTTCAATCTTTGTATAGCTTTCTGTTTAGTGTCACACGATGTGCCAAAAGTGTTATGATGTTCTCGCAATAACTCCATTATTTTTTCAAATGACTCTGCATCATGCACTTGAGTCAGCATCATGGCCTCCTGTCGTCGGCCTCGCTACCATCATCAACATCAGAAATATCTTATTTTCAGGAAAATGGGTATTAACAGAACTAGTTTTTTCATGATGGATTTCGGAAAGGTCGGAGAAATTATTTTCAGTACTTTGAAAGGGCTCGTATAGGAAGAAATTGGTTGGACCTTCTCCCCAAAAGCTAATTTTGCCATAGAATATCGTGAGTTCAAGGTCACTGGAGGAGCATTCAATATTTCGTTATCAAAATGAAAGTTAACTGCAGCCTGATGCTTGCAGAAATTGCCTAATAATTTTACAATTGGGCAAGTGCAAGATCGCGTTGGTCCCATCCACACAATAAAATAATTCAATTTTGTTGCTCATACTTGGAACTTCATACATTTTTCCACTTTTCCATTTTATGTAATTTTTTTTTTTAATTTCTGATGATGTTTTCAATTAATTAATTAGTATCAATTTTGCTTCAGGATTTCGTGAGTGAACAAAATTTCTTATCCGTTTTTGGTAGTACTCTTCTAAACAAGTTACAATAAAATCTATCAGGGCTATAATGTTGTACGCCTTATTTCGTCTTAGAAGAACGTCCTTGAAGAGACGGATGCTGACTTCACAAAAGTTGTTTGTCTGGTGACCATGAGTGCTTGAATCACGGAAGGCCATGCACCAGTCTTCCTTCTTGGACCAGTATTTCTAAGATAACCAATCCATTCTGGATACTTTCTTAATATAGAACTCCAATCATTTGTTTCTTTTTTATTACAATTCTTATTTATAGAGTCGTCAAAGAGTGGCAGAATCTGTTACTATAGTCCTGTTGCGATAGAAAAAAAAATGTGTAGCCTTCTGTTCATCTCCGGCATTTAAAATGTCTCTAAATTATATAGGGTCCGTATCGATGAATAGCCTCTATGCCGTGTTGTATTTCAAATATTCAACGCCAAACTGCTTGTAAAATATGAAACCCGGCATTAGAAGGTTTTTGACTAAGGAAACACATGTTTGATTGCATTTCTTTCTGCATGGCTGTCATCCGTACTCTTCTGACTGTCCTTTTATAATAAATATAACAGAGGAACGTTATTGAATGCCCACTAGCATCACAAGAAGCTGCATGTGCTGTTGACAAACGCTACATCTTTTGTAAAATCTTGATCGTGAGCTCTTTGCATCAGTTTAGTCACAATCAAAATACAGTAAGGATCTTCTTGATATTCTAGGATAATGCCATCTTTTACGTATATATCCCTCTTTTCCTTCAATTTCTAAAAAAGAAGGTAGGTAGGTATAAATATTTGGATTAGAAATTGTTGTGACTACTCAAACCTGTATATAGACCCTGCTCCATAACGAGGTCTCAAATTCATTGTTCGCAACCAATGCTGCACGCTACGATATTATGGGTTAATTCTTGCATGAGCAAACTGTGCACTATCAATTCCAATTCTAGTTTTGACTCATGAAAATTGATAGATTTGGTTAAGCCTGATCCGTCATTGAAGTATTTTTCGAAACGCGACCGAACCTCATCACTTGGCCGAAAAAAGGAAGCTGCTTCTGCAGTCGCTAGAGTCTGGTTGTGATCTTCTTTGAATTCTATAACGGCTACCTATCCGTCCTGTAAAAACGGTCAAGTACTAGGTATGGGTAGTTTACAGAGAACATTATGTGCATATACCTTTACATAGGGATATTTTTTCTTGGTATCCTTGGTAGACAACTTTATTGTAATTGTCATTTCCTCAGGACATTCAGTATTCTTTTAATTCCCTCTCTCATTTTCGTTCATTTTAACTCTTTTATGGGTTCCGTGATGACATCAAAAAGTTTTTCTAAAAATGATGGATTCTTTTGGTTTTATCAATAAAATCACTAAATAATTTTATATATGTATACTTTGAAAATCACAGTAGGCTAATTTGTCTGAAAAGTGAGAGTCCGCCTAAGCTTCCAATTCTAAACATTTATTTTTAAACTTTCCCGATATCTTTTGAAAAAATAGTACCTACTGTACTATCAACAATTTGTATGAAATCAGTTCCAAACCACCCTGTATATCGATTAATTTGGCTCATTATCTCAATATCTCAGTTTGAGACAAAGCAGAAGAGCGATTCTCAGAATATCAGAAACCAACTTAAAAAATGTTTGTCATTTATACCTTACTCACACTCAATCCGTGGACACACTGTATAAGTAGGTAACTTTATTCCGGCTTATTTTCGAACAGGGTGTTTCACAAACTAGCCTTTTTTGTTTCTCATTTTTTTTGTTGCAGTTTGTTAAAGATACAGGTTATTCCAGGAAAACCTTATCTGATTCATAGGGTATTGACACACTATGAATGTGTCCCATTTATTTAAAAAATGAACTTTAAGTTGAACTGTTCTATTTTAAATCATGAGCTGTACCAAAAACTAGAAAATAGTCAAGACAGAAACAGACCATTGGGAGATTCAGACGACTGGCCCCTAAGATTTACTAGCAAAGTTAGTAATAATTTGGAACTTTCAACAAAATAAAAGCGTTAGCCGCATTGGAGATATCTTTCTTTTGGGATTTTCATTTTAACCTCTTGAAAGTCTTATTACTTAATCTGTTCTCTTTTGTCTTATCATAAATTCTCTCTCTCTTTTGTCTTATCATAAATACAGGGTGTTACTTGATGGTATGTCATAATTTTAAGGGGAAGTTCCTGGATAAATTTTAAGTCGAAAAGGTCATATAAACTTGGATCTTAAAATGCTTGGTTTTTAAGATACAGGGTGTTAAAGATTTATCTTATTTTCAGTTCTTAATACATTCACCAAAGACGGTTTGAGATATTGAACTGAATTTTGCCACAGGATATTATGGTATAGGAACACACTTTTTTTTATTTTTATTTTTTTATTTTTATTTTATATAATTTTTTTTTTTTTAGACTCAAGTTTATATTACCTTTCCGACTTAAAATGTACCCAGGAACTCCCCCTTAAAATTATGACATACCATTGAGTAACACCCGATATAGAGTTCTGAAAGAGTGAGACCTTTACTTTTCAGCGTTTTCGAAATATGAAAAGAACATCCTTTTCAACCACCCTTCAACCCCCTAGGGAGTGAAACTATCATAACGTTGAATTGTCATCCTCCTGTCATCAACTCCTCAACAAATCTCAGACAAATGCGTTCATTTATGCTCAGACAAGCACGTGACCATGACCATGCAGTTAATATGTACGTTAGATAGCCAGATATACAAAAAAAAGCACGCAAAATGTAGGGCAACATTCAGACCTCTATTTCAGCACCACTCAACATACTGGCATCGGTTTTGGCACTTCACCTTTGCCTTTGATGGGTCGAGAGGTTGAAATCGACCAATAGGTAGAGTTTTAGCGGGTGCTGAATTGTATACCGGAATGTTTAAATGCCGCCCGCATGAAGTCTTTTATCGCGATTATTTGCAATAACACTACATTGGATACAATCGCGATCATCCGGATTATATTTCTACGGTGCATATAGGTAAAGTTTACTAATAATAAACAGTTGGACCACTTTCGAAAACGCGCGAAACCGGCTCCACCCTTCTACTTCGTTTCTCTTGGAGAGCCCAGTTCCCATTAGTTCGAAACGTCTGTCGGTCGCTTTGAACCATTTTCGCTGGGCGGGTTTCTTTGAGCGGCATGCTTTGACGCCGCGCTAAGTGACCTTACTTATTGTATATTAGTAAACTTAGATATAGGAGTTATCACGACATATAATATCGCAAAAACGCCGTGTTTGAAATACGCGCATGAGGACCCACCATTACAACAAAATAAAGAAAGCGGTCTCGTTGAAATTATAAGGAAACATTCTCTTCATCACCTGTAATGAGGTATATCAGAAGTTACTCTGTGGTCACAGTGCATCCGTACACCTGTTTGACCGATTTTCTACACTGGCGTATACTGACAATGCAAATTTGCATTGTTGGTCAAATCGGTCGGTCAAAATCGGTCAAATACGGATGCACTTTGACCACAGGGTATTAAGCGAAAGAGATCTATTATTTTGGTACGAACTTTTTTTCTTGAAATCACTCAAAAGGAACAGCATCTTATTGTGAAACACCCTGTATCCATACCTATAGCAGATGAGAAATTATTTGAAATGTTCCGAAGCAAAACCACTGATCTATACAAAAATTAGTAGTTTCTTAGATTGCCTGCTGCATTCACTTCAATAATCTAAAAAGCCAAATTTTATCACGGCGATAAGTTTGTTTCATAATTATTTATTCAACGTACAAATGGTTCGCCGTTCTAATTAATAAATTATATTGGAATCAAATAAGTAGGTAATATATTTTCTGCAACATACCTAAAGTGAATATGTTTTTCTAACGCCAATGCGAGACAATTAAAGCATGCAAGGGGGAGGTGGAGGTTTATAAAGCGTATTTTTTATCAAGAAAATGAAACAGAAAAAAGCAGAAATTGAATATTATAACATGAACCCCCATAGGCTATAATTGACGTTTTATATTGATGTTAATATACAGGGTGTCCCAGCAAGGGTGGCCACCGGCCATATCTCGGAAACTACTGGACCTAAAAGTTCAGGAAAAAAAATATGATCACTAAAGTGGCCACGAGAAAATGCTGGAAAATATTTTTAACTTCGAAATTTTGCCGCTAGGGGGCGCCATCAAAGATTCAATATTAAAATTCGAAATTTCTCCGGAAATTCTTAGATTGAGGTATATCTTTATCAACATGGTTAGAAAACCTAGACAATTTCACGTCTTTTTGGTACAGGGCTCATTGGCGTACCGATCTTCGTGTGAGTAGGGGAAGGTAGTGAAAGTGTAATTGTTCAAGTGGCTGTAAGTTATAAACGACTTGTCCGATTTTGTTGCGTATAGGCTTGTTTGGAAGATAAATGTGAGTACTTTCGTATATCGTATCCAGTGATGCATGATTGTCTCCAGAAAAGTTGCTAGAAGGGGTAACTTGAATTAAAAACAGTGTTTTTCATTTTACCGCAAAAATTTAAATGGTATGGTATAATTCTAATAATAATAATTAGTCCAAATTATGTAAGATTTATTGTTTTGAGGTTTTTAAGGTTTTTTTTCTTGTAAATTTAATCTTCATTTCGATTCTGTTATCAGAATTATACCGTACCATTTAAATTTTTGCGGTGAAACGAAAATAACAGTTTTTAATTCAAATTACGCCTTCTAGCAACTTTTCTGGAGACAATCACGCATCACTGGATACGATATACGAAAGTACTCACATTTATCTTCCAAACAAGCCTATACGCAACAAAATCGGACAAGTCGTTTATAAGTTACAGCCACTTGAACAATTACACTTTCACTACCTTCCCCTACTCACACGAAAATCGGTACGCCAATGAGCCCTGTACCAAAAAGACGTGAAATTGTCTAGGTTTTCTAACCATGTTGATAAAGATATACCTCAATCTGAGAATTTCCGGGGAAATTTCGAATTTTAATATTTAAGCTTTGATTGCGCCCCCTAGCGGAAAAATTTTGAAGTTAAAAATATTTTCCAGCATTTTCTCGTGGCCACTTTAGTGATAATTTTTTTTTTCCTGAACTTTTAGGTCCAGTAGTTTCTGAGATATGGCCGGTGGCCACCCTTGCTGGGACACCCTGTATAACTGGCATGATCCAACTAAGTCCAAGTACACAGCGAGGTATATTTAAGAATTTTATAAAAAGGTAGAGGGATTTATCTACTCAATTATACTTCTAATAATAATAATTGAATTTTCTCTAGCTAGAAGTTCGTTGTCAGATTGGTTTTTATTATAACCTATATAATAATAATAAATATACATTTATTGTCTCCATCAGCAACAATATATACAGAAGAAGCTTAGGCTAATCTAATAATAATAGTTGAACTTTCTGTAGCTATAAGTTCGTTGTCAGATTAATTTTTATTATAGAGATCCTCGCAATAAGAGCAGGCTTTAATTGACTTACACTGTCATTATAGACAGCGCCTATAGTTTCAACTGTGAACTGAGATTTTTCGCCTCTCCACAATTTATTAGGTAGAAGAAAAGTATCTCCCAAAGACCCAAAGGAAACTTTTTGCAAAATACTTCCAAATGGAATGTTATCATTGTAAAAGCGATAACGCACGCGAAAACTAGATCTTTGGCACGCGGAATACGAATTCGGGGAACTCTACCATAGAACTCAAATGAGAAAACTCTAGATAGAATCTTAGATTTTTAATACTTTAACATAAAAACAGGGATGGCAAATATCGTGATATTTATCATAAATATCAAAATATCGGATATATACGAATTATACGATATATATCTGATACATATCAATTTTTGATATATATCAAAGATTTTTTTCTATTCAAACAAAAGAACTGTTTTACATCGTTCTACTTCTTTATTACAATTTAAACAAGTAAAAACACCCTAAACAAAGCATTCAAAACCAGCCTGCTTTAACACGTTCGAATATATTTATTAGCAAACGATCAAAATAAGTAAAGAAATCTCCAAAATCACCAAAAATATGATATTGATAAGTCATAATCGTAAACTCAATAAACTAAAACATAATGCAGTGTTATGACTTTATAACTTCCGTTATTTTAAATACATACTGAGAACAAACTCATTTTTTATTCCAAAATTTATAAGTGGAACATTCATTTCTGTATCCGTGTCATAGTCAGATTGATCAGACACCAACAAAGGCATCGATCCGATTATTGTTGGTTAGACACTGATGCCCATTTACTAGTGTTGTTGATACCACATTTGTTGTCTTTCCAAACTGAAATCTTCTGTTTCGGCATTGTATTTGAAAAATAGATCATCGATTAATCACGAATAATAATTTTTTACAAATTAAAAAGCTGGCAAAACAACCCCCGGAATGCAACCCCCACACAGTCGAAAGGTCGGCACAGCCTAACAGGGGAATGACCAGGGGAAGTATAGAGAATCGCAAACGTTGTTCTGTCACGCAGGTGCCGCAACCTCCTATGGAAATCACCAGGGCACTTTATATAAAGAAGTTTAATGAAAACTCCAGATTGTTAGTAAATAAACGTATTTTCACAAATGGATATATATCAATCAAGTTGATATTTATGGGATCTCAAATATCAGATATATATCGTGATAGATATCATTGATATATATCACGGATATATATCGGCCAACCCTGCATAAAAACAATTATTTTGCAGACAATGCAGCCACGGATTTCTTGACATCTTTTACAAGGATCATTCAACACTTTATAGAAATAACGTAACAACGTTATTTGTCTGTGATAGCAGTAAACATGTATAGTCGGCACTGTCAGCAGTATCAGCACATATGCACGTATCACATGTATCTTCCAAACAGAGTTTGTGTGTAAATCATATTCACTGTTCACCTACTTTTTTTTATCACCCGTGAATATCAGTGAATAAAGAAAATCGTGCTGGCGAATTGCCTAGAAGCAAAGCTAAAGAACGAAGAAACAACAACAACAATAAAGAAAATGAACAGAACGTGGGCCATTTATTCAATAAAAAATAAAAATGTTCATTTATCAAATCTGTTCACAGATTATCCAGAAGATGTTGCCTCCTTTTTATTATATTTTGCAACTGCTTGTTGTGCTTTCGACATATTTATCAATTTTGATTTGCCTGCTTTAGCCCGAATTTCTTCTTCCACAGCTTTATTGACGGTTTTGGTTATAACTTGTTTGAGTCTTTGTGCTTCTTGTGATTTCTGTTTCTTCGGTTTGATTGGGGCATCTGGAAAAAACAATCAGTCAACTACAGCCTAGACCATTGTTCTACTGCCGTATATACTTCCGTCATGATATTGAAAATCAACTTTAATCTGTTGAATAGCAAGAATTCGGAGCGTTTAATGAAGACATGATCTGCCTCAACTTTTCCAAAGGCCATTATTTGTATATAATTATGAAAAGAAGAATAACAATCAACTAATATTTTGAATATTGTACGGTTTTTCCTTATAATTTGCCACCCCTTTAGAAACATTATATTTGAAGGGAAAATGTTCAAATGAAAGTTTCATGATTTTTCCTGAAGATTTTATAATAACTAGGCGAGATAACAAATCACTACTGGAAATCGGCAAAATTTGGAAAAGCTCAATTTTGTCACAAATCATAAAACTTTCATTTGAACATTTTTTTTGCACACACTTAAATAGAGTTTCTGAATTGACAAATTATAAGGAAAAACCCTGTACATACCATGTACATACCTGAAGAAACCAGTATTGAAAAATTCGAGAAAATTATTATACAGGTTGTCTCTAAAAGGTGCGGAAAAAACTCTACCATACACCCCTGAGGTCAAAATATGTCGATTTAACACAATTTATCTTAGTCCAAAATTGCACCATTTCCGATCGAGATACAGGGTGGTCGTTTAAAATAACAAATCGATTTTTCTCATTATTTTGGACACTTTTTCACATATTGCTTTGAAAATTGGCATATTGGGGTTTTCTGGTATGTGAAATTCGATCATGAAGTCTCCCATGTAGCATCAAATATTGGTAATCTGTTGGTGCAATATTGTTTCAATATTTGCCTGCCTTCGCAATATTGGGGATAGTATGCCAATATTTGACAAATATAAATTCGCAATACATACCGAATATTGCATATTCTTATATCAATGCAATATCTCACCAATATTCCTATTCAATGATATTGAGACTATATATTGACTCAATATAATCTTTCAATGAATAGCTGATATTGTATTAGTCATATCAATGCAATATCTGACCAATATTTTCATGCAATTGTATTGGGTACTGGAATATTGGATACATATAATCGTTCAATAGATAGCAAATCTTGTATAAGCATATCAATCCAATATCCCACTGATATTTGTATTCAATTGTGTTGGAACTGTTATATTGGGTGAATATAATTTTTCAATAGATAGCAAATATTGCATAATCATATCAGTGCAATGTCTCACTAATATTTGTATTGGTTTGAATTGGAACTGAAATATTGGTTACATATTATTTTCCAATGTATATCAAATATTGCATTTTTATAATAATGGAATATCTCCTCAATATTCGAATTCAATGTTCAGACCGGGTTTCAAGCGTGCATGGCAACAGCTCAACGTTTGTCCTTGCACATTACTTCTATACTCCGCCGCCCTTCAGCTTTTCACTTTTTAGTTTTTAGTTTTTAGTAGTTTTCAGGTATCAGGTGACGCCGGCTGCTTATTTGTGACCGAAAGATCGTTATTGAATTGTGTAATCTTGACATTATAAGTGTTTTGTGACTTGTGACGATCAATCTGCGAAGATGTAAGTACCAACATCATTTACAATAAAATAATAATTACCTATATTGTATACCTATTTGGGTAATGGAAAGTTACCGGCTACTTATTGCTTTTGTTTTTATTGGGTAATATTGGTTGTTGCATGCATGGTGTTGGGTGAATACCGATTTTCATTTAGGCTGTTTTGTTCAACTATACTTATATTCCATAATAAAATGTAAAACTGGTGTTTATTTGCACCTGTTTTTGGGCGTACAATTTACTCACATGCTCCGAGTTTTGGGTTGTAGCAATGCCATTCATTCAATAATATTGTGCAAGTGTCAGCGAAGTTTTTAGATAACATGAAAACAGACAAAATAAAGAATTACTGTTCTGTTTAATTGAGAAATACAAAATGTACTCACCGGGGCCCTCCTCTCCCCTTGCTTCATACTCATGCAAATATGTGATTTAATCGTTTCAAGATGAGCTCAACAAACAAAATACGTTTAGCACGATATAATAAGTTTAATAGCAAATATGGCAACCGATATGTATTATTTTGTCAACATTTTAAATTTCATGGCAGTTACTAAAAAACTTGTTACTTTGACGTTTATAAATTAGTCGAGGAAAATACGCATAACTCCGTTATTTTTGGTTTCAGGAAAAAATTCATAATAACCTTTTATGTTCAGAAAAGAGTAGCTAATCAAATATGATAAAAATATACACGGTGTCCCATTTAAAAAAAAAATACGTTTTTTGAAATAAATCGAGAACGCGTTGTTCAATTGTTTTTTTGTCAGCATAACGTTAATCCGGAGAAAAAATACCACTAGTTCTCTCATTTGAACGACCTCGTATTTTCAATAATAAAGAAGTTAGCAATAGTGCCGACTTAATCGGAGGCACCCTGTATATTTCCAAAACTCTAATTTTCCTGGCTCTTCTACAACATCCGGTCCATTCAGACTAGTTGAAATCATCTTTTCTAACTATTTTTCTATGTAAGCATTTGTAAGAATCTCTCGTTTATTTTTTTGTATATCTATGCAAATCAAATATTTTCAGCATTATCTGCAACACCTGCATCTACGCCAAAGAGTGATACCAATCAGAGAAGACTCACTTCTGATCATGGCGCCATAATTATGAAAGACGTTAAGTCCCTCAAGTACGAAATGAGGGAACTGAAACAAACCCTATCTAGAATAGAAAATAAATTGGATACATACCAAATTCAAAACGAAACCGTTATGGAACAAAATAATTTTTCGCTCCTTGACTTGAAAGACCAAACTATGGAAGCTCTTGCCGATGCAGATAAAAGAAATCATTTGGTATTTACCTCGAAATTTGTATATCACTTAGCGATATAATAAAAAATTATTACAGGTACGACTCCTTTCTCTTATTGGGGGAGATAGTGTACGCCAAAATGTCAACAAGGTTTTGCAGAAGTTGATGTCGAAGTCTGTAGCTTTACAGTTTTCGTTACGTGGAAAACAAACGAAAAGGCCATTCCATAAGCTACCCTTGTATCAGATAGTTATTGGTAAGATGCAATTTTTCTCAACGAATAACAGCAAATGTAGGTTGTTTTGCTTTTTGTCAGATGCTGTCCGTCACACCTATAAAAATGCCACGGAACAGGAGATTTCAAGGTTTATAGGATTTGCACTTGCAAGTGCAGGGGATCGCGATGGTGGTCGCAAGACCAGAACAAAAAAAAAGGGCGACGAAGGGGACGGCAGTGACGCCAACGAAGGAGTGGAACCTGGAGTGGAACACGCAAATTAACTTTTCTCCTATAGATTTTCATGTGGGTGATATTTGTTCATGTTATTTATTAATGTGATATTTCTACGCTTCATTTCTTTTATTTTTGTTTTTACTTAAATGAATGAATAACTTTTATGTTTATATTTTTGAAACTAGAATGTAATATATTTATTTATTTGAGACTAAAAGTAATTATTTGATTCAACCAATAAAGGGTGAGTATTCTAATTAAATATTACATCAATATTGAAACATAAATATTTCTCTTTATTGCTTCAATATTACGGAAGAGAAATATTTGAATATTTGAACAATAATACACTGCAATATTGTAACAATACTGCGAAGTAATATTGGCAGAATAAAAAAAAATGTTCACATTTCCATATTGGCGCAATATTGGAATACAATATTTAATCAATATAAAAACTATAAATTGCCAATATTGTTCAAATATTTCTTGCTACATGGGCTGTTTTACTGTGGCCGCTAGAGGGCGCCCTACACTGCACATTTTATGGTTTGAAATGGTCATAACCATTCTTCCGGTTTTTCTTCTTTCATTAACGAACAAGATTCTCCAGACAATTTGAAGTAGAAAAGGTGATTTTGTCAAAGTTCGCTCAAGTGAGCCGTTTTAGAGATATTTTCATTTGAAGAGTTACACCGAAAATTTCTCAACATTCGACCACTTGACGCGAACGTTTCAAAAAATTATTTACAAAATTCCATATCATGTTCCTGACGTCAAAATAAGACGCTTTGAAGTATCTTACCTCAATCCGAAATTGCGCAGTCTCCAAAATACAGCGTGTAGAAGCAAATATTAGGAATTTTTCGGGGTGGCATGGAACTCTTCAAATGGAAATTATCTCGAAAACGGCTCATCTGAGGGAACTTTGACAAGTATATACATATTTCACTTTAAATTGTCTGGAGAATCTTCTTCTTCAATGAAAGATAAAAAAACACTGTGAAAATAGTTATGACCTTTTTAAACCACAAAATGTGCAGTGTAGTAGAATGGACTTCATAATCGAATTTCTCGTACCACAAAACCCCCGTATACCAATTTTCCGAGCAATTTTCAAAGCAATAAGTGGAAAGGTGTCCAAAATAATGCGGAAAATCGATTTTTAATTTTAAACTTGACCATCCTGTATTTCGGGAAACGGTGCAATTTTGGACTAAGATAAATTGCGGTGAATCGACATATTTTGACCTCGGGATAAGATAAGAGTCAAGGATAGAGTTTGTTTCCGGACCTTTTAGGGGCACCCTGTATAGAATGAGCGATAGTATCACAGTGCAGTTCTTTTAGGAATAATTTATGGAAGTGACTAGTGCACTGTCTAGAAAGATTCCCAATAAAAGTTGCTGCACTGTCCAGCATGTGCAGTGCGTTGTCGAGCTACGGAACCGCAAGATACCGACAGTGCGGGAAGATAATTGCTGCGCTGTCTATATTGAGGTACGAAAAAGCGTCGTTTCGTAGATCAGTGTGTTTGAATCTGGAAGTTTAATTTCTGATTTTGTCATAAATAATTAGATACTTGTCTTATAGTCTAATATTGGAAGTCTTTTAGAACAGGTTACTTGTTATAATTTGATACTATTTTTTTAATTCCCTTAAGAGTTGTGAAAAAATAAATGGATATATTTTTTTCTTTTATTGAGCATTGCTGATTATTAATATACTTAATTACCAAATATTTCCAGCACGACAATTTTGTTCGTAATAACTAATAAAACTATAAACATTTTACACGTTTAATTTCAAGTTTGAGTTTCATGCAATAACAAGAGTGTTACATTTTGTTTTTGATCTTATATTTGAAAAATATTTTTTTTAAGAAACAGAATAGCCGAAAGTTATGAAGACTTTATTACTGGACTGCAGCAAAACTACCAGTAAATGAATTCTATAATGTAATTCAAAATTCATTTTTTACACTCTCACTCGACTTTCTTCCCCGAAAACTTATTCTGGGCGTGGTGCGTGCAAAGACAATTAGAATAGATTTACCATGGCATAACGTTACAAAGGTGGATGTGAGACAGGTCTCTGTTGGGAAACTATTGTTGATAGTCTAAGTTCCTCATACATGAGAGAAAGTTATCAAGAATTTAGAAGAAAACCGCTTTATCCTAAAAAAAATAGCCTAAATATTTTTCCATTGATACTGTTTATTTCAAGTTTAGTGGTATTACTTTTTCCAATAGGAAATGTTTTTTCCAACTATATTTGCTTAAGCGAAAAATAATAATTAATATTTTTTTTCTTTTGCATACATGTATTAAATTAACTGAACATCAAATTCATTGAATGGCATACTTTTCAAATGTTAACGAATATCCCAATAAAAGATATATTCGAAGAAAACCAAAATAAACCTATATCACAGAATTATTATCACTCAAAAAACCTTAAACAAAACCAACTAAAAGAAGTACTGATTTATTTGCGATTTTTTTTATTTATGGCTGATTGAATGGTCCTTGCATCTTTTTTGTATAATTGAATGAATTTTGATGCGCATAGCTTTTTCAAATAGTTTTCAAAGTGTTCCAAATCACGAAATGTATTGCCCACTTTATCGTCAATAGGAACTTATTCAGAGGTAAATCGCGATCGTGATAATTTCCATAAGTATTTTGGAGTTTATTTCGCTTTACACAACATGAATAACATTATAGGAAATGAGAAGATAATAAACAAACCGAAGCAGGATTTTCGAATTTAACTTTTTTGATTATACATAAAATTTATATTCACCGTGAACATGACAAGCATGTTGGACTGGACAGTGCACTGTGCAGCAATTTTTATTGGGAATAGACAGATTCCACTACTCACTTATACTTAATAATTTATAGCGTGGTTTCGCTGTTTGAGTATAGTAAATAAGTAAATCAAACAACGTTTATAGGTACTGAGATCATGGTTTTCGAAACGACATGCGAGAAAAATGACTGACAATAAAAAGGAGACATGAAGTAGCCCTTTTTTGTATTATTGACTGCCACCCACGAGCACCTGAAGACTAGAAAAATTCGGGGCAAATGATTTATGACATGTTTTCTTACTTGGTCTTGTGGTACTTGCCCCTCCTCTCTTCTTATTTTTTTTAAGGTTACCAAGGGATTTACTTTTAATGTTTTTTTTTCCTTGTGCCATTGTGGAAAACTAATAGCTTACTGTGGCTCAAAATTAAATCAAAACATTCGCCGGGGCTATGTTTTTTTGCTTTATCCAAGGAAAATGCGAAAATGCTGGAAAACTCTTCAAGAAAAATCAAAAGGGAATTATAAATTAGACTCGGGACTGGATGTAGGATGTAGTGTAAGCGTAGCTCCCAGCTCCCACATGATTACAATGGTGCCGTACTTATTCGAAGATTTTCGACTCGCGTCTACAGCCTGCATTTTCTGCTAAGCGCCATTGAACTCGATACTACGTAACTGGAAGGGCCCCTGTCGTGTCGACAACTGAGGCAATTTTAGTCGTATTTTTTTGGCGTATAGGTATATTTTGGTTGGACTCAAAAGGTGTTGCTATCTTTGTCACACTCATTGCCCTTATGCGAAGTCGGAGGTTTTCAAATAGTTTGAAGATACATTGAAAAAGCGGTTGATTTGCTTGGAAAAAATGACTACAATTCTGTGCATACTTACTAGTCTTAATTATCATGATATAATGGATCTATGTTTTAAAAAACTATCTGGAAAATGCTAAATAAGAAACAAATTGGTAAATAATGAAGTATACTTAGATGATCCGTAATTCTATTAAATAGTTAAGAAAATACAGGGTAGGTAGTAGGTGCAGGGTGATTTATATGTTTAACCTGTGTTTTGATTAAAGTAAAGGTATAAAATTGGATAACGATTATAGCTTAAAATAAAAATACTTTTATTTTTGAGGTCACATTAAAACTAATAAATATGGTGTTTATGATAGGGGGCTTGAGGAATGTCCGAATAGAACTTTTGCATTTCTTGGAGTGTTTACCATCGTCAATTCCTAAAGGGCCCTACTCACACGCCTGCAGCAGGGGCAATCCAGGAGGCAGGGCAATTGGGGTAATTTCCTAGATCGCCTTCTAAGCAGGGCGGTAAGGGCCCCTTTATACCTTCCTAGCATTATTTCAAGCAAGATATAAGAAAACAAACTTTGGAAATGATGTTAGTAGTACCAACGAACTCGAACAGGATGTGAAATTGTCACATTTTCAAAACAAAACGTACATTACAAGGAAGTTTCTCCTGTGGCAGGCCTAGATTGCCCCTGCTGCAGGAGTGTGAGTAGGGCCCTTTTAACCAGGACAATTTCGTGTAGGTATACTTGAGGTGCATGCCCTTGTTCTTAATAATTGGAGTTATATCACTTAGCCAAAAAATTAAATCTGCTTTTCTGGAGTGTATTTATTACAACACCCAAATGCACTGCATAAATTAACCATTTTGTTTGGCACCCAAACTATAGAAAGCTACATATTGATTGAACATAATATTAGCTGCAACACTCGGTATGGCTTTCTTCGTGAAATGTTTGTCTGGTTTTTAGGATAGAATATCTTTACTAAACGTACTAAGATTCTATCCTAAAAAACAGACAAACATTTCACAAACAAAGGCACACTGAGTGTTGCAGTGTGAAAAAGTGTGCACTAGTGGTGCATAACAAACACAGCTAATATATTATGTCAACAGATATGACAAAGATAGACACCCCTTTCTGTCTCTATCTCTTTCTAGTCGAAAATTTGTCTTCAAACAACTCGATGTAAACAGCACGGATGGGTCCCTTCCAGGTACGGTAGTATCGAGTTCAATGCTAAGCGCTTGGCCAATACGTCATTTGATTTATAAGGCTGTCAACTGGGAATCTGGGAAAACGCAAGTCCAGTGGTGCCAGGTCTACTGAATTTTCAGTAGATCTACTGATTTGGCAAAGCCTCTACTGATCTACTGATTCGAATGACTATTCTACTGAAATTACTAATAGCTAAGTTTTAAAAATGTATTGAATAATTTATTATTCTTAAAACCATTTGGTCGAAAAGGAACAACCCAGAAAAAACGATATTTATTCTCGGTTAGAACAACAACCACTTCTATTCTTGTATATATTCCAATATAATTATCCGATATTCGACTTGCCGGCTTACAGCCACTCCCTGAAAATCCGAATGCGACGACCGCGTAGAGCTTCATCCAAACGTTATTTTATATGTCAAATTAAACGCGTTAATTTCTATGGCGTTAATATAATAGTAGCATAGTTTACATCGATAACTCGTTTAGTTCGGTCCGATAGGACCAAGTGGGTGGGTATAGTACGGTAGGACCAATGATTGCTTTTCGTCCGTTTACACCGTCTTGCAACGCGTGAACTAAATCTGTACGCCCGCAATTCGTCAAATGTCAAAAACAAGTCGAAATTATTCATCAACACAATTCGTAACCAAAAAAAACATGAGTAAGTACGCTCAGATTGCCTTAGAAACTCAGAACCAACACAATTCACAATAATAACAATCAACATAAGCTCATAATTTTGATCCAGATCGAACCAAATTTAGTTCGGTACACTTGCTGGCGAGTACCGAACCAAGAGCGGACCAGCTTAGTCCGCAACTGTTTACACCATTCGAACCTAATATTTGGTTCGGATATAGTCCGAATTTGGTACTTGGTCGGACCAAGTTGGTCCGCGGACCAAGTTGTCGGTATAAACTAGGCTATTGTCCAAGAAAGCTAGAACCTTTTTTCTTCAACAATTATGCTAATACTGGACGAAAACCCCACTACTATAATGAAACATTTTAGTTTATTTGTGAGAATCATTGCCAATTTGCATTTGGTTTATCGTTAAATAGGTAGGTATACTGTATTCTGAAAATATAGGTAGCACTTGTATTTTTATTTTACTGGGTTGGTTTTTGACAATCAGAATCCATCAAGCATCAAGTTCTACATCCATCATGACGTTCTTATCAAAATTTTACGGGAGTCATAAGGCAATAATCATTGAATCAACACGTCTACTGATTTCTACTGAAATTTTAAACGTCTCTCTCCTGAAATGACAAATTTCAACCTGGCAAACGCAAGTAAATAAAGTAAAAGTCAGATATTTTTTATGTATGAGTCAGGTTATGAAAAGTATTTATGTTTGTGTGTATTTTTGATTGTTCTGAATGTGGTGTTAATTAAATCCACAAATGACATGGAAATTAAAAAAATTACATATAAAAACTGAATCAATTTCTGCAAAAGTGTTCAAAAATATTGCCATTTTAACAAAATATTGAAAATAACAATAATAGGTGAATAATGATTGAAAATATTGAGGTGGTTAAGGCAACCCATTACTCTACACCCTCATCTAATCACCTCAATGCCTCAAGGACGTCAAAAGATAACTTAAAATAAAATAAAAAATTCAGGTCGTATTTAAAAAAAATAAGTTGATGATGGCAGCTCGAAGACGAAACGTATCTCTTATAATAACTGAGATCCTTATGCATGCACTCGAATCTGTGGCACCCTGTATAGGAACTTTACTGGCTTTGTTAATTGGACTTAGATTTTATTACAATAAAGCAAATTTTGATTTTATTTAAACCAACCTTAAATTCTCAATTGTGTTATAATGATCCCACGATTTCACCAACAAAGGTAAGATTTTCAAAAGTTGTTTTGGGTATTTCGCAACACCCTATCAAAAAGTTCTCACAAACAAGAATAATCGAATTCATAGTCGTCAATTTAAATCTCCAATCATTTTGAAGTTTTTTTGTGTTAAAAAAATTGGAGATTTCGAATAATAATAATTGACGACTATATTTATTATTTAGTGAACTTTTTCCGTTGTAGATAATGAAAATATTATATCTAGCAGGGTGAGTCTGTAAAGAGTGCACATTTCAACATGGTGAATAGAGTGTGGGGGGATAATTACTTTATGTAAATGTCGTGCGTAAACTATTTGTTTTGTTTTTTTTTTCAAGTTAAAATTATCATTCAAACTCTTGTAACTTTTGTATGTCTATATGAATATTTCACATTTTATTCAGTAAAATATATTCTTGGAAGCTAAATAGGTACAATGTTAAGAAAAATTACCATAACGGTCTTCAATATCGGAATTTACAGAAGTTATCGAAAAAGTTCTATTGTACCAGTTTTGGGGCTTTTGAAAATCTTTTGTAAATTGTTATTGGTACCTAATATAGTGTGTCACGGATAAGGTGAATACACCACTGTATTTTCCTTATTTGAAAAAGGGGGGGTTCGAAATTTTCTACAGCTATACAGACTGATATGAGCCATACATTTTTTGATAACTAACTAAAATTTGAACTTCAAAGCACGCTTACTACGTCTTTACAATTAAAGAGGACCAATTCTCAATATTTTGCTTCACGTTAGAGACATGAAAAAAAGTTACTGGAAACAGTTGTTCTAGATTGTATTCTTACACCGTATTACAAGTTTCATGAAAAAATTCAAATTTTTTCTTTAATATTTTTGTTCATTTACGAATTTATTTTTCTGTACGACAAAAAATTCTTTTTGATATAATGCTGTCATGGCGTCTCAAAAACAGTTGTCAAGGTTGTGGAAAGAGATAATTTTTATAAGGTAGTGAATGATATTCAATCTGAAAAAACATATAAAAATAAAAATCAGAATCTTCTCTTGAAGCTCGATATCCAGGGTGGAATACGATTAAGAACACCTTTTTCCTGTAACTTTTTTTGACATCTTTGACGCGAAGCAAAATTTCGAGAATTGGCCCTCTTTGCGAAGACGTAGTAGGCGGAGATTAGACATCAAATTTTAGTTGAATATCATAAATAGTGAAGCTTATCGGTTAGTATAACTGTACAAAATTTCGAACCCCGACTTCTTCAAATAAGAAAAATCCCCCCCGTGTGTATTCGTGCATCTCATCTGCGACACACGGTAGGTATACAGGGTTATTCACGTTATTCGACACGAAACATTATGGCCGAAGTATATGATTTTGAAAAAGTTTTTTTTTCTGAATGGATAGGGACCCTTTAAGGCTACATTTTAAAAATATTTTCATGTTATACAGGGTGTCCCCAAAACACGAAACGCATCAATGTTGTATTTTTTTAAATGGAACCCCCTGTATATTAATTGATATTTCAATTCTTTCTTCAATTTGGAACAAAAATTGTAATACAACTAATATTATTCCTAAATTCAACCGTTATCGAGATATCGCGTTTTAAAAATGGCATTTTTGCAACTTTAACATGGCTATAAAACTCAAAGTATTCAAGTTAGAGAAAAATGGATTGCACATTCCTATCTTAACTTTTCAAGAGCAATTCAAGGAGATTAAATTAATTCTTGTGAAAAAATGTCAAAATGTGCCGAAAAAAGTTGACAGTTGACGGTACATTCTATCCAAATGGCAAAAGAGCTCTTGAAAAGTTAAGATAGGAAAGTGCAAACCATTTTCCTCTAACTTGAATAGTTTGAATTTTATAGCATGTCAAAGTTGCAAAAATGCCATTTTTAAAACGCGATATCTCGATAACGGTTGAATTTAGGAACATTAGTTGTATCACAATTTTTGTTCAAAATTGAAGGAAGAATTGGAATATCAATTAATATACAGGGGGTTCCATTAGAAAAAATTCAACTTTGATGCGTTTCGTGTTTTGGGGACACCCTGTATAACGTGAAAATATTTTTAAAATGTAGCCTTAAAGGGTCTCTATCCATCCAGAAAAAAAAACTTCAAAATCATATACTTCGACCATGATGTTTCGTGTCGAATAACGTGAATAACCCTGTATACAGAGTCAACAACAAATTCAAACTTTTTCAAATAAAACACCCTGACGGCTCTGATGTATGTTGATTATTAATTATTACTTATTTTGGTCGTCCATTCCATTCAATTTGGATTTTTTTTTATCGACCATAGATTATGCCTCAATTTCATGGTTTCCCAGATATTGGCGTTTCAAGTGATGAAGTTGAATTCACCTCCGAATTAACCATAGCAATAAAAGCAGAATAGACGTATATAACGCCATAATATTACAGGGTGACCAATAAGTCATGGATCAAACGACTCTGGGCCTCAGGGCGATGGTGGATGCCATATTTGCAATAAGAAAAACCACATTATATTGTTCTCCAATAGTTGATCGTTTTCCAGATACAAGAGGAGGGCCAATACAATGGCCAACTTATTCGTTCGACGTGAGCCCCCCATTTGATTTTTATTGGGTTATGTTGAAGAAAAAGGGTATTCATAACAGTCCCCTGATGAGCTGTATTGAAAAAAATAATTGCTGTTGCGGAGCAAGTCAGGCGCAATAAACAAGATTTCTACGACAAATTGAACGATTTTTTTTTGCAGGTGCCGATTGTGCATTCGAAAAGGGGGGGACTTTTTTGAACATCTTCTTGAATAACTTTTTTTTTTCAAGAAAACTTCAACACCGTGTGTATCTAGAAAACGATTAACAATTGGATAACAATATATGTGGATTTTCTTATTGCACATGACATCCCCTATCACTCAGAGCCATTTGATCCATGACTAATTGGACACCTTAATAATATGTTTTTTCTTACTTCCAAAACTCTGGCAGAACTTGTATTATTCAATAAATTTGATTATAGAATGACAAATAAATCATACACTAGGTATAGGTAGAGTCTATTCAATAAATGTAGGTAATAAATAATAAATGCTAAGTATGTACATATTTATGGTAGGTATGTGAATTAAAGCAGCAGTGTAGGTTACTGCTTCACTAACAAAAAAAAACTGGTTTCAGCTCTAACTACAAAACCAAATCCAAATACACAAAGACAAACATCTCGAAATAAATCCATTAGGTAATTATTGCGAAGTGAAATCCGGTACCTACTTAATTTTTACATAAGTTATGCAAATTCATAAACTTTGAAACTCTTTTGGACATTTTAATCTGAAATTTATGTATTTACCAGAATCTACCTTTATTTACAAGTTGATACAGACAAATAACGATAAGCAAAAATTCATACAAAAACTGTAAGATAAACAAACAACCTCCCCCAGTCACCCAAACAATCCTCACTATTCCTCACCCATCAAACAGAGAAACGGCAACATTGTGGTGCAATCGGGAGCTACACCCAACCGCAAGTCATTAATATTAATAGCATCCATTGGAACTCCATTGGCGATTCAGTCAGCGAAGCGGCCTCTGGCGTTTTGTGCTCGAACTTTCGAGAGCGTGATGGACATCAGCTGTCTCCATGCTGTTTCTATTGGGATCTTGATAACTTGAAGATATATTCCAGATTTTGTTATTATTTATGCAAAGATTTTGATAAACCACGTTGGTAAATGATTATAGTGTGCTTATTGTATGGTATTTTTCGGGTTTTGTTATTATTGTTGGAATCATAAACTTATCGGCAGCAGTCTTAACGGTGTCGGTGTCGATATCAAAAAGCCTCAAGTGTAGTGGCTTTTAGTCAAGAAAATAGACGATTATAGTTCATAGATCAAAGTAATCTACTCTTATTAAATGTATATTTCAGTGATTGAAAGATCTCACCGATATTGGTGATAAAAATCATCATTGTAATGTATATGTGATAATTGGTCGTTTTAATAATGAAACTCTGAGAAACTTCAACACAAATCTATTTAACTTCCTCGTGATAACAAAATATCAACCGACTCATGCGGCTAACGGCAGAATAATGCCTCCCTTATTCTACCTTTTCTCTGAAGAAAACAGTGAACTAAATCCAGAACGCAATTCTTAAAACTACGCAGTACATAAGTCGTAAATCAATCAAATATTATAATAGAGAACTAATGGGCAATGGGTTGGGGTTTGAGTTCCTTTTGAATACCACCAATAAATAAAGATGCAGGTCTGGTGTCTGCTTATCTGCTAAGAATTGCAGAATTGCTCACACGGCCTATCCTGACCGTAATTCGTTCTCGAATTACCATCCTGCATACTTTGAACATCTGAAACAATGAGAAAAACCAGCAGAATGGAACATAACCTTTTCATAAATCAACAATATATGCCTGGCGAGCCATTACAATACCAAACTTAAAAAAATCCTCGTTTCTTATTTTCCATAATTTAAATAATGATTCAATCTGTTGGTATGCAAAAATCAATCCCAAAATTCAAAGCATTTTTTTTTTTTTTTTTTTTTAAACACATCGAATAAAAATATGTGCAAAGCATCAGGCTTTCAACTCAACAAATATCAAAACAAATGCAAAGCGTCAGGCTTTCAACATAACAAATATCAAAACAAATGCAAAGCGTCAGGCTTTCAACATAACAATTATCAAAACAAATGCAAAGCGTCAGGCTTTCAACATAACAAATATCAAAACAAATGCAAAGCGTCAGGCTTTCAACATAACAATTATCAAAACAAATGCAAAGCGTCAGGCTTTCAACATAACAATTATCAAAACAAATGCAAAGCGTCAGGCTTTCAACATAACAAAATTCAAGACAATGTGTAAAGCGTCAGGCTTTCAACATAACAAAAACCAAAACAAGTGCAAAGCGTCAGGCTTTCAACACAACAAAAATCAAAGCAATAACGCTCGAGTCAATATCCGTAATTGCTCGAACAGGTCAATGATAAAAATTATGTCAGTTACCTAGAACACCATACTAAGAATCATCGGACAATTCTCCGGGCCACAATCTCAGCATATCTTTAGCGACAACTCGCTTTCGATTTGTAACCAAGCTCTTCAACTCGAATCTATCAGCAGGTAATATCCCGGTTACTTCGAAGGGCCCCTCATACCTAGCGTCCAACTTTGACAGGTGGCTATTGCCCGAAGGATGATAAACATAATCGCCCAATTGAAATAACTTATTTGACCTTCTCTTTTTGTCAAAAAAGGTTTTTCGCTAAGTCCGCTTGCTTTTTCATACGCTCATATGCCAGATTTCTGTCTTTTAATAAATCTTTCGAAATATCTTTTGGAAGAAACTCAGTGGTTATGTTTTGTCGGTAAACAGCTAGTACACCCAATAATTCTTCTAAGAACTGACCTGTTACTGATGTTTTTATAGTATCTGCAGATAGCGAGAAAGTATTTATGGCTGGGGGTGCACAAATCACATCATCTTTTAGATAAACGCAAGAGCCGCTACTGTCTGTGTGAATTTGAATTCCATTGTGACTAAAAAGGTCACGACCCAAAATGCAATCTTGTGAAATGACAGTGCTCTCAACTACATAAAAACAGATTTCGAATCCTATGCCATTACTCTCGATGTTCAACAATGTTTTCGAAAGTGCACAAAAAGAACCACCACCTATACCTTTTATCGACAAAAAAGCTGGTTCTAGCTTACAGTTAAGATTATTTACAACTTTTTCCGTAATTAAACTACATTCGGCGCCCGTATCTATTAAACAGGTAACAGTGGCATCCTGTATCTTAAATTTGGCACAAAAATCACTGTTTAGGGTAACACCAAAAAAATTTACTTGACGAGACGAAGACGGTTGTTCTCGTTTTCTAATGAAACAGTCGTCAATTTTGTGACCAATTTTTTTACAATAGGTACAAGAAATCTTATCTTTGTAAACATTGCCCCCCGCTAGTCCAAAAGGGTTTGAAGTTTTATAATTTTTAGGACAGTTGCGTCTTAAGTGTCCCGGTTCATTGCAAGAGAAGCAGTTTCTACGGTCGTTATGTTTTTGTTCAACTTTTTTTTATCAAACGGATATGGCCTTTTATGCTTGTTTGCATCAACAAATTTTCGTTTTGAATAGTTGCTTAGCAGTATAAGCAGTTCACTAACAGAAGCCACTCTACTATTAAAAGCCGCAGTTTTAACCTAAACATCAACAATATCCCCAATTACAATTTCAAGCAGATGACTTTCAGAGTGATCAAAGTTCAATGACTTAATTAAAGAAACCTTTTATCTGGCATACTCACAAAACGAATCAGCAAGGTCGCTGGTGAAAAGGCTAACTTTTCGGAACTTTTCGCTCAAGTTTCTTTTCGCTGGATACATGCTGCACAAGTCCAGCTTCAACGTCTCCCATGTTTTTTCATTCGGCTGCCATGACAAAAACCATTCTCCAGCTTCCCCTTTTAGTCCAGAAGCACTCCTAACCAGTAACTCGTACTCAGTCCAGTCAAACATCTCTCCTAGTTTTTCTACCTCGACGCACCACTTTTTCGCGTCACAATCGTCCAACAGGGGATCAAAGTTTGGCATCGTCACGGTAGTAGCTACGGCACTGTTATTTTGCTTTTGCATGGCTTTTACGGAGTCCGCAAACATTTTTACAAACTCCTCCATTTTTGTTTAGTCCAAAATATAAAAATGTCACGTAATAAATTTGATAAAGTCACGTAACACTGCGTAACACGCACTCTGTGGTACTTCTAGTAGTTCGAATCCCACTTCTGATGTGATAATTGGTCGTTTTAATAATGAAACTCTGAGAAACTTCAACACAAATCTATTTAACTTCCTCGTGATAACAAAATATCAACCGACTCATGCGGCTAACGGCAGAATAATGCCTCCCTTATTCTACCTTTTCTCTGAAGAAAACAGTGAACTAAATCCAGAACGCAATTCTTAAAACTACGCAGTACATAAGTCGTAAATCAATCAAATATTATAATAGAGAACTAATGGGCAATGGGTTGGGGTTTGAGTTCCTTTTGAATACCACCAATAAATAAAGATGCAGGTCTGGTGTCTGCTTATCTGCTAAGAATTGCAGAATTGCTCACATATATAATGTTGTTATATGTTGAATAAAGAATCTGGGCAACTGATATCGCACGACGCCAACCGAGAGTAGTCAGTCGAACGCACGGACATGCGGTAGCAGGAGCTCTTGTGAATGTAGAAATGTGTTTTTATTAAGTATAATTATTGAAAGTGGACCTTCCGAGATGGAAGAGGAAAATAACAATAATAATCATTGCCGGTCTTCCTAAAAGGGAAAAGGGCACAAGTTAAATTAAAATGTCCGGTTTTCCAAAGGGAAAAGGGCACGGTGAAATGAAAATAGCCGGTCTTCCAAAGGGAAAAGGGCACAATAAAATGAAAATTGCCGGTTTTCCAAAGGGAAAAGGGCAAGGTGAAATGATAATAGCCGGTCTTCCAAAAGGAAAAGGGCACAATAAAATTAAAATTGCCGATTTCCAAAGGGAAAAGGGCACGGTGAAATGAAAATAGCCGGTCTTCCAAAGGGAAAAGGGCACAATAAAATGAAAATTGCCGGTTTTCTAAAGGAAAAAAGGCACAGTGAAATGAAAATTGCCGGTCTTCCAAAGGGAAAAGGGCACAGTGAAATTAAAAAATACCCGGTTTTCCAACAAGGAAAAGGGCACAAGAATGATACATTTTTGTTACACAATATGAAAGCGAAAATCGAGTGACGGTTTTTCAAATACATAAATTAAAGACTGATGGTCAGACCTGGAAGTGATTTTTCTCGAAAGGGAACTTGAATATTTGACATTCATATTATTAAACGGAAAAATTAAAAGAAAAATTACAGGAACTTCAAAATGAAATAAATTCAGGGTATCTGGAAAGATTATTTCGTATTCGCCGGCCACCTGAGTCATCAAAACAATCAGAATATAGTTTTTGCCGTGCTGAGTCAGCAGGTTTCGTGCGGTTGAAATGAGATAATGGGGTCGTTGCACTATATCAAAATCAAAGCTGATTTTGTTTAGAATATATAACTGTGGGTTTCTTTATAAAATGGGTTACATGAATTGGCCAAAATAATGCACAACATTTAAACTAGGCCTCTTTGAAATAAATAAGTCCATCAACCTGGGCCCATCGTCGCATTGACGTCACAGATCAATATCCTTTATCCGCTTGACACTGAAATGCACGCGCGCTGCTTGATACAAATGCGGCGTTGCGAGATGTACTATTGATGGTATTTTAACAAGAATTACTAGCTCAATATGATGAACGAAAGATAATCGATACATTTAGGTTAACTTTAAAATGGATGGTAAATAATGTGATTTAATACAAAAATTAACCAGGAAATTATACGACACCACCCAGACTGGGTTTTTATGATACCTTTGACCGTATCATAAAACCCTCAAGATATTTATTTTTCTCAGACCCAAATTAATGCAGACGCATAGAATAGTTATTTATCAGACGTAGGGATAAACTCAAAGACACAATTCTTTGAATTTATCCCTACGTCTGATAAATAACTACCAGGAGCGTTGCATACTAAACAAAAACTGCAAATATTGGTACCTGCAAATTAAAGCTGGTAGGCAATATTATTTATTGGCCCATTCTTTTTTGACGATATTGAATCGTATATAAGCAAAGTTGATCCAAACCATGAACGTGAATTCGAAATTGAGAAATCCCTAGAATAAAACACGCTTTACACTCGACCCCAAGCAAAAAGCATCTCGGCAACGTTGCGTTCTCTACAGTTATCGACCCACGGGAAGAGCTGCGCCGGATCCAAGAAGCGACGCCATATTTTGCCGTACACGCGTCATCATTTAGCTGGTCCGCTCTTGGTTCGGTACTTGCCAGCAGGTGTACCGAACTAAATTTGGTTCGATCTGGATCAAAATTATGAGGTTATGTTGATTGTTATTATTGTGAATTGTACGTGTTGGTTCTGAGTTTCTAAGGCACTCTGAGCGTACTTTTATTTGGTCACGGATTGTGTTGATGAATAATTTCGATTTGTTTTGGCGTTTGACGAATTGTGCGCGTACTCATTTAGTTCATGCGTTGCAAGGCGGAGTAAACGGACGAGAAGCAAGCATTGGTCCTACCGTACTATCCCCACTCACTTGGTCCTATCGGACCGAACTAAACGAGTTATCGGTGTAGACTAGGCTAGTGTTTCTCTCACTTCTGTGAGTAGTGTTAAGTGTTGTCTGTTTGGAAACGTCTTGGAAAATTGGATCGATAAAGTTACAAATAATAAACGATAAAACGAACCGTAAGTGGAATTGTATTGCAGATTATGCCTAATTTAGATTTTCAGAAAATGATATCGTGTGATGAAATTATAACAGTATAGGTAAATTTGAACTCTATGATTGTTTGGTCATGGAAAAAAAATTGAAAATTGAAAACTAGGTTGAAAATACTGTTTAATTTAATTAGTTAGATAAGAAGCGTTAATATCATTCGCAGGAAATGAAAGAAAATATATTTTAGGAAATGTCAAGCTTTAGTATCCCCTCCTTGGACAATTTTGATTGCGAGGGAGATGCCGGTTCGGTGGGGCTCCGCTGGCAAAAGTGGAAAAGGGCTCTACAAATTTATCTAGATGCGATAAACATAGAAAATCCTCTCAAAAAAGGCGGTACTACTGCATTTTGGAGGAATTGGCCTTCAAGAAATTTTTTATACTCTACCGGGTGCAGATGTGCAGGACGGGGAGGACAGTTATGAGGTAGCAATCAACAAGTTGGACAAATACTTTGCACCGAAACAAAGCAAGGTGTACGAAAGACATCTATTCAGACTCCTCAAACAAGGAAATGGGGAGAAATTTGAGAAGTTCTTGGTGAGACTACGTCATCAAGCAGCAAAATGCGAATATTCGGATTTAGACGCCCAACTGATTGATCAAATTGCGGAAAAAGGTTCATCTATAGAGTTGAGGAAGAAGATATTGGCCATGGGGGACGGAGTTAATCTCAACACGATTATTGCAGAAGCTAACTCCTTGGAAATGATCGAAAGGCAACTGGCAGAGTTTAATGAAAAACCTTCCACATCATCTAGTGGGATTAACAGCATCGTGACTAAAAATAATAAATGGCACCCGTCAAGAAAATGTTCTCGTTGTGGGCTACATGGTAACACCCAACAACACCAATGCCCGGCTAAAAACGTAACTTGCCGAGCTTGCAACCGTATGGGTCATTATGCACGATGCTGCTTGAGTAAACGAAACTTCCAGTCCATGGATAAAAGTAGAAGCCGACCAAACAAGAGGTTCAAGAAATCAAAGCCAACTACCAAAGGCCGCATCGATTGTGTCGAGACTGAGGAGGAACTTGTTTTTCACCTGGACAACAATGATGATAAGATTGACTGCCAGGTAGGGGGAGTAAATATAACAATGCTGATTGATTCGGGAAGCAAATGCAACATTATTTCTGATAAAACATGGGAATATTTGAAGAAATGTCACGTTAAAGTATTTAATCAAATAAAAAATCCCAGTAAAATTCTTTTTGCATACGGGTCTAGAAATCCTTTAACAATTTTAGGGTGTTTTGACAGTATAATTAATATAACAGACAATCAAATGCCAGCAACTTTTTATGTCGTAAGGAATGGGAAAACGAATTTATTGGGAAAGGATACTGCCATAGCATTGAAGGTTCTCAAAATAGGATTGAATGTAAATAATATAACCGTGTCTCCATTTCCTAAAATAAAAGATGTGATTGTAAATATCCCTATAGATAAAAGCTTTACCCCAGTAAGTCAACCTTACAGGAGGATACCCATTCCGTTGGAAGAAAAAATTAATTAAAAACTAGATGAACTGCTTGCTCTAGATATAATTGAAGAAGCAAAGGGCCCATCGGAATGGGTATCGCTCATGGTACCTGTACTTAAGGAAAATGGAGACGTGAGAATCTGTATTGACATGAGACGGGCTAATATTGCCATTCTCAGAGAAAATCACCCCCTACCCACGATGAGCTCGCTTTTACCACAATTACGTAAAGCAAAATATTTCTTCATGCTAGATATAAAAAAACGCTTTTCATCAGATAGAGATTTCTCCCAAGTCACGATACATCACAACATTTATTACTAGCAAAGGGCTTTATAGGTACAAAAGGCTTCTGTTTGGAATAAATACAGCTCCCGAAATTTTCCAAAAAAGCATGGAAAAAATCTTGCTCCCATGTGACGGTACCTTAAACTTTATCGACGATATACTTATATTCGGGAAAACGGAAGAAGAGCACGACAAAAGACTACAAGTTACACTACAAACATTGAAAGAAAATGACGTTTTACTTAATCAAGAAAAATGTATTTTTAAAGCAACAGAAATCAAATTTTTAGGCCACATGTTATCAGAAAATGGCGTCACACCATTAGCCTCGTACATAAATAGTATAAAGTCATTTAGAAAACCCTCAAATGTAGATGAAGTTCATAGCTTTCTTGGGCTTGTAAATTTTATAGGGAAATGGATAGCCAACCTAGCAACCTTAACAGAGCCTCTAAGACAGTTACTTAGACTGAAATTGACAAAACATGCTAACATTAAAAAGTATTGGGGAAATGAGCAAAGTGAAGGGTTCAGGAAGCTAAAGGAAGCCTTATCAAAAATAGGTACATTGGGATTTTATGATCCGGGAGACAGAACTCAGGTAATAGCCGACGCGAGTCCGGTAGGATTAGGAGCCGTGCTTATTCAATTTGATGGAAGAGGGCCAAGAATAATTGCTTTTGGAAATAAAAGTTTAACGGATGTGGAAAAACGTTACTGTCAGACAGAGAAAGAAGCTCTTGCACTTGTGTGGGCAGTTGAACATTTCCATATTTACTTGTACGGCAAAGAATTTGAACTGGTTACTGATCATAAGCCGTTAGAAACCATTTTTGGGCCAAGATCGCGTCCATGTGCTCGCATAGAACGGTGGGTTTTGAGGTTACAATCCTTCAAATACAAAATTGTTTATCAGCCTGGAAAATCAAACATAGCTGACCCACTATCACGGATGTGCCAAATTTCGAATGAAAGACCAATGTTCAAAGACCATGATTATGTATGTCAAATCATAGAATATGCACGACCAGTGTCCGTGAGTATGCAAGAAATTCGGGAGGCATCAAAAAATGACGATGACATAATAAAATTAAAAGGAGGCATGCAGAACAATAATTGGCAGGACCCTGTCAAATACTGTCGAATTTTTCAAGAGGAGTTCTGTTTTAGCGATGGAATTTTATTAAGGGGAAGTAGAATTGTAATCCCTCTGAAATTGAGACAACAAATATTAGATGCTGCTCATGAAGGTCACCCTGGCATCGTGGCAATGAAGTGCAGGCTCAGAACCAAGGTTTGGTGGCCAAAAATGGATGATCATGCAGAAAGGAGAATTAAAGCATGTAAAGGCTGCACTTTGGTATCTTCCCCATCTGCACCTCACCCCATGAAACAAAGAGAAATGCCGAATGAAACATGGATAGATGTAGCTGTCGACTTTATGGGACCTTTACCTAGTGGACATCACCTCTTTGTGATTATTGATTACTTCAGTAGGTACAAAGAGATCAAAATTATCAAGAGTATAACTTCGTCAAATACGATAAGTCTCCTGAAGGACTCTAGACTCGGATTTCCAGTTTCCATAACAGCTGACAACGGAAAACAATTTGTCAGCGAAGAAATTAAGAACTTCTGCAAGGAAAATGGCATTTGGATCCACCATACCATACCATATTGGCCACAGATGAACGGCGAGGTCGAACGTCAAAATAGGGCAATTTTAAAGAGACTAAAGATCAGTAAATCACAAAAAACTGATTGGCAACAGGACCTGCTTGAGTACCAAATAATGTACAACAGTACACCGCATTCTGTGACCGGTAAAACTCCATGTGAGCTTTTCTTTAGAAGACAATTCAGAGATAAACTTCCAAGTGCTAGATATTCAGAAGCTATGGAGATGGACGAGGAAACAAAGGAACGAGACCAAATTCAAAAGGAAAAAGGAAGAGAATATGCAGATCGTAAACGAAAGGCAAACGACGACAATGAGATTAGTGTAGGAGACAAGGTATACCAGAAAAACCTTATCAAGACCAACAAAATCACACCAGAGTTCAATGCTGCTCCACACACAGTTGTTAGCAAAAAAGGAGGTGATGTGGTGATTAAAGAAAACGAATCGGGGCAGGAATATCGTAGGAATGTTCTACACCTTAAAAAGGTCGAAGGGCAGTGGAAAGTTACTGACGGCACTAGGGAAGATGAAGCAGTGCCACAGACCGAGAGTTGTGAGTTAATCAAAACCAACTCATGTCAAAACAAATTCTCATCGTAAATATAAACTCATCAAATTATGTTATTAAATTATATTTTTATTTTGCAGGCCTACGAATTCTAGATATGTACCAAATTATTGTTATAGCCCACAAATAGCATAGGATAGTAATTAAAATTATTATAATATTATATAATTGTGTTAATTGGTTAATTAGTTGTAAAAGGTCCATATTTAAAAATTATCTTTGTAGTTACCTATTCACTGTTTAGAAAAAAAGGAAGAGATGTAATGTATGTAATTTTGTTATATGTTGAATAAAGAATCTGGGCAACTGATATCGCACGACGCCAACCGAGAGTAGTCAGTCGAACGCACGGACATGCGGTAGCAGGAGCTCTTGTGAATGTAGAAATGTGTTTTATTTATCAAGGCATAAATGGGTACACTACAATCATCAACAATGGAAGATCATACGTATGTTCGCCGATATCCGAAGAAACTTCGTAATAGGCATAGTTGTCGCGTACCTCACTGCAATGAGAAGACAATCATCTGCATAATTTTTCAAAGGACCCACGTCGTGAAAAATCGAATTCCGACACACACTGAATTTTCCACAGCTAATCTTCCTTCACGAAGAGGCCGGTCAAATCCATTCAGAGCGTCCAATAAATGTTCCAGTTCATTAGAGGAGCTATTTCTCAATTGACAACACTCTGCCGATACAAAACACCATTGATTAATGATTAATGACACCAAGGACACCACAATTATTAGCTCACACATCTGAAGGTGATATTGACATTGAAAACTTGAAGATTTGCAATCTAAAATCACCAACAAACTTCTTGGATGCGGTTAATAAGAAATATGTTGATGGAATGATTTCATCTATAAAACACACTCTTCATGAGGAGATAGGACGCGTTTCAGAGAATTTGAATATCAAAATTATGAGCATCTTTAGCGATGAGGAAAAACTATTGGAGGAGCATAAAGAACCATCAACGAACTGAAAAGTCAAATAGTAGTTCTAAGTGTTCCAAGTGGTGACGATACTCATGACAGCAGTAACAAAACTAATTAACTTAAACATGTCAAAAGAAAAAGTTCAGCTTGTTGATGAACTTTTCAAACCTATAAGACGAAAATTTCCCAGACGTCGTACAATCATCAAAGGATTGAATGATTTATGGCAGGCTGATTTGGGTCAAATGGATATGTATCAGAAGGATAACAAAGGATTTAAATATTTTCTCATCATAATCGACTGTTTTTCAAAATATATCTGGATTGAACCGATAATATCCAAGTCTGGAGATGAGGTGACAAATGCTTTTGCAAATGATCTTGAACAATCAAAACACCATCCTCAAAATTTGCAAACTGATCAGGGAAAGGAATTTTATAATAGTCATTTTCAACGTCTCATGCATCGATATAGTATAAATCATTACAGCACGTTCACTGTTATGGAAGCTGCAATTGTCGAGCGTGCAATAAGAACAATAAAAGAGAAGTTATTCAAATATTTCAGCTTGAATGGAACATACAAGTGGATAGATATCATTATAAATGTTGTGAAAAACTATAATGAACAAAAACACGGAGTAACCAAAATGAGACCTTGTGATGTGATAGTTGATAAAGATCTTCAAAATATTCTACTCAATACAATATATAATCATATAAAAATTGCGACTTATTTGGGTAAATTAAAAGTTGGCGATGTAGTGCGCATAAGCACAGCCAAACATGTTTTTGAGAAGGGGTATGCTCCTAAATGGACGACTGAATTGTTCAAAATTGTTAAAGTCAAAATCAGTAAACCAGTTACTTATTTACTGGAGGATATGTATGATAAACCAATCATGGGAGCGTTTTATGAGCAGGAATTGCAAAAAACTAAACAGAAAGATGTATATTTGGTGGAGGTCTTACGAAAAAGGGGTAGCAAGGTGTATGTGGAATGGCTTGGATTTGATAATTCACACAATAGTTGGATCAACGATAATAACAGATTATGAATCACACACCAACTGTGCATGATTAAAATAAAATAAAAAACTTGGAGAATGCGAATGAGGTGACCAATAATTATTAGTCTTCCAACATGTGTGATCAGGTGCGCATTGATCTGCAGCAGCTATTGACTGTGAATGAGGGGAATCTGATCAACAGTGAAAAGCATCAGTTTCTACTGAGCACAATGTTTTCCTGTACTACCAGTGATATCAAGATCTATGTGGGGTCGGTTAAGTTGGCACCCCTCACTAAATGTATCTCAAATCTGATTTCATTTCTGATTTGCCCACCTTTTGCACAGTTTTGCACAAGCAATCAGAAATTTTGCACACCTACCCATAAGTAAATATAAGGAAAATTAGGTGGGGGTGCCAACTTAACGCTAGCACCCCCCACTCAACTTTTTGGATTTTTTTTTATGGCAATCGATAGAACTAGTTTTGCACAGTTTTGCACAACCAAAAGAAACTTTTGCACAGTGGCGTACGCCGAGTAATACGTTTCTCAAAATATCAATCTGGCACCCCCCACTCAACTTTTTGGATTTTTTTTTAAGTCAATCAATAGTACTAGTTTTGCACAGCCAAAACGAACTTTTGCACAGAGGCGTACGCCGAGTAAAACGGACCCCAAAATGTCAGCATAGCACCCCCACTCATCTTTTCAAATATTTTTTTATGGCAATCAATGGTACTAGTTTTGCACAACCAAAACTAACTTTTGCACAGTGGCGTACGCCGAGTAAAACGGACCCCAAAATGTCAGCATAGCACCCCCCACTCAACTTTTCGAATATTTTTTTATGGCAATCAATAGTACTGGTTTTGCACAGTTTTGCACAACCAAAACAAACTTTTGCACTGTGACGTACGCCGAGTAATACGTTTCTCAAAACATCAATCTGGCACCCCCCACTCAACTTTTCGAATATTTTTTCATGGCAATCAATAGTACTGGTTTTGCACAGTTTTGCACAACCAAAACAAACTTTTGCACAGTGACGTACGCCGAGTAATACGTTTCTCAAAACATCAATATTGCACCTCCCACTCAACTTTTCGAATATTTTAATGGCATTCAATAGTGCTGGTTTTGCACAGTTTTGCACAACCAAAACAAACTTTTGTACAAATCCGATGTAGATTATAACAATAATGGTACGGTTCATATTTTTAAAATTTGAATGAAAACCATTAGGTTGAAGTGGGGTGGAAAAAATCTCTAGTGATGATAGGGATAGTGTTAGTACCTACTATTAAGCAATAATACAAGAGAAACCCTAGTTTTTCAGAAAACTGAAAATCTTATGTAAAAAGGTTAGTTAACGTTTTATACGAGCTTTTTAATCTATGGTTTCTTAAATTTCAGAAAAAATGCCCCGTTTCAAACACCAGAGTTCAAATATTCAAGAGTTGCTTCAGATGTTCCAACAGAATAAGCATGAAGAAGATAGCGTCACGACGGAGTTCACTTTGGAGCGACCTATCCAATAAGTTAGAGAACAAATTTTCGGGTCTTGCGCTTTTCACAGTAGCTGCAAAAAATTATTATAATTCACACACAATATTAGGAATACAAGATCTAAGAGGCAATATCTCAGATCAGTCACCTTTGAGTAGCAGTGACGAGTCAATGAAGAGCGAGTGCAGTTTAAAAAAAATCAATACTTTGAGATTCACAATCTGTTTAACATTTGGTGAATATCAGAACATGAATCGACATACAGAAAAATACAGACGACAAGATAGTCATGAGTAGAAAGTTAGCAAAAGGAAGTCAAGTAAAAGAATGTATGATGTATTTGAACGACGGCACTGGAGCCATTTATTATGCAGAAAAATTGAAGGAGAGTTATCCCAACTGGGAAGTGAATGTGCAATTATATTTATATATATATTATCAAAAAACCCCATACTGTACCATTTGAAATGGTGTCGGGTGTATACATGTCTACATTTTTTTTTTCTCGATTTACATTAATTGTGCACGAATCTGGCCCATTCCTTCTTATTTCTGGTCAGTGCTTTAGCCTCATTCCATGATTTTTCTCTTTTCTCCAGTGCATCCCCTACAGTCTGGTTCCATGTTTTTTTTGGTCTTCCTCTCATCCTTCTTCCTCCCGCTCTTGCTTCCCAGATTTGTTTCACCTGCCTATTGCTCCCCATTCTTTGTAAATGTCCCCACCAACTCAATTTTCTCTTTTCAATAAATTCTAGGATTGGTTCTATATCCATTTTTTCCCTGATGTCGTTGTTCTTGATCTTGTCCATCCTTGTTACCCCCATTACTCTTCTTAAGTATTTCATTTCCATGGCCTGTATTTTGCTTTCTTGTCTCTGAGATAGTATCCATGATTCACATCCATATGTCAGTACTGGTCTGTAGATAGTTTTGAATACATCTTTGTGTTTTTGGATATTTCTTTTCTGTTTATTATTTTTTTGTTTATTGCATAGTAAAGTTTTGTTTAGGTCTCTATTCGTCTGTTGACTTAATCTGGTTCTGTTGTTCCTAATTGGTCCAGCTCCACCCCTAAGTATTTATAAGTTTTGACCTGCTCTATTCTCTCTCCTTCCACTTGAATGTTCATTTGATGAATGTTTTTTCCAACTATCATAACTTTTGTTTTGGTTTTGTTGATTTGCATTCCAATTTCTTTTGTCACCTGACTCCATATGTTGATGTTACTGTTAAGGTCTCTTTCATTTTCTGCAAATGATACAATGTCGTCTGCAAAATCTGCCTCTGATATTTGTATATTTTGCATGTTTCTATAGCCTACTTGCAGTTTTTTTGTCCTGATTGTACACCTTCTTATTATTTCATCCATATATATGGTAAATAAGACTGGGCTTAATCCACCTCCTTGTCTTAGGCCCTCTTCAATTTTGAAACAGTTTGAGCGTCTGCCTTGGCTGATTACGAATTTTTTATTGTTTCCATACATTTCCTTTATCAGTCTTATTACCTTTGGTTGAACTTCTTTCTTTCTTAATATGTCCCACAATTTACTCCTTTGTATTTTATCGAAAGCTTTTTCCTAATCTATGAAAGCCAGGTAAGTATTTTTTCCTTGTTCCATTCTCTTTTCTGTGATTTGTCTTACTGTGAATATATGGTCTTGTGTACTTCTTCCTTTCCGAAATGCACTTTGTGCTTCGTGCATTGAATTCTCTATAATGTTGCTCATTTTACTGTTTATAATGTTTTCCAATATTTTCATTGCTGTGCAGATAAGTGTTATTCCTCTGTAGTTATTACAGTCTTGCTTATTTCCTTTTTTATAAATCGGCACGATGAGTGATGTTTTCCATTCTTCCGGTTGCTCTTCTTCTTTCCATATTTGATTGTAGATTACCAGTAATATTTCTTTTCCTTCGTCACCCATGTATTTTATCATTTCGCTTGTAATGTTGTCGGTTCCTGGTGCTTTTCCATTTTCAAGTTCCCTTATTGCCTTTTCAAGTTCCTCAAATGTTATGTGTTCATCTTGCGTCTCCCAGGTCGAACTCATTGTTTCCTCTTCTATCCCTTCTGTTGCTAATGTATTTTTGTTTGCCTCTAGCAATTCTTTAAAGTATTCGACCCATCTCTGCATGATTCCTTGTTCATCTGTTAATATTTCCTCCTTCTTACTTTTTATGTTGAATGTTTTTTGTCCTTTGGGTTCGCCTCTGCATGATTTCACTATATTGTAGAAAAGCTTTTGGTTTCCCTTCGCCGCATTTTCGATTTTTTGTCCAAATTCCTCCCATTTTTTCTTTTTCTCTTGATTCACCATATTTTTTACCTGGTCCTCTCTTCACTCGTGTGTCTATTATATTTGGTTTGTTTTTCTGCTCTACAACCACATAGTCAATAATTGATCTCTCTTTTCTGGAAATAACTTCTCTTGTGTATTTGTGTATATCTTTGTGCTGGAAGAGTGTATTTGTAATGACTACACGGAAAAAAATCTACACTAGGGCTAAGAATAATAGCGTTCGTTCAAGAAGAGCTTGGTTTTAGTATTCCTCAAGTCTATTATATAGTTGCCTCAAGTATTATCATATACTTGTAGGTCAAATGTAGCTTTTGCTTGGTTCAAGATTAGCGTATTCTTGAAGTTGAGAATAAGATTTTACTTGAAACAAGTGAAAATGCGAATCTACTATCAAGATTTTGTTATTCTTACTGCAATTATAGCTTGTATTCTATTGAATTAGATTTATACTTACAGATTTGAAGGAGTTAGCTTATAACAAGTGAGTTCTATTCTTGATATAGTTATATTTATACTTGCGGATAATCTACAATATATTTGTAGCAGTATGTAGATGTGTTTAAACGAAGAATAAAATCAACTGAACATAAGAATAATTGAATCTTGAACAAAATAGATCATTCACTTGATTTGAATGACTCGAATATTTGATATTAAACGTGTATACTATTGAATTTTAGAATATGCTTGGTTTTTTTGGTTCCAAAAAGAGGATTTTGGTATTATGCAGAGTGGTCAATGAAATTAAACAATAATTAATTTAAAATAAATTTTTATATTCTTCTTGTCATATTATTAACATACAAAATAGGAACATTTTTCTTCACTCACTAAATAAAAAGGAACTTCAACTCATCTTTTCAATATACAGGGTGTCCGGAAAATACATGTACAACGTTTGATGGCAGAATCCTGCCGTCAAAATAGGTCGATTGGCCAACTTCACCTTCACCCGTGGAGTCGATCATAGTTATGTTTGAAGAGATGGAACTGGTCTCGGATTCTTTATTAGCGATTACCTACAAGAACATACTGATTCATAGAAGAAAAAAAAAATTGTGAAAAATAGATCCCGATTCCCAAAGTTGTTTAAACAACAAGCATTTAAAACAGAGACGATGAATTCTCAAATTTGGAAACTTGTTACTTGAGATAGGAGATCTTGATACAAACAGTGTATGCATTTTTATGATACAAATCCATTTTCGTGGGAAAATATCATATTTAGGCGGTAATCATTTTTTTTTTATATCGCGCGTACATACCACTTGAAGGTCACTGATGTCATAGTCTAATAATTGTTTTTGACTCTTCCATTTTTCAAGTTTTTCTATAAACATAATCCTCATTCCAATCTTTGGAACCAGTTCCTTGATTTGGTCTTCATTTATTACCGATAAATTCTCTACTGTTATCTCGTTCTCTGAAAAAAGTTAATCAAAATAGCAGACAATCCAGAAAATTCGTATGTTAAATCTGGTTATCCAAATTAACAACCCAGCATTATAGTTCACGTTATTCTGCTACTTTTTTATAGAGTGACCGGCTAATATAAGGAACAAATTTATCTTAAATTTAGGGTTTTGATTTTTTGAAAAACGCTCGGATACGTCTATTTTTATTTTTGGATGATATACAGGGTGCTACAAATTCGAGGCTAAGTATGGGGATCTCGTAAACCATAATATAATTCGTTTAAATGGGGGCAAAGTTACGTATTTTGATGCTCAACAAAATAGCGTTTTGAAAGCCAAGAAATTCCGACTACGTCCGAAATTATCCGAAAAAAAAAACGACATTTTTCAAAATCGTTTTCATTTTTTTCTGACCACATTTGAAGAGATATTTAAAAATAAATGGTATACTTTTTCATTGCCACTGTTTGCCCTTTAGAAGATAGCGTTATTGAATTAAAGAACCGACGTTTCGTCTATGAGCAGCCATCATCAACTTTGTTTTTTTTAAATACGGCCCTGGATTTTTTATTACGGATTTTAAGAGCCTCTTATGTTCCTAAACCAACGATGTAACGCATTTGATTAAAAAAATTATATTATTGGATTTTTCCATAAGAACTCATGTGTTAGAGAGAGACAAAAAATGTATTTTTAATAGGATTAAAAACAAACACCTTTTTACTATAAGCTCTAAATTTTTCCTCCTGAAAATTAAAATCGACGGATCCGACCGATTTTTTGCTAAGCGATCTACAGTGTGACCCATTTGTTTTGGGAACACCCTGATAAAAAGTTTATTTCTTAACCGATTTGGTTCGTTTTTTTTTGGATTGTAGAGCTCGAAAAATTGTATATTCTTGGCAAAAAGTGACCTTCGCCATTTTGACTTCAAGGCCTTCTATGTTAGTTTTTAAGAGCAAAATTTCAGAAAACCATATTAGCGATTTTTTTAGAAAAAATCTGTGTGCGCCACTGGATTCAGCATCCTTTAAAACGGATCTATACAAATTTTCAACCGAAAATATCAAGTTGAAAAAAATTAAAAATTCGCACTTCAACAATCTTTGATTCTATCAAAACAAATAAAAATGACATAAAACTAAAAATTTGTAACTTCTATCAAACCACCATCAACTTCAATGCATTTATCATTTCTAGACTGTTCACGGATAGGGCTTACAAGAGCACAAATCGATAAAAAAAAAGCATTTTTCGAGAAAAACTCATTCTTGATAAAAAAAATGCTTTAAAAAAAAAACGATTCACGAAGAGAAAATTTTGATTAAGTAAAGCACCTTTATTTTTAATTATTGAGCAGAATGTCATTTAAAATAACGGTTCTAAGTGAAATTCGAGATTTGAAATAAATCTTGGATCTTTTTATTTTTTCTAATCTTTGATAAAATATCTATACACGTTGACTGTAGCTTCTAATTTTAAACTTCTAAATGCATTCCTACAACCTTTTCAAAATAAAAATGTTTCAACAAAAAAATCATTCTTTGAAACTTTTTGATAACCCTGTATTAAAGATAAATTCATTAGTGCTGTTGTATTGAAACTTCTAATGGTGTCCAAAAACAAATGGATTTGGAATTTTGCTTAAAGAAACTGTTAAAGAAGATAAGCACACACTAACCGACAGAATCCCTAAACAATTTACATAGGTACCTATTAATATGTAATTTGTTGGTGCTTTTCATTTTTGCTTATCTCCGAAAAAATTACCTCCTAGGTACGCTAGATGAATAAAATATTGGATTAGACTGTTCAGTTTTTCCGATTAGCATGCACATGGAAAACTAGTGAACATTAAGAAAAAACGTGATACGTCAAGTTAACGTAAATGTTGAATATATTATATATAGGTAGATATATTATCGAATTAAACCCAATTACCATCATTTGATAGTGTAGGGAAATGTTGAATCATACATTATATTCCTTTGTCCCATTTTGCTGGTACCTTTTTTTAGATTTAACTGAATCAATGAACGGAAATTGCTTTTTTCGCTCGCGTTTTGCCGGCTTCTTATACCTAATACCCCTGAATATTCTATTAAGAGCATAGTTTTTTGCAATATGACTATATTTTTATGATTATTGTTTGCAGAAAAGATATTTATAACTGAATTTTTAAGCAGAATTCAACAAATAAATCAACTATCTGTGTGATTTACTTCCTAATTATTTCAGTCATACCTAGCGGACATGGCGCATGGCGTAACTATCATTATCAATTCCAAACAACAAACTTACCTGAAAATGTGGCTTCTAGTGCCTCTAAACCCCAACTTGCCAGCAATTCCCCAATTGTTTCCATTTTGTTTAATTTTTTGGAAGGTTTCTTTAAATTCTGGAGCACTTTACTTCACCATCACACGATTACAACCGGTGTTCTCGAGCCAGACGCTAACTATTGGACTGTTTCAAGTATGTTGACTATAGGTACACTTCTTCCAAGTATAATATTCTTAGAATTAAAACAGGTTATTCTTGGTATGTGACAACAATTTTTCACTCAAATACTACTATTCTTGTATCAAGTAAAGCAGATTGCTTATTTCAAATCTAAACATATTTATTTCAAGTGTATGAAATATTGATAGTAAGAACAGTTTGTATTTTATCTAAATAACAAATATTTCAGTTGAATTAAGGACAGTAATTTATCCCATTGAGTTATCTATATAATTGGGTTAAATATATTATTAAATTTTGAACCAAGGAGAACAATGAAGTCGATTCGAGTTTAGAACTCTTGATACAAATATTCTTATATTTTAATTTCAAAACCTTTAGAATATTTGTTTAAAATATAATAATCTATTAAAACAAGAAGATATCACTTCATTCAAGTGAAAAAGTCCAAGAATAGGGCTAATCTTGCAGGCAGATCAGGATTTTTTTCCGTGTAGGTCATGCATCACACAGAAGTCAAGCAACCGTTTGCCATTGTTGTTTCTTGTATCTTCTCCATATTGGCCAATCACTGTTGGGTAATTTTCATCTTTTCTCCCTACTCTGCTGTTGAAGTCACCTGTTAGATAGATCTCTCCCTTTAGTGTTTCCATAGTTTTTGTCAACTCCCCCCAGAACAGGTCTTTTTTTCTTGTTGCCTCATCTTCGTTTGGTCCATATACTGCCACTATGGTTCTTGTGTTCCCATTTTCATTCTTGAGTTCAACTACTAAAATTCTTTCAGACACAGCCGTCCAATTCTGTAGATTTTTCTTCATATTTTTATGAACTATACATCCGACTCCTGCTCTTGCACGCTCCTCTTTAGATACACCACTGTATATGAGTACATGTTCATTTTGCATTATGATATCTCCATTACCTTTTTTTTTTGTTTCTGTTGATGTCAGTATGTCCAAATTTGCTCTTTCGAATTCTGTCTCTAGTTCGTCCTGTTTTCCTTGAATTGTTTTTATGTTCCATGTTCCTATCCTCCAATTTTCAAATTCTTCCTTATTTTTGTTCAACTTTTCTTTTCGGTTCTCCTTATCAATGTCCATTTCGAAATCCTTTGTCGTTTTACCATTTTGTCTCGTGCTTGTTTTATTGTTTTTTAAGTTTTTGGTTGTACTTTCACCATCCTTGTAAAATTTTGTTGTTCGTTGTTCCATTTATTATATTTAAGAACAGTAAAATTTATAGCGATGGCCTGGACAAATTCGCAACATTTTTGGGAGAATGTAAGGAGTGCAAAGCTAAATTGCTGGGTTCAATTGATTCGCCCCCAAGTCAGAATGAAGATGTTCTCATTGTTTTTGAGCTTAAGAATTTTGTGAGACATGGAGAAACAAATTTTAAAAGACTGGCTTCTGAAAATTCAGCTTCCGGTCTTAAGGGTTCCTGGATTCCAAATTTGAATACCTTGCATGAGGGTTGCCAAATATGAAACCGAGAAACTACGCAGATCCCACGATGATCCAATTCAGGCAATTTGTTTGATGAAGGTAGATCCTTCTATGAAGGGTTCTGTGCAAAACATAGGACTAGATCCATTCTTTGTATATTTTTGGACAAATACACAACTTCATGTTTACAATACATATTGTAAAACTGAATATTCAAGATTATCTATCGACGCAACAGGAAGTGTCGTCCGGAAATTGAAAAAAGTCACGGGTGAAAAGACTAGGCACATTTTCTTGTATGATTGTGCTGTTCTGAGCAAACGAACCACCAGAGATAACCAGTACTCAGTTAGCAATATGCTCTCCGAAAGTCAAAATGCTGTATCTATATATTCTTGGCTAGCGCACTGGATAAGGTCGGGTGCATCCGTTCCAAATGAAGTTGTAACCGATATGTCATTAGCATTGATCTACGCAGTGATCTTGGCATTTACCAACTTACCAACTGCAAAACGTTAAAAGAATATCTGAAGAAGTGTTTTGACTCTGTGTTCTTCAATAAACCTTTGCATGAAAGATGCTTTATTAGGTTGGACGTGGCGCATTTCATTAAATTGGTCTCGGGATGGCCCAGTCTCAAAAATCAACATCGGCTCACAAAACAATTTTATTTGAGATCTATCGGTCAGCTTGTTCAGTGTCAGAATATAGCTGATGCCGAGGCAATCATAAAAGCTATCTGTACTGTAGCTCTTAGTGACACAGAAGGTAATAATACCCTCGGAGAACCAACGGCATGCGAACGAATGAAAAGTTGGCTCATAAAGCGAATAAGTACAGGAAGCATCGAACCCATATTAGACAGTATCATGAAAAACAGTGAGACTGATGAAGCAGATCAAAATCTTTCAGATATTGAACATTCCGAAGAGGATAGTCCCTTCTCAAAATGGGTCTCTCAGAAAGTTATTGAGTGCAAATCTGTGGTAAATACAAGTTCTGAAAAAGGTGATCGGGGAAATCAACAATGTGTGCCTGTATTGGTGAAAGATCTAGTAAAGTCGTGCAAGCTACTTCCGTTATGGTCCTGTGTAATGTTTGAATATTTTCCGAATGCCCCAATTATAGGAAGCTCTGCAGCTGTAGAGAGTAATATAAAAAATATTAAAAATCGATTATTTGGAAATATCAAACTTCCCATCAGGGCAGATGAGTTCTTGAAAAGATATATCATTGCTGCGGATGGAGCTAGTAATTTGGCTAAGACGGCTATGAGCGCATATATGAGGTGAGTATTCTCTTCTTTCCTTTTTGTGATTGCATTGTGGTAGCTAGAAAATATTCACAGAAAGAATCCAATCATCAGCAGCCATGGATATACGCATATACAGGGTGTTAATCAAATACTTGTAAACATTTTAAGGGTTGATCTTTGAATAATTTTAAGACAAAAACTTGATATGAATAAGGTTCCACAACGGCTTGGTTTCTGACATACGTCCAAAAAAAAACTATTTTTTGTTTGTTTTTTTGCTTATATTTTTGTTAAGTAATTGGACAAAATTGGGGCAATTGATTGATGACGGGAAGTTCAAATATTAACTTGGCTTTTTGAAAAATTGAAAAATAATAAAAAATAGATATAAAAAATGGACCCATGTTCATTTGAACTTTTTGTCTTAAAATTAGACAAATAAGCTTCACCCTCTAAAGTTTTTACAAGTACTTAATTTAAACCCTGTATTTTTAAAGATAACAGACTTTTGTTTTCGAAACACTATCTATCTACTTTTCTGTGAAATATGGCCTAAGAATATCTACAGGCATTTTTATTTTTCTTGATCCATAGCGAGTTATCAATTTTTTCTATACACAGTCGATGTTGAGAAATAAGCATATCTATAAATATTTGTGAAACGAGTGAAAATCTTAATCAGATTTGCAAAAGTAAAAAACATGCACTCTTTGGTATAATATGTGCATATTCTATCTATACCATCAAACCCGAGAAATCAAACTTTCACCTACATTACTCTGTATTTTATTAGATATCCGATCCAGATTATGGGCCAGAAAAAATGACAAAAGATGTCGATGCAATAAAATCGACCATTATTCACCAACAAACACAAGTGGTTCATGTGGATAGAAATGATGGTGAGAACAGCTCGATATAATCCGTTCATTTGAAACTAAGTAGAGAACTTTTGCAGAAGTAATGAAGGAGTCCATTATTTGTTGTTCCGATTCGGATGATGATCTAGAAAGGGGAACAAAAGTGTTGGATTCTGCAATGATTGATCAGCGTGTCGATAGATTGAAAGAGTGTCGTGTGGTTAGAGATGAAGGTATGTAGGTACTTGAAACGTGGCGATTTTCTTGTCTGGTGGTTATACCTAGTGATCATTTTTCTTTTAGAACTGTTGCGACAGGACATCTATTACCCATCATGCCAACTAAAACAGAGTGGAACAGAAGTGTGCAGCAACTGTTCAATGGAAATCCATCGCAACCAATTCTGTTCTATCGAGAAAGATTTCCAATTTTTTTGTCTACAATGTGCAAAATTGGAGCAGACTTCAATTGAGAATTGGAGAGGTCTCGGAAGCCATCCTACAAAAAGACCTCGTCATTCATATTTAGAGCCGTCTTCTGAGTTACTGATAGCAGATTATAGCATTACGAGGCCAGTAATTCCAATCGCACTTATGCGTAATGGACATTTGACAGACTTAAAACCAATCAAAATCTCTGCAGACGTGTCACTGACCTTATCCAACACTTGTGGATTTGATTCCTTGATTCAGATTCTGGCAACTGCATTTTGTGACAGTGATACATTCAAAAAATTGGTTTTGCTGAATAGTGAACAGTCGCAAACGATGAAAATAATTGCATCAATTTCTAAACATGGAGTGAATAAGAAAACATATCGGCTAAGAGAAATGCTTCTTATGTCTGTCTTCAACACCGAAGAAAATCCGTGCGGAATGTTGTCACTTGACGTTGCAACAGACATGGGAAGTCTTGTCAAGAAACTTGACATTAACTACAGCGCAATGCAAATAGTTCAGTGTAGCAACTGTTCCTTTTTAGAGGCTTAATTTTTGAACTTTCTTGAAGCAACTGTCCAAGAAGATCAACTAGACGTCAAAGATTTCACCAGATCTCTGGAAAATTCCTATTTCCAAAGTGATTGCAAAAGGACGGGGTGCTCTGGACATTTGCTAAGAAAAACAGAAGTGAGCGCAACTCATTTCTTTGTGGAGCCCCTAAATCCTAAATCAAAAAATTTCCAATTCTTATATTCATTAGATTCAATTCCTAAGAAGATTCAAGTAAATGCATGTCAGTATATTTTGAGAGGAATAGTTGGCTATATAGGCCCAAATGAAGGAATTGGTCACTTTATAGCCTACAGCTTTCGTCATAACGACAAGTGGCAAATGTTTGATGACCGAAAATGCAAAAGCGAGCCGTGTTCCTCCAAAAAAGAAGTCTTAGTCCAGTTGATCCTCTACACACTTTAAATTTCCTCAAGCAAAGGTCTTTTTTCAAGAGAAATTTTTATTTTTATTTTTGTAAATGAATGCAAATAAATGTTGGTATCCATATTTCTTGAGGTATAGTTTACCTTAACTTTTGATTTTTTATATCATTTGTTTTTATGGGTGATTATGTATTATTTCGCAATGACAAGTAGTTTATAATACAAAGCTAATGTTGAATGGTCTGTGTAGTCTGAATCGAACGGCCGAATGTCATGAATGAAATCCAGGATGATAATTTCCACACTTTATAATAATTAGAATCCTTAGCTAGTCACAAAAGCATAGACATATTTGTTGTACAAGGTTCATGCACAGCACTTAGCCGATGACAGTTGGTGTTTTAAGATTGACGAAGGTGTCTGGTTGTCTCCGATATAGGTTACCTCAACTTGAAAGCAATAAATGATTACTGACGTAGGATGTTGACGATCTCACTCAAGACCTTAGATCATATAATATGATCTAAGCTCAAGACAGGCATTTTCACCATAAACCAGTACTATTGATATTGCCATAAAAAAAAGTTGAGTGGCGGGTGCCAGATTGATGTTTTGAGAAACGTATCACTCGGCGTACGTCACTGTGCAAAAGTTTGTTTTGGTTGTGCAAAACTGTCCAAAACCAGTACTATTCATTGCCATAAAAAAATATTCGAAAAGTTGAGTGGGGGGTGCCAGATTGATGTTTTGAGAAACGTATTACTTGGCGTACGTCACTGTGCAAAAGTTTGTTTTGGTTGTGCAAAACTGTGCAAAACCAGTACTATTGATTGCCATAAAAAAATATTCGAAAAGTTGAGTGGGGGGTGCCAGATTGATGTTTTGAGAAACGTATTTCTCGGCGTACGTCACTGTGCAAAAGTCTGTTTTGGTTGTGCAAAACTGTGCAAAAGTAGTACTATTGATTGCCATAAAAAAATATTCGAAAAGTTGAGTTTGGGGTGCTATGCTGACATTTTGGGGTCCGTTTTACTCGGCGTACGCCACTGTGCAAAAGTTAGTTTTGGTTGTGCAAAACTGTGCAAAACTAGTACCATTGATTGCCATAAAAAAATATTTGAAAAGATGAGTGGGGGGTGCTATGCTGACATTTTGGGGTCCGTTTTACTCGGCGTACGCCTCTGTGCAAAAGTTTGTTTTGGCTGTGCGAAACTAGTACTATTGATTGACATAAAAAAAATCCAAAAAGTTAAGTGGGGGTGCCAGATTGATATTTTGAGAAACGTATTACTCGGCGTACGCCACTGTGCAAAAGTTTCTTTTGGTTGTGCAAAACTAGTTCTATCGATTGCCATAAAAGAAAATCCAAAAAGTTGAGTGGGGGGTGCTAGCGTTAAGTTGGCACCCCCACCTAATTTTCCTTATATTTACTTATGGGTAGGTGTGCAAAATTTCTGATTGCTTGTGCAAAACTGTGCAAAAGGTGTGCAAATCAGAAATGAAATCAGATTTGAGGTACATTTAGTGGGGGGTGCCAACTTAACCGACCCATCTATGTGGAATTAAGTATGCTGAGGAATTTTCAAACTATAATTAGAATTCCTAATGGTGATAAAATGCTGATTTTTGAAGAAGATGTGTGGAAAATCATAATGGACTATCTCAATTGGCTACTAGATGGATGGCATCTTGAACACATTCACCCGTCCTTTCCACACAACAACTTGACGGTCAACAGTGTACCAATGGATGATGGAATGAAAATAATCTCAATTTCAAAAAACGATCAGATAATGTTTTCAACTGAGAACAACACACATGACCTCTGTATTTTTAATAAGAATTTTGTAAACATGAGACTTCGGGAACTGAAGCAATTGGATTTTCCCAAGTATTGTAATATGAATTTAAATAATTTACATGAAATAATTACAAATTGTGTAACACATGTTCCCATTGAAGATGTAGTTTCGAGTTTTTATAAGGATAACCCTAGCATAGAAAGTTATTGTTTAGCACAAATCATGTATAATGAGAAAAGTAGGATTTTGTCTGATTTAAGTCAAATAAAAGAATCTTAATGAAAAACATTGTTTTATTGAAATATAGGTATAGCCCTACAAACATCTCAAAAACCATGAAACTCAAGAGAAGATTTTTACATAGTCCTGATGTTATAACTAAACGAAATTAGACAATAACAAGAATTCTACCATTTATTTTTATTCAAATAATTTGTCATGCACAAATTGCAATCTATTCCAAACAAAACATATGGTCCATCATTTTCATCATATCCGGAATCGTCTTCATCAGTTGGAGCAGTGTAGTGTCCCCAACATGGTTTGAGAACTATCTTCAAAACATCCTCAGAAATGCCCAAAGTGGTATGTAGGGTTTTGACAAAATACTCCTGATACAAGGATGAAGCTGGTATGTTGAGCTGATGGATGGTTTTTCGTATTTTTTCAATATCTTCTAGAGTCAACATAATGATGATGATAAATCTCCCAGACTGCTTTCAGGATGAAAAGTGAGATTGCGCAAATAATGTAGTAGAGCAACTCAACAATTGAAGTTGAGCAGCAACTCCAATCATTTTTATATTGATCCGTGGTGGTGGGGGGTGATGTTGGTGAACAATTGAAGGTGGGGATGGTTACATTTTTCCATATACTGTAAACATATGTTTGGTTTTGAAAAATCATCTTTACTTTGTATTCTTCTGCATTTTGAGGTAATGCAACAATAAACATATCATCATTGTAATCCACTTGCGATTTCATATTTAGCCAAGTGTCATTGGTTCTATTGAAACAAATGTGCATCCCTACAACATCGTGGGGTTGATGTACAGGGTGTCTATTTAAGGATGGCAAGGTGCCAGATCTCAGAAACTAGGCATCCGAGAGACTTGCGGAAAAAAAATTACTGGCTAATATGGAATAGAGAAAATGCTGGAAATATATCAGAAGTTCCCAAGATCGCCACAAGATGGCGTAACGGTGCTATCAAAACACAAAATCGCTGTTTTTTCGTGATTTTTAAATACAAATGAGTACCGCTATGGATTCCTTGAGAGATTTCCTTCAAATTTGTTTTTTTGATTTTTTTTCCTAACATGTCAAATAAGACAGGTATCAATTGTCAAACCTTACAACGCAAGAATGCTCATAACTTTGAAACAACCCAACCGATTGACGCGATCTTGGTCTCATATGAAAGGGCATGATCTGGACTTCAAAAAACTTTTTTGGTTTTGAATTTTTGACCTTCGTCGTCGCCGCTAGATGGTAGCATGTTTTTGAGTTTTTTCCAAAAAAATCAAATGTAATGGTATATTTATTTTTATATATTTTGAAAGGGGATACATTTTCCTATAAAAAAAAACAAAAAAAATAATGATTTTTTTTTGTTTTTTTTTTAATATAATTTCGAGAATAGCTATTACTGTCTCGGGGTAAATCACTTTAATCTGCTAATAATATATTGTGAATAATTGTAAGTTTATATAAGTCTGTATTATCGTAGAATTAAATTTTTGATGTACCCTTTGTCCCCCTAAGTACATATCAACAATAATGTATGTAATTATTTGAATAATGATATATGTATTCCTGAAAATATATTATGATTTTTGAAGTGTATTTGTGTGTTTAATTTATTAGATTGAATATGCAATTCGAAAGATATGGTAAGTATGTCTGTTTTTCAATTTGATAACATCTCAAAATGTTTTTTATTCTATTTTGAATATATCTAATGATAAAATCTCCACATCCGCAACAATATTATAAATTATGCTTTTTTTACAATCATATAAAGCCTCAGAGGTCAATGAACCTTCCCATGGGCATTCCTTTTAAAAATCCGCTCACCTAAACATCGCACGCCATCTAATAATGCTCAACGATTAAATAACTCAAAAAACTATGAAGAAACCCCTATTTTTCAAAGCTCCTTATTACAAATATTATCGATAGGTGGTGCATCAAAACATCTCAAACGTCGTCGTCGTTGTCACTTCAAACGTTCACCATAAAACCTGCAAATCCAGAATCTCTTATCTCCCCACAAAACAGCACACGCGGCAACACCGCACGACGCAACCGACAACACCGTCCTCACATCAATCCTGTCAATTGTCAGTATCAACGCTATAAAACCACCACCAATAATGTCAAAGTTACTTCAAACGTCAACCGTAAAACCCAAAATCCCATATCTCCCCACAAAACACGAACACCGCACACACAGCCGGCAACACCATCCACACATCGATCCCGTCAATTGTCAGTATCAACGCTATGAAACCACCAATAATGTCAAAGTCACTTCAAACGTCAACCGTAAAACCTAAAATGCCAAAATCCCTTCAAACCCACTAGCTCAGGGAACCCTTCATTTGTCCGACCATCTATTTGTGCGACCGTACGTTTGTCCGACAGATGTTGCCGGTTGTTCGCATTATTTCTATTATCCCGCCGCGGCGATTGCAAGCACGTGTCTGACGGAGTTACATCACGAAGTTAGGTTGCCAAGTCGTGCATTGGATTTTTCAAATGGGTTTTTCTGATTTTGGACGAGATACGGGACCAAAGTTATTCTTTGTCGCGACGAAGAATGAAATATGGAAGGCCGCCGCCACAATTTGATTTGATTTATACTGACTATTATCTAGTTAATTACCTATATGATATTTTTCAAAACAAATGTTTCTATTTATAAAATGAAAAGCTTCGTTTCTCCAATTAATTTCTTGATTATTAATAATTGTTATTGTGGGTATTGTGTTGGATCTTTTACGTGTGATAATAATTATATTGCCTGTGTTTTTGCTGGGTTTATCATAATTTTCCATTGTTTGTCATAATAGTTAGATAGTATGTCAGCATATAAACGGTGTCGAGCTGTAATTGGGTTTTTTGTCGTGGAATAAAGGAGGATGTCGACGGCATACATTGATATTTTTGAAGTTGGTAGCCATGATACTACAACAAACTGTTATAGTATCATGTATTAAGGGGGTTGGGGGTTGGTAGTGTGGGCACAGAAAAATAAGCTGTGTGGTAGTATCGGATCCATACAATTTATATAGTAGGGGGTTGTCTCTGGTAGGGGGACAAAAATAATATAAGTGACGACACTTGGGGAACGCTCTTTGTTGAATTGTTTGGGACAATTCGGTTCCAATCTTTGTGTTGAATTTGTTTTTGCGCCATGATGGATCAATTATATTGTAATTTTCCCTAACAAATAGCTATCGTATTGTATTCAGCTGATGCAGCATATTATTATGTAACCATATAAATAGCCACAGCACATAGTAGCAGAGTAATCATCATAAACTAGATCCTTTGTTCGATTTTAACATCGATGTACTTTTAAAGAAAATATGTTTTTAAAAACAGAAGTTGCAGAACTTTAAATAAAATTGATCTATGAACTAGTGATACTGTTTACCTCTGCATTTATGATAAGACCCACAAAAACCCAATGGGTTGACGAATTGGTTTGAGTCAGTTAGATTCGATCATTTCATAATATACAAATATAGTCTTATTATAAAATGATTCGATTGATCTGATATTTTTTTTGTAAATTGAAGACCATATAGGTTACAAAGTGCCATTTTCAACGATTTTTATTTTATAGCATAAAACGGGGCTACGTGTGGACCCCGATACTGTATTGAAAGGTCTTAGTGTCAAGAATGGAAAAATAAATTATTCCGTTGCCAATATAGTCAATTATTTTTTTTTCATGAAACGCATATCAGTTTGTATCAATTTCCTAGGAATTCGTTTTTTGGCACTTGGACCCTTTGTAACTTATGGACTTCAATTATATGTGTTTTTAATCAAGTTTATTCATTGTTTCTTACATAAAGTTCTGATGATTGTTTAATTAATTTATAATCCGTGCGTTACGTCTTCAAGTATTTCGGCTACCAGAAGCTGTGCCAGGAGGTCCAGTAGGTAGTTACTCAGTTTTTCAGCAAACTCGAATTGGTGTGTGGTGAGTTCAAGCTTTCCAACTTCTATTTTAAATCTGGCGAGGATCAGTTTTTCATACAATAACTTTCCGATGCAGCTTAATAATGAATCTGGTCTATATTATATCCACAATAAAACAATTCCATTCCTCCACTCTCCAGTTCATGCAAGGAAAAAGTTTGGAATTTCCTCCACTGTTCATCGTTATTCGGCATTAGGGTAAGCCGATATGCATGTTGACATGATATGTAAATTTTGTAGTGCACAAACTGTACCTAATTTGTGGAAAATTTTGGAGGCCGCAAGCCACCGGGGCCTTATCGCCGCGATTGGATTTTTCCAATTAGAACATTATATTAAATAATAAATAAATATTTCTTTATTAGCATTTTTCTACGAAGGGGAAACAGGTATAAAAGTGTACATAATAAAAAACAAGTTCATCTACTCAAGTATACGAGGGTGTCCGAACTGTCCGGAAAGGGGTGATGGACCAACTCATATAAGCATCCAGAAAAACATAATATGACCTTAGTAAAAACTCTATATGGTTTTATAAATTATAATTTCTCTGTAAAATAAGATTTCTTGAATATTTTGAACTTCAAGTGGAAATATCTCGAAAACCATATTTTTTTTACTGAGGTCATATTATGTTTTTCTGGAAGCTTATTATGAGTTGGTCCATCACCCCTTTCAGTATTATCGTTGACTTTCCGGACACCCTGATAGGTACTTGGATAAACAAAACTTTATTTACAAATAAAAATATAAAAACTAAGAAATCACAACAAAATATAATTTTACAAACATGCATGCAATGATTTAAATGTGGGCAATACATGATTTTATAAAAGACGTTTAAAAACATTAAGGATATCACAGTTTTTGAGATCATTCGGTAAACTATTGAATTCATCACATAATATACATTTTTCAATTTCTACATTAGGTTCAACAAAATAAATTTAAAAATTCTCATAACGTAGTTAATGAAACATAAATAAAATATTATTGTCCGCTATGCGGGACTCAAAATAGGTATTTTCCTAACGAGTGCGCGGAAAGTGATATTTTCCCACGTGTTAAGACGTTCTCATTTTTTTCACGACTATGTAATTATTTCCATTTTTTGCATGGATTTTAATTCGAAAAGTGCCACTTTACCATTCTTCCGTATTCAAGAAGATTAAATTCATTCTTGCGAAAAAATGTCAAAATGTGTCAAAAAAAGTTGACAGTTGACAGTACCTTCTATTCAAATGACAGAATAGCTCTTGAAAAGTTAAGATAGGAAAGTGCAAACCATTTTTCTCTAACTTGAATAGTTTGAGTTTTATAGCATGTCAAAGGTGCAAAAATGCCATTTTTAAGACGCGATATCTCGATAACGGTTGAATTTAGGAACATTATTTGTATAACAATTTTTGTTCCAAATTGAGGAAAGAATTGAAATGTCAATTAAAATACAAAGGGTTCCATTTAAAAAAATACAATTTTGATGCGTTTTGAATTTGGGGACACCCTGTATAACGTGAAAATATTTTTAAAATGTAGCCTTGAAGGGTCCCTATCCATCCAGAAAAAAAAATTTTTCAAAATCAGATACTTCAGCCATAATGTTTCGTGTCGAATAACGTGAATAACCCTGTATAATATAATATGTTGGTATTTGATTCAGAGACTTTTGCGCTATTCAAGTTCAAAGTCTCATAGAAATTATATACAGAACCTTGATCTGGGTTACTAAGATACGTTAGAATTCAGACCAACGTGATGTAATTTTATGTGACTTTGAAATTGAATAGCGCAGAAACTGCTGAACCAAAAACAAAAATATATCATAAATTTGGAATCAGAAAAAAAAGATCTATCATTCTTGTCAAAAATATATAGAGTATTCTACTTAAAAAAATAAGACTCAGTTAATTTGTTCAATGTTGTGAAGTTGATTTTTTATTTCTGCTTTCACCGAAAGATACTACGTGAAAAAACCTAAAACTTTTCTATTCAAAGTTTCTTTCTATCACTCATAATAAGAGCAGTAGGGGTGGGGTCAAAATATAATGAATAACCCTACCAATTCCAATTATCTCAAACAGAAACAAAAAGAAGGTGTAGATACCTAAATTATGTCGATATAGACGTATTGATCTCATATAAACTTGAAATTGCAATATTTTGTAACAAGATGCAAATATATCATAAACCTATAGGTATTTTATTTCAATAATTAATTTATGCTTAAAAGATTCTTGAATTTTCTTCTCATCGGTTTTTTTATTAAAGCGCCGATACCAAAACTAACTTGTTGTACCTACTCTGCTAATATCTTATCCTATAGATAAATAACACATTCATTCCGAAAAATAGGCCCATACGAAACCTAATACAAAATAGTCCAACAGTAATCAGTGACAAAAGCACACTTCTTTTTCTTCCACAAATACTATGAATATCAAATAAGTATAATTTATTACCTACCCAACGTAATCCAAATGTTGAAATGAAATACCTATAATTTAATAATACGTTGTGATTTGAAGTGAAATACCATTTTATAATAAAATGGTAATTTTCTAGAAAAGTGCGAACACTTGGCAACAGTGATGGCACATGCCTGTGGTCGATAAAGAAGGTTCCTGTTCATGCTCCTGTCTCAAGATTCCTTAGACAAACTGAATGCACAATTTGGCAACAAAACTATAAATGTGTCGGACAAATGTACGTTCGTACAAATAGACGGTCGGACAGATGCTATGGACCCGTCACTACCAAACTATCAATAATGTGATCTAGCGCCTTCGCCATCTAGAGTAATTAGAACCAGTCTTGTACGTATTACTACTTATATTATACAGAATGGTAAATGTATTTTTGAAAGCTTCACAACTTTAAAAAAAATACTTTTTCCGATAACTTTTGTGAAACTTCCGATATAATCGACCGTTCTGCTTCCCTAGTTAAAAGATTTTAACTGATAATTTGAATAAGCGAGAAAACATATATTTGTTATCACAAGTTGTCAAATTTTTCGGCAGTTCATTTGAATTTCCAAAACGATTCCTAGATGCATTATTGTAAAGGTATTTTTACCTTTTCCAGAGCCTTACACCTTGTATTATACATGCAGGGTGTTTCAAAAACATGTTGCCAAACTTTAAGGGGTTATACCTAACACAAAAATATTACGATAGACCCCAAATTGACTATTCCAAAAGTTGATATTGACAGAGATACAGGCCCCGTATAACCAAGCGATACAGATTTTTTTTAACTATATAGATTAGTTTATGTTCTATAAAGATTTTTCGATAAAGTTATGAACTATATATCATATTTATAGAATATAACTATATATAATCTTTACAGATATATCCGTCATTCAAACTGTATAGTAAATATAAAGTTTGGTCTATATATATCTTCCCTGTACAGAATATAGATTTGATCTTTATAGGACAGATAAAGTATTGTTATATTACCGATATCGAATCAATATAGTTTCGGTAAAGTTCTACCAAACAAACAATTAGTGTGATTGATAATGTATGTTTTCTTTATAAAATCTGTAAATTATATAATATACAAATGAGTAAAGGTATTCTATACTCATGAGTTATTAACTCTTTACAAAATCTATGATTAAATCTAGTTTGGGTTAGTTTGGGTTAGGGTTGCGGTACCTACATCTGCATAATATCAAATAGAAGGGATAACGCATTAATACAGCTGATTATCTTAAGTTTTCTGTACAGAATCTTCATGACAGATGGCCTAAAAAAGGTCAAGAAATAACTTGCGTTCCGGAGATACTAAGAACTTCATTTTCTACAGAACGATCGATATTGGTTCCATTTGAATCGGGTGAGACTGGAACGCACGTTTCTATAAAACAAATTTATTCAATATATTATACCTTTCAATTAATCATATAATTAATATTACCCGACGACTTTGATATCCTCTAGTCGTATCAAGTCGCACATCTTGCCAACGACGCGACGGGAGGGTTATTTGGTTTTGATTTTTGGTATTATTTATTAGATTTTGACCAAGTGCAAGGTAAAAGGTGATCCAATCTTCCTATTTATCTATGACGCGAAAATATAGAGTGAGAGCCACAATTAAACACATGAGATGTTAGCCGAGTGAGTCAAGCTGCCGCACTCTTGCACTGCTCTATACCACTGCTACTGGGCTCCAGGTTCGATTCCCGACAGAGGCCAACAATGTTAGTAATAGAATATTATCAAGTTGAAGAAATGTGCTTACATGGATTTAAAGAGGGGTAAAAACTATGAAGCTATAATAAAGACTGTACATTTACAAATAAAGACGTTGAAACAATCTAAATATTTTTTACTTGAAACATGTAAAAACGTATCGTCGGTCTGTATAGCTGCTTTAGCGATTCTATAAATTGAACTGTATTCAATCTATATCCAAGCTATATCGTGGCTATACCGAATCGATAAATACAACCTTTGTTCTATCTGGAGTGAATGATCATGCAGGCAGAAGTGAACCGCACAAAAATCTCAAAGGCATTCATATGGTTGAAGATAATTTTCTTATTATTATATTGAATAATTTCCGCCATATAAAGTTTAAACCTATATAGTTTTTTCCAAGTTTAATTTTTGTGTCTGCGTCAATTTCCGTAAGTGTTTAGGTACGCATAGATTTTTTTTTTTATGATACCGATGCGATTTTGGCTTGATTTTTCTTGTCCCCTCAGGACCACCTATAGAACCAATAATTTCAGTGCTATTGATAAAATGATAATACGGGAAAAAAACAGGAAGCTAATTAATTTAAATTAAAATTACGTGGTGAATTATTATTTTACGGACATCCCAAAACGTGATATTATTTGAATAAAACCATTTTGTACTTTGATTATTTCATCAATTATTGCAAATGGCATTTTGATTTATCTTGAAACCACACTATGGCATTGCTGACTTTGTAGATAACACAAAAAAAAAGAAATCTCCTGAAAATTGACATAACGTTAAAATTGTCCGCCCGCTTATAGTTTTTTTTTATTTTATGTAAATCCATGCAAAAACTATTATTAGGTCGAAAATATCGGCTTCAAGAAGTAATTCGTCTTCAGACTCCTCCTAGTAAAAAATAAAATAAACACACTCACAGTTGGATGAAAAAAAATTAGGTATCAGCACCCAATATCCATTATTTATAATAAATAATATGTTCGGTGGTATTACTTCATATTATGTCAAGATATATTTTTTCAAGGCGCACGCATATTCCGCCACAATTGAAGCCGTTTAAATCCTCAAACGCTCCAAACCGGGCGTTTAACTTTGAATGCGTTCAACCGACTTGAACGTGCCTAATTTCGCCGGTGCATACGAAATCTTGTAGTTAAACGCCGTCAAATCTTAAACGAGCTTAAGTACGAACGGAGAATACGGGCCTTAGGTTCATGGAAAAATATGGGTCTCATTGAAAATGTTTTATTATCACTAGTGATCTAAAAATGTACATATTATATAATTGGTAACTACCGGAGATGCACTCATAGAGTATAGAGTATTTTTAATTAGAATAAAAATACCTTGAATACAAGGTGGCTACTTATTAAATTTGCAGTTTGGCAAACTCGCAAGAAATCCTCTCTCCCCTCAATGTATAAACAAGAGACGTCGGGCTATATCTAGTAGTTGGAAAATCATTTTTCGAACGGTCTCGGTTTGATTTTTACCTTGCGCCTCAGTTCTCGAACGCACCCTAGCATACATCATAAGATATAGGTAATATTGCAACATCGCTGCTTAGTCATCTGTTTGGAGCTACGTTTTGTGTTGTATTTTGTATTAATTCTATATCATTTTTATTTTTCTCTGTTATTCCAAATTTATTGGTCATGAAGAATCAAGTTGATGGTGCTATGGTTTCATGAATTGGCGCCATTCACTTATCTGATGTTTCTTGTTTCTTCACAAAATTGAAATAGAGCCGAGGGCCGAGAATAGAGCAGTGTACTTACGACATCCCACACAGAATAGGTATGGCGGAAGCCGAGGCAGAAGCTGCCACAGTCTCCGGGAAATCTAAGAAAAGTAAGCTTCTTGTACGTCAAAATACTGATAATTTTACATGTTTCAATTTTTTAATTTCATACCTAGGTATCTACCTAATTCTTCAAAATTGTTGATAATTATCCACCATATTATATTATATACATGAAACTACATCTTCCCAAATGTAATAAAGGGTGGTGTCTCGGGTGGTGTGTAATGCTGGAAAAATGATAATAATGAAAAATAAAATATTCAGGCTATACCGGGTGGCATTTTTATAACTATCACACGGTATCGCGAATCGATTGAGCCCGAATACAGCTTATATATATCACATGTTATGTCCAACACACATCGTTATCCAGCACATGTAATCGCAAAAATTTTCTTTTAGTTCATATTTTACGGTGATACATGTCCACTCACAATACAAATCTAGTAAAAGTTGTCTGTTCTCAATTTTAATTTGTTTTTTATCTGGGTATTTTTTGGCTGACGTTATTTGAAAAATTAAAATTTAATCAGAAAATGATTAAATTTACGTGATAATTGTGATTATCCAATGAAACACAAGTTCAAAGCAAAGAACACATTTATTTATATTCTCTCATCGAAATACAACTATAACTACCCAGAGGAATGACGACAGAAAAATGACGATTTGATATATTCATGGTTTATTTATCACGTGTGTACATTCCATGACCTCACTTTAGATTTTGGTGAATTCTACTAGTTATTGTTTCGTTGAGATTTTTATACAAATACCGTGGAAAACTTCATAATTTGATTCAACACTTACCAGAGGAAAGATTGCGGTTGTGTGACAATTGTTTATTGCACACCAGGTTTGTAATTTTTTTCAAAATAATGCATAAACGTCGCAAAACGAGGGTTGAGACGAAACTGTTGACTTGAAACCGCAACTTACACCACAGAATGATTAAGTAACACCATCTTTGAGAATTCTAGAAAACCAACAGCTTTGGACAGAGGAATGATGCGATCATTTGTAACAATACCAAAATATCGGTAATTTGTAAAATATATAAAATTTGGTCAACTATGCTAGATCGACATGTAAATTCTGATCTGTATTTTTTTGAAAATCAATAGTTATTCGAATTAACACTTCAGAAAGTTTTGTTTTTCAACATCAAGAGTTGCCAGCCTTAATAGTAACTGCCAGAGGATATGACATTTTTGCATCAAAAAAAGTTAAAAAAAGAAATAGATAGCGATTTTTAGCAAATGTTATGATTTTATTTCTTTGAATTTTCTCCCACCCCTGAAAACATATATGTAAATAATCTAATTTCTGTTACTCAAGTATTAAGAACACGAATACTTCAAATTGGAGAAATTTTTGAGAACAACCTATCTACCCGTCATTATCATAGCCATTTTGAAAATGAAAAAAATAAAATACGCATAAGTATGTCACTTTATTTATTGTTCACCTCGATTGAATTCGTTATATCCACGTACAGGGAGTTTTGGTACTCAATTTCAGAACTATATCTAACATATACTCAGTGATATTAGAAGTGTTACACCGACTCATTTTCCATAAGACTCAATGTAAACATGACCTGATACAAAGCTTCATATCTCCTTTGAACAAAGGGATATCAAATTAACCAAAAAAGCAAAATGTTCAGAATGAAAAAAACTTCAATATTTTAGAATAAAAGAAATTCCATTTCTACCAGAAAACTCTATAGAGTGTTTTGAATTTCTAGCACATCCCACCCAATGCCAATTGCATTGCTAGTTGGACTACAAAATTTTGAAACACTTTACAGAGTTTCCTGGTAGAAATGGAATTTCTTCTATGCTGAAATATTAAAGTTTCATACATTCCGAACATTTTGTTTTTTTGGTAAATTTGATGTTTTTTTTTCAAAGGAGATATGAAGCTATGTATTAGGTCATGTTCACATTGACTCTCATGGGAAATTAGTCGGCGCGCGGCGTGACACTTCTAATGTCACTGAGTAAATTATGGGTGCAGTGCTTAATATACAGGGTGAGGCATTCAACTTGAGACAGTGAATTATCTCAAAAACTATGTACTATAGAAAAAAATGTTTGAAACAAAAGTTGTTCAGTATCAAGGGGAAAACACAACGAACATATTTAATAAAGAAGTAACTTTTATTTGAAACTTTTTTTTATCCTTCTTCAAAATATTGAACTAAATTTTATTTAATCGTTTGGAAAAAAAATTAAAATTAATGCCATTTGCTTCTCGCCGGTATGTGAATGGGGGCTATGATCGAACGGATACGTTAACTTAACTTATCCATTTCACCATGGTAACGCTGTTAGCAAATAGAACATTTGCATTAGTAAACAATCTCAACCTATACGTTAAATTGACGTCAATGTTATGATGATAACTGTAGCTTAAGGTAAGGAAAGGTTCATGTTTATACTGGAATAAAAAACTGTTGCTAATTTTCTATTTCCTAGAAAATGAGAAAATAGCTTACCCCGCTTTTTCTGTTCTTGACAAAATCAATAAAATCAAAATAAATTACCAAGTACTAAGTACTTGGATTGGACAATAGCTACCATAACTTTGCTAAAAGAAAAGATAACTTGAGCTTCTTTGGCAAAATAACAATACAATAATCAACAAACAGAGATACGAGCTGCATACATACGCTTGCAGACAGGTTGTAATGTGAAATCTAAAAATAGTTTCATAAGAAGTTATCGAATCATTTTCGCGTTTGCATGTGCTAGTTGAGAAGGCGGCGCGAAATCATATGATAGATAAGAACTGCGATCAAGTAAAGTTCGGGCTCGTCCGATTCGCGATACCGTGTGATGGATATGAAAATGCTACCGGGTGTCCCTCTTAGAATGGCTTCGGCTGTATCTCGGAAAGTATTGGCCGTATGTTCGGCCGTATGTCATGCGGCAACAAAAATTATAAGTTAAAAGGACATGCAAAATTGCTGGAAATAATTTTCAAGTTTCTAGAACGGCCGCTAGAGGGCCTAACTGCTAAGGCGAATCAAAAAATGGGATTTTTACAAAACTTTGCCGTGTTAAGGGGTATTTGAAATTATGGCATCATAATCTTTAACAAATTTGAAATCTTTTTTGTTTGAACCATTTTGCCCTAATAGCCAAAATAAAGTGGTGGGGCAAGTGGTGGGGGGAGGTTAGACCTGTTTTTATTCAAATGTCAATAACTTCGAACTGTATAATCGGAATCAAACCATTGATTTAATAGTTATTTAAATCAATGAATCAAACGAACAAGGTCTCATTCAAAAAAGCGTTTTTTCCTCTATATTCTACCTTACGAACAATAATAATATGCATTTAACACTACACGCTAGGGATAACTGGGGACGATTTGTTTTTCAAATTGCTCGCGTAACATGCATAATAGAACGCAATACAAGTTAGGATTGATATAGTCTAAAAAATAAGTAGATTTATCGATATTTATTCGGTTTACTTAGACGTTTAGGTATTGTTTATCGTATACTGTCAACAATGTTTTCGGTTCATTTAAAACAAAGCAGTATACCTATAGTATAATTTTCTGTCGAAAAAATATCAGTTAACCGTTGAATATAATTGTCAACTATTTTTGAGAAATTGGAAAATTAAGGAAATTTTTAAATTCATTTTTTCATAAAGAGTTTATGAGTTTTGTTACCCTATCAACCGCAAATTATTATATGATTGATCAAACTTGGCGTGAGTAATCAGAGTAGTTGTAATGATCGGATTCATCGTTAATATGATTGATATTTTTATGAGCCATAATTTTATGATTTAGTTTCTTGAATGTCGTGGGCATGGTTCAAAACAATTGAATCGGTATAGATCTGAGGTTGGAAATTTTGAAATTAACCAGTGTTAGAGCGACATTCACTACTAAGAATACTACATGCGTGAGGTTCCGAGAATTGGGTACCTACTTTCATGAAAAATCAAAATTCGAATTCTTACTCACAACTTTGTTCTAGATAGTTACAATAGCTTTACCCCTTAGCTCAGTTGCATGAATTGACCGATTGTATTTATAACGCTGAGATGCCGCAGGGGCGTCCGCTGGCTGGGTAGCGGTGGAGAGGGTTGCCAGGGAATTGCAAAGTCGAAAAAAAAAACAAAATCTTGAACAATTTCCCTAAGCACGAAACTTTCACGAGAAGGTTATGTTTCATTAGGTACTCTAGATATAGGCTGGGTGGTCGGTGGTGGAATCATCGCTGATGTCCCAGAAAACACCGGAAACCGTAATTGAAATTTTTATGGAAGCTAATATTTTTATTGAGATTGACGAAAACAATCATTCGCTGCCTGAATGTCCCTGGAAAAGCCGTCCGCTGGTGGGATCAAACAAGATAAAGGTACCGAGCTTAATCGCGTTAATAGGCACTAACGACCGACATACAAGCAGCGGACGTTTGTTTTCGTTAATTTTACTATGAATATACATCAGTAACCATCAAAATTTCAATCTTCCGGAAATCGTTCCCGACATTTTTATCAAAAAAAAACTTGCGTGGAAAACTACGGAGGTTGAATCATAATTAATAATTCCATCCAAATTCCATTAAATTATTGTTTCTACCACGTAAAAATTGTACAGGGTGGATCATCGAAAACGTACCGGCATTGATTTTGGGCATTTAATGTCATAAATAATAAAACACTCAGACACGTCAACTTTGTTTTTGAGGGAGACACTTATTAGGCGTAGGTATAAGCAAACCCTCATCTGCAACCACTTGGGCAGGGTGAAACTGACCCGTAAAATCTTAAATGGAAAGGAGGGTCGAGTGATACCTCGTTTTGATAGCCCTTCGACTTTGTTCACAACTGCCGAGTATCAAGCCTCTGCTGTCCTTCCTGTTGATATGACAGTTGGTCAAATTTATCTTTTCACACATTTTTTTTTTCATTCAATGAATAACTACCCGCAAGAGTCACCTTCTCCGAACTAAAAGGATATGATGAGGGACAGAAGATCTTCAAAATGAGCTATTGCTGTTACTTAATCTTTTTGACGAGAATTTATTCCACCCCATGTTTTGTTGTCTGAGATGAATCCTCATCAAAAAGAATGAGTCATAGCTCATTTTGAAGACCTTTTGTCTTCTATCATATCCTTTTGGTTTAGAGAAGTTTACTTTTGCGGCTGATCATTCATTGAATAAGAAAAAAATGAAAAACATTTTTTTGATAAGCTGTCGTATCAACAGCAATGACAGCAGAGACTTGAAACTCGGCAGTTGTAATCAGGGTCGATGGGCCTTCAAAATGAGGTATCACTCGACCACTATTTCCATTTGAGTTCTTAGGGGTGAGTGTCTTCCTGCCCAAGTGGTTGCAGGTGAGGGTTTGTTTATACGTCTTATAAGTGGGGACACTCAAAAACAAAGTTGACGTATTTTTGTGTTTTATTTTTATATGAGATTGAATGCCCAAAATCAATGCCGTTACGTTTTCGATGGCCCACCCTGTATTAAGTCACTCGTACTCTATAAATGTATGTATTTCGAGCTCAATTTAATTAAAGTATTTATTTCTAAAAAAATATTTATAAAAATGGTACCGTAGCATGAGGCTTTTGGGAACCTTGGGGTTATTACGGACATGACGAAAAAAAAATATATTTAACAAAGCGGACGCAACAGATGAACCCGTAGCCAAAATGTGCTTACGACTCCACGTGGTAGCATGTTTAGAGCGAGCGTTATGATGCGTTTCAAAACTGCAGTATCAAATATCAAACTTTGAAAGCATGGTATGGATTGCAAAAAAGTGTGAAAATCGAAGTAAAAATTTATAGTGTCCAACTTTTCGTTCTCGGAACTGGACTTCTAGTGATAAGGTAAGTTTGATAGTTGTGACTTGTTGTCAGATAACGATGACGCAACAAAAATATCGTGGATATACAGATACGTGTCCCAAATTCGTTTCTCTATACATGGATCTTGGCTCCTATTATACCTACATCAAAGGTTAAATGTGGAAAGTTTTAGAGGAAACTTAGTGCATTCGATATTCGGTTCCAGATTTGCAATCGATAAATTGGTTTTGGAAATATCGGCGAAAAACCGAAAATGGCGGATTTTGTTTTTTGCCAGTAAATCCGAAACGGCTAATTGGACAGCTATGAAAATGTGACATTATCCGGACACTTTTTAAGACGAATAAAATGGTGTGTATGACATGTCTCAATCGTCTTTTGTTTTCCCGCAACCCGCCTCAACTTTCATTTTGCTTATGGCCGCCATATTGGATTTTTCGATTTTTGAAAGAGAGTTTCTAAGGAGTCCATGATTTACTTGACAGAAAACTGGTTTATAAGCAAAATCGCTCTGATATGTCGTTCAATAATTCTGCCAAAAGATGGCGTTGTGGTCTATAACACCACGCAAATGATAATTCAGTATGAAAGTTGTGTTTACCTAAATAGTAGTACGCTTCTCTGTCATTAAAATAATAAATCTGATAAACAAATTGTCGAAACCTATTAAAAATGCCCGGTGTTCCCTATTCGAATGAAGAAAAGTCGGATATGTCAGCGCTGTACTTGCAGTCACAGAGAAATGCCGACATTACCTCAGCAAGGTATTTGGAGATGTACCCCGAACGGCGCGACGGCAGCCTCATAAAACCCAATTCAGAAAAATGGTTGTTAATTTGATCAACTTTGAGGCCTTCGAATAACCTAGAAGCGGATACAACATTGAAAATAAAAATCGCAACAGAAACATTTTACAAGCTGTCAACGAAGACTCTAGTTAATCGGTAAGAACTGTAGAACGGGAAATTGGTGTGTCAAAATCAACAGTACAGAGAGTGCTAAAAAAGAAAGAAGTACCATCCATACAGACCCACAGTAGTTCAAGGACTTAAAGAAACTGATTTTCCAAGACGAATGCGCTTCTGTGAGTGGTATACAAGGAAGTGTAATGACAATCCCGATTTTGTAAATCATGTCTTGTGGTCCGATGAAAGTAGGTTTACGAATTGTGGAGTTTTTGATAAGCACAACACTCATCATTGGGCTGTGGAAAACCCTCACGAAGTGGCAGCGAGACGTCTACAGACCAGATTTGGGTTTAACGTTTGGTGTGGGGTCATTGGTAATTTAATCCAACTTACCTTTCTCAATTGGGCAACTATCAATCAATCTTTTCAGGAAATCGACTTATAGGACCATTTTCATTTGACTACAGCCTAAACGGACAGATACCTAGAGCTTTTGCGAAATCAGGTTGTGCCGGCATTACGAGCTACTCTAACCGAAGATGAGTTCAGAAGAACCTGGTTTCAACAGGATGGATGTCCGGCTCACAACACCATTCAAGTCAGGAACTTCTTGATAGAGCAGTTTGAGGAAAGTATCATTTCATTAAATGATACAATACTGGCCTGGCCTCCTAGATCCCCCAACCTTGCGCCCTTGGATTTTTATCTCTGGGGTCATACAAAGAATGAGGTCTATGAATTTGATCCTCCTGCGACTATAGAAATCCTGAGACAAAGAATTTTTGCCAAATTTACAAATATCAACAGAAACATACTTGCGATGGTTGTACGAAAAACAGTTACGAATTGTCAAAAATGCCTCGATGCAAATGGACGTCATTTTGCAAACTTGTAAATCAATACCGAGACAGTTTAGAACACATTACAGTATTTTCATTTTCAATATATTTGTATCTACCTGTAAGTTATTCAAAAGCTTAAGTGTTGATTGAATAAGCAATGATTTTTCTGACTTTTTATTCAATACACTCATAGACTCATTGAGAAGTCATTATTTACGTCCATGCTCTATTGAAAATTCAATGACTTTAACACGTTCGCTGCACAACAAATGAGGTGACCTTAGGTTGATACAGTACCTATTAATAATGTTTTGCGACAAATAAATCATGGCCTTCTTAGAAAAGATTGAGTCCCAGCTACGAAGTGTGATCTTTCGATGATACTTGAATTTTTTATGCACTTGTGGGACATCACTAGACTAGAAATTTTACACTCTTTCCAAAAATCGAAAAATCCAATATGGCGGCCATAAGAAAAATGAAAGTTGAGGCGGGTTGCGGAAAAAGAAAAGGCGATTGAGACATGTCAAACACACCATTTTATTCGTCTTAAAAAAATGTCCATATAATGTCACATTTTCATAGCTGTCCAATTAGCCGTTTCGGATTTACTGGCAAAAAACAAAATCCGCCATTTTCGGTTTTTCGCCGATATTTCCAAAACCAATTCACCGATCGCAAATCTGGAACCGAATATCGAATGCACTTAGTTTCCTCTAAACTTTCCCCATTTAACCTTTGATGTAGGTATAATAGGAGCCAAGAACCCTGTATAGAGAAACGAATTTGGGACACACTGTATGTTATATGTTAGATTTTAAACAAGCTATTTTCTTGAGTGGGGTAATTTGAGACACAAATGTGGGTAAATTGAGACAGCGAAAAACATGAAATACATGACCGTTAACAATGATTTTGTTGCCTCTAAAATGTAGAAATGGTGCGAACCAAAGAGTATACCACTTAGTCTTTGACGAAACTATCGAAGCGAAATGACTATAGTTTCCGGAAAGGACAAAATCATAAGCCATAAGTCTGCTATTTGGAGATTGATCCCATGTCTTTAAACTTTTAAAGACTAAAAACAAACTTTGCTTGCTGTTATTTTGCCAAATATTTTTTTTTATATACTTTTGTTTTTATATGCAAACTTTTGTCACAACCAATAAAATTAATGTTTTCTTTTTCAAATATTTCATTTAACGTGCCCCAAAAAGCCTTGAAAATCGATATTATTCGAGTTTTAACGCAATTTGCTATTGAGCCAAGAGGTAATTACTTCAAGGGATAATTTGAAACCACGCTTTGAAAAAACGTGTATTCCCTCCTACTTGGAAAGGGGGACTATTACTTAAGGCAAATGTGGGGCGTACTCCTATTTGTCCAAAAGTGTCTAGAACATTATTCTATGTTACGTAGAAAAAATTTATTCATAAGAATTCCTAAGAATGTTGAAATGTTGTCCCTTATAGACCCGTTTTACGGTACATATAAATATACATAAGTACCTATTATCATTTACCTAAATAAAAAAAAAGAACATAATAAGCTAATTCGATAATTTATGAAAGCTGTATAAAATTATTATTTCAACTGCGATGTGTATACGTGTATAATTATGGTTATTGTAGGTATAAAATCATGAGCAGCCTAAAAGTAGGTACCTACACGACCGTGTAGAAGCTCACTCTGTATGTGTATACAGAGCAAGCAGTGTTTAGTGTCGAGTTTAAAGCTATTATAGACTGCAGTCTTCCAGCCTGTCTATTTCGAATACAAAACGCGGGAGCCTACCATCTTTACGTTGAAATTTCAGTTTTTTTTACTCCCATATCTTCATAATATACATATTTCAGTTGCTTCATGCTCCGTCTGCTTTACAGTTTGTTATATTGATTGAAAAATGTCCACAATCGGAAAGTTTTGTGGGTTTTTTTTTCCAAAGAAAATAACTTAATATCCTTCACGGAAAAATCGTTGAAAAAATGTCAGGATATTCTAATCGTTGAGCAAACTGATAGTTTGAGGATAGACAATGTTCATTAACCAAACAAAGTGGTCGACTCTCAACGGTATCACCGTGTCATTCTGCTTTTACTGCGCTACCTCCAAACTATTAAAAGAAGCTGGATGAAATCCTCAAGTGAGTGAATTGAATGATGATGATTACGTGGAAGTACACTGCTCCAAGAGATAAGCGCACTCTAGAGGTGGTGCGCTAATTTCTTGGAGCAGTTTACAATATGGAAAATAAAAACTTTTCTCTGGCACTATTCATCTTGTGACAGAATTAACGGGTGGGATATAATACTCTTCTGACTCCCTCTGGCACTGCCCCAGTTTCTATGCCCATGAGCAAAAATATCAAAAAAGTGCAGCATTTTTTTTAAACACTTGTATCTTCTGTAAAAGAGCAGATATCGACATTAACAAAAAAATATGTTGCTAAGAAAAGATCGCACTTTAAAACAGAACATGATAGAGCTGAATTTTGCATCTTAATTTCTCCACAGGGTGTTAGGAAGAAGTGTACAAAAGTAGCTTCTCTCCCTCCCTGTATAACGACCAAGCCATCAGTATTTCTTGGAAAATAAAATCAAGGGAAATATCCACTGGAAATATCTCAAACCATAGGGCTACACTGGTAAAAATTTCACCAAAATCGGACCACAATTAAATAAGTTACAGGGACATCAAAATGACTCAAATTATTCCAGTCCGGAATTTATTGTCGGGGAGTGTATGTAACTTTAATTGATTTTCTCAATCTGTTCTCATCAGAATTTGCAAAATATATTGATATACAGGGTGGTGCAACCAAGATGGTGTGGACCATTGTGGGAAAATGGCAAGGAATTTGGATATATTTTTTTTGTACATTAGTAGTTAGTCAAAAAGGCTAAGTTTTAAAAATATAGTCATAGTACAGAGTGTCCCAAAAAGTTTGTGGCAAACTAAACTTGTATTTTTTTTAATGAAACACCCTGTATGTAAGGATTCGTATCACTTCTCACATCTAGTACGATCATTTTGATATAAGGTTTGTTGGGTCTAGAACTTATAATAAAGGAATTTAAGCGAAAAAGAAAAAAGTTTCGAAAAACCAACTGACCCATGAAACATTACTTATCCTCGAACACAATGATCACAAACACTTTGAATAAAACTATTTGTTATCATACAGGGTGGTCAAGCTTTGCAAACAAGACCTGTACACAATTTTTTCAAATGAGATACCCTGTATATTATATTTCCATCTTAAAGATTACATCATAAGCTTTCCAAAAACACCATACATCATACCTTTCTGATCAAAAGTTTTTTCGGAAATCACCCGCGAATACAAAGTTTCCTCATTGTACTACAAATCATTACCCAGTTTATACAACTATAGGTGGCCATGCATGAAGTCATGACAACATCAGGAATAAGTTGATTAATTTATTTTTTGCAATTAATTAATTGATCAATTGATTAATTAATTAGCAATAGATATCCAAAAATTTTCTTTTTAATGCAAAGTATTGTGGCACTGACACTTAACTTGAAAATAATGGATTATGCTGGATTATACCACCGAATAAATAACAATAAGAAGGCTCACTCTTCACTCTATTGAGTAGCAGCACCAAGAGACAGCCCGCCGAGCCATATACATACGTGCCCGATATTTGAAAATCACGTGTTAACAGCGCTTCTCATGATAAACTGATAACGTCGGTCGTTGAACAGACTGGCATTCTCGGACCGTATGGACGGGGTATGGTGTTGGGAACTTCGGCACTCCTCGGGTCGGTTTCGTGAGCATAACAGAGTGATCCTTCTTATTCTCGTTTGTTCGGTGATTATACGTAGTAGCTTTGGCTAGTTGTCAATATTTTGTTTTATTCGTGATATTGTCATGGCTTCATAGCCACGTAACTTTATAAACTGAGTAAATAATGATAACACTTTGTATTCGCGGAATCGCGAGTGATTTTTAAAAAAACTATTGATCAGAAAGGTGTATGGTGTTTTTGGAAAGCTAATGATGTTATCTTCAAGATGGAAATATAATATACAGGGTGTTCCATTTGAAAAAACTGTGTACAGGTCGTGTTTGCAAAACTTGACCACCCTGTATAATAACAAATGATTTTATTGAAAATGTATGTGGTTGTTGTGTTCAAGGAGTAGTAATGTTTTATGGGTCAGTTGGATTTCCGATACTTTTTTCTATTTCGCCTAAAAAATGAGTTCCTTTTTAACTTTGATCGCCTCCCATTCCTTTATTATAGGTCTTAGACTCAACAAACCTTATATCAAAATGATCGTACAAGATAGGAAATAATTGGAGGTCTTATATACAGCGTGTTCCATTTAAAAAAAAAAGTTTAGTCTGCCACACTTTTTTTGAGACACCCTATACTATGGCTATATTTTCAAAACATAGCCTTTTTGACTAACTATAATATACAAAAAAAAATTTATTCAAGTTCCCCACCATTTTTCCACAATCGTTCACTCCATCTTGGTTGCACCACCCAGTATTATTTTATCTGAAATCAGTCGTCATTTTTGTCAAAAATGGATTCAAGTCATGATTCAAGTGATTCCGATAGCGAGATATCTGATTTTTTCTTTTCAAATTTCTTAGCGAACCGGCTTTGATTTGATTGAGTGAAACAACGCTACTATTGACATCGTTGCTAACAAGAACGTGCGATAATAAAATTATCGATCGCTGCTGAAAGCAACGTGCGGTAAAAATATTTATAATGAAACTATTACAGCATGGCAAGCAATAATATGGTACTTACCACAAGCAAAATCGTGCGATATTCATTAGTTACCTGTTGTTAGTACACCGTTGTTTATAAATAAATTTATAGAATACTAGTGAATAAATATAATATTTACGCGGTAGAAACAATGATTTATTGGAATTTTGATGGAATTATTAATAGTGACTCTACCTTCATAGGTGTCCACGCATGTTTTTTGTGAATTAATTGTTGGTAAAGATATCCTGACGCTTGTAATTTTGATGGGTGCTTATATTTATAGTGGAATTAACAAAAACAATTGTCCGCAGTCATATGTCGGTGTAAAAGTCGTCCGTTGGTGCGTTTATACCTTTATCTTGCTTGATCCCACCAGCGGACGGCTTTTCCACCGACATACAGGCAGCGGATAATTGTTTTCGTGAATCTCAGTAAAAATATCAGCTTTCATTAAAAACTCAAGCTTAAGGATATGGTTTTCAAAATTAGGGTTTTCGGAACCTTCCGGGCCATCAGCGGACCATGATTCCACCACGGCCCACCCAGTGGACCATTGTTGGTTGGTTGTTTCCGAAAAATGCTTTTTAAGGTAGATACGCCCCTTCAAATAGGGCACCCTGAGACGGTTTTTCTTCAATATATCAGAAACCGATGAAACAAAAACCATGCGATTTAATATATCGCATAAACTTTCAATTCTAAATGAGAATCTGAACTTAAAATTTCAAAATATTAATGTATCACTTTTTTCAACATTCTGTAGCCAAGTTTCATTTAGTAGGATAATGGTTTTAGTTGGTCTATGGAGTTTATAAGGTCGCTTCTATTTGCCCTTATACTTCTTATACAGGGTGTCCCAGCTCAACTGGTCACTACTTATACAGCAAATAGAGGAACCATAAATAAGAAGTTTAAGATGGGGAACCCATGGTCGGAAGTGCCCCGTTTCCTTGATACAGAGTGTACAAGTTTTTCAAAAAAAATGAATATCTGAATTTATTTTGGAACCCGTCAACCGATTTTGATGACATTCTCAGGGTTCAAATGATAAATGGTATTGCATGTTTCTGAGCATTCAAAAAAAAAACCTCGTTCAAGGCCGGAGTTGGAGAACATGTGTGCACTATTTTTCAAAAAAAAATATTGTATTACATAACTTGTTCAGAACAGTAATACTTTTTCCTGAAACCTCGTTCAATTAACAACAAAAATGCTCTCCTGACTTTTCTCTCTCCGACGCATCGTTTTGGAGTCAAAAGATAAGAACCAATGTATTGCACTATCAAAAAAATTAATACAGAATACTGAGCAGCTTTTTGTTTCTCTTGCTTGGAGACCCTACTTAACGCCAAAAAATTTTGCTTTATGGTAATAAGAAACATTAGTAACAATATCTAAAAATCTAAACTCATCTCAAACTTCTTATTTATGTTAAACGGAAAGGTTGGTACAGAACCGTAATAAATGTCTACAGTAACATCCATGTGAGTAGTGCCCTCCTTACCCTCCATACCGGTTTCGTCCCGAAATTGGACTCATCAGTAAGGCAGCTGGCAGCACTCACACCTTTTTTTTTTTTTTTTGTTCAGGGGTTCCGGCCCCAAGGAGAGGAATCTGAAACCAGACACTGTATGGTCCGATACCATAGAGTAGTGTGGGGCTCTACCCACTAAACTTCTCCTCCGCATTAGGACGTCAGGGATAATCCCTTTAGTGTCCCAATCTTCCCTTACCTTCCGGAAGGCATCTAGAAATACAGGTAGGAATGCCAAAAACCCGATTCCTACCTGCGCAGTCTGATCTCTAAAGGCTACGAAAATAAAAGAAAAATGAATAAAAATACGAGCAAACTGGAGCCTCTTCCAGGCGGATTTTGTCCTAACTTACATACTAGCGCTTGGTGCGTTTTGTCGCTTAGTTTGCCACACACACCGATGCAACTCCAGGCACTACCCTAATCTGGGTAAATGTGCAGCGGTTGTTTTTAGTCAACCACTGCCATCTATTGGCTCGCAAGTCTGCGCACGCGAATAGATGTGAGGTATGCTCGAGCTGTACCTCTCGATCATGGAATAAAGAGACATTGTTTTACGGTTATCCGATGTTAAACGGAAAGGTTGGTACAGAACCGTAATAAATGTCTAGAATTACATCATTTTATAATAAGACTATATTAGGATATTTCTTATGAAAGCAATTCTCCGAACTTTAGTAACTCAACAAAAGCCTGTTAGGTGGCGCAAAGCTGCACTTTTATACAAAAATGAAAAAGCCCTCTGTTGACAATTATAAACTGATCTCAATATTTAAACAGAGACATAAATAACATTATACTCTATTTAAAATTAATAGTTTTCAAGTAATTTGCATTTTTTTTAATGGATTAATTTTAAAATGTAAATAACTTAAAAACTATCTATTTAAGGTATGTGACAATGTAGTGTCAATCGGAAGAAAATTTTGCCAAGAATCTATATCTGAATTAAAAATGGGGTATTCCATTTGAAAAACCCGAGTTTTTTTGGAAAAACCGAAGTTTTTTGTTTTTCTTAAATTGTCAGATCTTAAACTGTAGATTATTGTAGAAATTGATCAAGGCTATTTGGATGACTAGCATTTTCCATAGAAACCTCCAAAATTTTATTGTTTTACATCCAATAGTCTCTGAGATACAAAGCTTCAAAGTACCCCCCTTACCCGGGCCAACTCATTTTTTTTCTTAAAATGCAAATATCTCCAAAATGATCAAAGATGACCATGGATATTATTGGATAATCTGTCCTTAATTTTCAAAAAGCAATCTGAATGGGAAATATAAAATGGGGGTTCCCATTTAAAATAAGGAAGTTGGTATCTACTTCCGGTATAACCGGAATTAATAGAAAACTGCCACTATTTAAAAAAAAAAGAGTGTGAATTTGTATAAGCGTATCACTATTACTTTCCGATATAAGGCTGATTGTCCCTTTAGAACAAAGACCCTGTATATAGGTACTTTCTTATGTATATATGGAAATTGATAAACGTGTTTCAAAGTGAAGTGTGAAGGTACTTGATCTTTATTTGTTACTGAAAATTATGAAATGGTAATGGGTTTTTTTGCAGGTAAAGAATGAAGATCAGGTATACAGTACGTAACCGTAACCTGGAACCAATGGCATATGGTTCCAACTTACGGAGACTTGGAAAACTTTTTTATTACTAGTCTAAAGAGAACAAGTTGTTCTTTATAAATGGTTCTAAATTCTACATGTTCATGTCTGAAACACAATCATGTGGTAAAATTTTTTTTAGTCATATACGAGGTTTATTAGAAAATATGTATTTTGCTCAAGAGTAAAGAACCTTTATTTTTGACAATATGAAAGGTTGTTTCCAAAAAAAGTTGATCAAAACTAAGAACCACGTTTAAATACGCAATGCAATGGACAATTTCTATAAATTTTCAAATCACTTGATATTTTATACGTATTCTGCCCAAAATTTGTCTGCAATTTTTTTTTTTAAAATACCAACCCAAAAATAAACTAAATGAATAAAAAAGTCAACGCGAATTTCCCTACATGATCAAAAAAGGGACGGTGCTGAAGCAATCCTCTCTCTCACCATATACGTATAATAATAAGTATATTTCTCACTCTCTTCTTCTCATTGCAGGTCCATACGCCATTATCTCTGCGCCAGGTAAATACTTAATAGATCATGTGATATCAGCAAAGAGTATCTATATGAAATCTATATGAATACTCTTGGATATTATAAGCGTGACTATTGGAGCAAATTGGAGGTTGGCTGAGGGTCTTTAATCGGTGATTACTACATTAGTAGACACCGTGGCCACCGTTTATTGTTGTTTTAAACATTGATGGCATCAGTACTTAATAATCTTGATATTTTTCATATTTTCGTAAAAATTGCCAATTGTCTGTTACAGTCATTACACCCATTTATATTGAAAATATTATTTATATGTATTTTCCCATTGGCAATATTAAATATGCATTTATCACGTGTTTAAATTGCAAAATTGTTAGACAAGATCAAAAAACAAAAAAGTTATCGTATTTTTAGAAATCACACAAAAGCTAAATATTCATCATTCGTAATAGAATTGGTGACAATAGAGAAACCTATTGTAACGAGTTTCGCTATAGAAAACACTGTTCAGCTTTAATTAATTTATTTTACAAGTCACCATGTACAGAACTCACTATTCACAAACAAAATCACAGCTTATTTATGTTTTACGATTTATATTTCACGACGTATTCGGAACTGAACTAACTCCTTGAAATGACGGATCTCATTATATACCCTCGCCAGGATTGAGAGAACAATCCAGATATTTTTAGAAAAGCGAAGAATGTTCGACGCCATCTAGCCTTGCTAGAATGTACCAGAAGCCAATCGATTCCTAACAATTCTACACAATGTGGTGGCTTGCGCATTCACCATGTTTTTGTCACATTGCCCCCTTCTTAAGGCAATTCGTCCCGAGTTGCCTTCATGTCGGTATCGGCAACTATCCCCAAACCGGCAGCCTGATGTCCTATGGAAGTAGCAGTCCACTGTCCTCTGGTTCGTCCTCCGGGAAGGATAGCAGCACACCAGGATGTCAATGCCGCTTTCTTTGAAGATCACCTCCAGCATGCTCCGTACTACTCTCCAGTCCAGATGGTCGTTCGTCATCTTCGGAATTGCCAGATGGATCAGGTCCTGTGACAGCATCAAGTCACGAAGATGACTGAGGGCTTTCCAGACATCACTGTAGGTGGTCAGATGATGTGCTTCTTCGTCACAAGGTAGAACATATGTCGTGTACCTTCCATGATTTCCAGTACCCTCTCCACCTCTGGTTTTTGTCGTCGTAGATGTTCCAGTTGTCCAAATTTCCGCTTGAAAGCAGCAGCAAGACCACTCCTCATACCAAGGTCTTCAGTGACCCAGTGAGCCAACGAATATTCGGCCGGTGCTTTGAACAAATCCAGCTGCCTTTCTTGGACAACGCCATTCTGGACTTTCTGGCCATTGGAGTGTAGAGACATGAAAGTTTCCAATGACATGTCTTTCTTGGGTAACCTGATCTGCCTCACTTCAGCGTCCTGATCGTCGTGGTTCCCAGCATACCGAGCTAAACGATTGAAGTGAACAACCCTCGGTTTTCCTCGTGGTGGCTTTCGAATCCTGTAGACGACGTCATTGATTCGCTCCAGAATCTCATACGGGCCCTCCCAAGAACTTTGCAGTTTTGGGGAGAATCCACGTCGCCTCTGTGGGTTGTGAAGCCAAACCAAATCCCCAACCTGGAACCCTCCTTCTTCGGCCTTCACGTCGTACGCTTCTTTCATCCTGTCGCTGGCACTTTGGATGTTTAGTCGGACCCGTTGATGGATATCGTCCATTTTTCTACGAAGATCACTTGCGTAGTCTTCCCCAGCGACATCCTCACCAGGTGGACAGCCAAACTTCAAATCGCAGGGCAGCCGGAGTTCACGACCCATGATGATCTTGGCAGGTGTTTCGCCCGTCGATTCATGAACTGCTGACCTGTACGCCATGAGGAATAGGGGAAGATGTTGATCCCAGTCTCTTTGATGGTCAGAGACAACTTTGGCCAAGTGTCGATTGATGGTTCGGTTCATTCGCTCCACCATGCCATCCGATTGTGGGTGTAACGCCGTTGTCCTTGTCTTCTTGATCTTCAAGACATCGCAGACGTTCTGGAATAGCGTCGATTCGAAGTTCCTGCCCTGGTCCGAATGCAGCTCCAACGGGACACCGAAACGGCAAAACCATTCCTTAATCAAGACATCGGCAACGGTAGCTGCCTCCTGGTTTGGCAAGGCATACGCTTCAGCCCACTTGCTGAAGTAATCCATGGCGACCAAGATGTATTTATTTCCTTTGTCCGTTTCAGGGAACGGTCCAGCCACGTCGATTGCGATCCTTTCAAAGGGGCTTCCCACGTTGTATTGGCGCATAGGAGCTTTTGGCCGTTTCTGGGGTCCGTTACTTGCCGCACATACGGCACATTTTCTGCACCATTCCTTCACATCGGCTTGACAGTTAACCCAGTAAAACCGTTCTCGCAGCTTTCCCAGCGTCTTGGTTACACCCAAATGTCCACCCGTGACGCCATCATGGACCTCTCTCATCACCTCTGCCTGTCTGTTTCCAGGAACGACTAACTGCCTCCGATCTTCCGTGCCATCCAGATTCTTGACCAGCCTTTCCAGGATGCCGTCATCAAGAACCATCGAGTCCCATTGAGCCCAGTAGGACTTTACGGTGGCCGAGCATCGCGCGACTTTTTGCCAGGTTGGTTGTTGGCCTGCCAGTTTCCATCCGATGACAAGCTTCAGATCTGGATCTTTCTCCTGGTCCTTGCGAAGCGCCTCAGACTGCCAGGAATCATCCACCACAGTCGTCCTGCAAGTGCTCGCCTCCTTTTCCTCGGCTCTTTGACAGTGCTTACATTGTTCTGGACAAGGTCTCCTGGATAGGGCATCAGCGTTGTTGTGGCTGGATCCAGCTCGATGTTCCTTCTTTTCCCATGCCAACGCAGGTGCCCGTATCTCTTTCCTACAGCGGCCACGCATATGCCCAAGCTCTCCACAGTTCCAGCATCGCAGCTCCTTTCGCTTAGATACCTCCATTTCCTTGAGGACTCTCCTCACAGTTGCTTCGACGGTGTCTCCTTCCAGATGATCCTTCTCCTCCATCATACGCGTAGGAGGCTTGCAGCACTGCTTCGCCGCTTCGAGTTCCAAGGCTTTGGCCAGAGCGTCGACTAGTCTGTCGGGTCGATGAAGTATCAGGGACTGCCTTATCTCCTGATCCCGAAGACCATCCAAAAAGGCCTGGACTGCCAGCCTTTCCATCACATTTTCTGGCGTGGTTGGATAAGCCAGTCTTGACAGGCGAGCAACATCCGCTTCAAACCCCTGCATGGTTTCGTTGGTCTTCTGAATGCGATTTTTCAACTGAGAGTGGTAGACGTGCTCCAAGTGAGTTTGCCCATATCGCAGTTCCAGATGCTTGACCAGTACATCGTAGTCCTCCTGCTCCTGGGTGTTGAGCGTCTGCAGGATTTCTGTAGCTTCCCCACGAAGTGCCAGAGTCAATGCCAGGGCTTTTTCCGGTCCAGTCCATCCATTTGCCCTTGCTGCTGCCTCGAACTGGCGATGGTAATTGTTCCAGGACAGTTTGCCATCAAACTGTGGGGCTTTCATGTGGATTCTGATGGTATCAGCTTCCATCTTGGCACTCGCACCGTGATTCCCGATAGTAACTTCCGGTTGTCGCATGATTACTGCCACTTGCCTTCTCACTTCGTCGATTTCGTCTTCCAGAGCCTTTGCAGACTCTCAGAGTTGTTTCTCCAGATTTCCGATTTCCTCTGCTACATGAGCCTTCAAGCAGTTGTAGTTATCCGCCAATTGCTCCTTGATTTCTTCCATAGCTCTGGAAGATTCATTAAACTTCTCTTCCAATAATCTTTTTACTGCGTTGGGATCGTGAACTTCAAATTGGAACGTATCAGGATTCATGCCTTCTTCCATTAAAGCCTCACGAAGCCTTGTTTGTAGATCAGTTTTCTTACCACTACTATCCAGGTCACGCTCCTCCAGCTCTCTCTTCAACTCGGCGACCTTCAATCCGTTTAAAAACACCAGTTTCGCAGCCATCACAGTGAATATTTATGTCCGTTTCTATAGCACACAATAAATCCCACTTTTGACACCAATGTAATGAGTTTCGCTATAGAAAACACTGTTCAGCTTTAATTAATTTATTTTACAAGTCACTATGTACAGAACTCACTATTCACAAACAAAATCACAGCTTATTTATGTTTTACGATTTATATTTCACGACGTATTCGGAACTGAACTAACTCCTTGAAATGACGGATCTCATTATATACCCTCGCCAGGATTGAGAGAACAATCCAGATATTTTTAGAAAAGCGAAGAATGTTCGACGCCATCTAGCCTTGCTAGAATGTACCAGAAGCCAATCGATTCCTAACAATTCTACACAATGTGGTGGCTTGCGCATTCACCATGTTTTTGTCACACTATCTTTGATCACCTAATGGCATATTTGAACTTTTCAGTTCTGATTAAGTTTTTTCGATAATAATTTCTGTTTTTGTCTATATAAGAACAGGGTGTTTTATCATTGCGTACTTTAAATTTAAGAGCGTATTCCTGAGCTATTTCACAAAAAAAGTTCATATGAACGTGGGTTCGAAAGTGCATGGTTTTCAAGAGGCATGGAGTTAAACTTGAAAAAATTCGGTCTTTTACAAATGTTACAGATATCCTTGAATCGATTTTTTTAAATTTGGCAGATCAATTTTTTGTAATGAAAGCCTAATGTAGCCTTAGCTAGATAGAAATTATAAAGACCAGTGCCGTCCCGACGGGCATATTACCAAATATTTTTGTTAAATAAAACGCCACTGACTTCATCGACTGACTGAATTTTATTTTTTTCGGAAATGAAACATACAAGAATATAACTTTTTACTTAGAGTTTTCTTAGAGTTTTTTCGTATCTGATGGCCTCGTTGTCAAAAAAAAAACAATCTTTCAAACTCCGCAAATTATTTTTATACTTTACACGGGTAAAGTATTTTACAACAAATAAAACCAGGCCAGATACAAAAAAAAATCTATGAGATAAAAAGGTTGCATTTTTGGTCGTCATTCAAAAAAAATAATAAAAATCACAATAAAGTCAGTGGCGTACATTTTTTTTGAGTTCGCAACACCCTATATCTCAAAAACAATGGACTCTTCCGGACCTATGCTTTTATGCTTTTTTTCCGTGAAAGGAGTATGTCCCTAAACATTTCAATCTTTGAGTTGACATGATATCTTCTTTTTCAAGGGAGAAATTTTCTATCTGAACATGGTAACATTGAATCTTATGACACGTTGTATAGATAACCAGATAGACAAACTGTTCCGACTCAGCCTTCAAAAAGAGTAGTCTAAATACAAACACTCAAAAAATATTTAAACGATATATATTGCATTTTTGTGATATGAATGTGAAGTACAATATCAAATACCTATATTGATTATCATACAACATTTTATATTATGAAATGGTAATGACCAAGAACATTGGGTGGCATGAATAGAGAAAAGTGAAAGCTTTTGCTATAATACTATCTTTGCCAGTTATTTATCTCAAAAAAAATGAGTAAAAGCTTTTACAGGCTGTTCATGGCTTTCTTGCGGTCACGTCACAGTATTTGACGTTTGGCAGTGTGTCGTAGATTGATCGCTCCACATGTGACATTTGTGAAATTGATCCGAAAAACCCTCGTCCAGACGTAAGTGATTTTTTCTTCAATGTGTAAGAGAGAAGTATGACGTAACCGCAGGAAAGCCATGAACAGACTGTACTTGTTCTTTATTCACATTACCCATTATTATTTTTTCTTTCTTTTATTCAATCTTATAACTGAAAAAATAATTATTTCACAGCCTTTTAAAACAACAAGTTAAAAGGATAGCATACAATGACATGGTACATTGTCAACATGTACTTATTATCGATCTTGTGAAGTTGAAGTTTTCAGGTTTTCACTGATTTTTGAAAATATCCAATTTGTTTTTTTTTGTCGAAGATTTACCATGCTCAGCCTTTGCTCCCATAACACTACTCATTTGTTTGCATGATGAATATATTTTTGCATTATACAAAATCTGTAGGAAAAATGTGAAATAGTCAATACAACATGAATATGTTTTCAGATCAGGTCCTAAAATAGCCTCTACCTTATTGATCATTAATTGTTTTATAAATTTTTTGAAATATTGTTTTTTATAATGTTTTTCAAAAACTGATAAGGCCGTGTGGCAAACAATTATGATGTTCTTTTTTTTCCTGATCATGCAGCTGAAAAAAAAATGTTCATATCAAACAATAGGCATTTAATTTTTGGAAGTTATTGGGCAGAAGTTTTAACCAGATTTAAAAGGATCTTTGGACCAAACTTTTTTGTTTTTAGAGAAAAGGTGGGAGAGAAGTCTAAAAATATAAAATTATACCTATTTAAGTAGAAGAGGCGAAAATAGGTCATTGAAAAGTAATGAAGAATGTAGGAATCTCATATTCTAAATAATTTTGAGGAGAAACCCATTGACAAATATGAATTGTACGATGAAGAATCCAGAGTGGAATTATTAGATGAATTGAGAGTATCTATAGCGAACGTTTGTAATTGATCGGAAGTGTTAAAAAAGTGACTTCACATGTTATTTCTTTTGATGTTTTTTGAAATTGACTTTTTGATAATTCACATGCCTTTATCAAATGGTTTAATGTGTTGGGGAGTTTTTCTTTCTCTTGAGAAATATCGCTGAGATGAGTGGTTGTGCCAGAAAAAAAATATTTTCAATTAGGTACACAGATATTTTATTATTGAATAATTTTTTTCTAGCATAACTACTTATCCCAGCAAATTTTTTCAAGAGAGAAAAAAACTTTCTCACATACTGGGTTATAAGATGAAAACATCTGAATTATCATAAAGTCAATTCCATAAAAAATCAAAAGATATAGCTGCATATGACGTCACTGATTTTTTATGGAATTGACTTTCTGATGATTCAGATGTTTTCATCTAATAACCCTGTGTGTAAGAAAGTTTTTTTCTCTCCTGAAAAAATATGCTGGGATAAGTAGTTATGCTCGAAAAAAAAATCAATAGTAAAATAACTGTGAAGCTAGTTAAAAAAAATTTTTTTTGGCACAACCACTTATCTTAGCAAAATTTTTCAGGAGAGGCAAAAACTCCCCAATACACTAAACTTTTAGTTAAAAATATCTGAAGCATCAAAAAGTCAATGCCAAAAAAAAATCAAAAGAAATAACTACATATGACGTCACCTTTATAACACTTCCGGTTAATTTTAACTGGTCGCTATAGAAACAAAAAACGTAATTTCGTGGTCCAAGACTAGGTACCAAAACTTATCAAAATTGATTTGAACATTTTTGAAAAATGTAGAAAAAAACAATTTGTTTTTGAATCTTTGACGCCCTCTGTAGACTTAACGAAGCAATTTTGGATATTGGTAGGTTTGCCTAGATCACCTTATTTTTGGTTAAGGAATTTGTGATTAAGCGTTGTACAGTCATTTCAGGGACACCCTGTATAATAATTATAATTATTAGTTTATATATTATTCTACTTATTAACAGACATCAGAAAAAACATAGGAGATGAAATCGCAAACTAGAAACAGAGTTGTCTAATCGATCTTATATCTTAACATCAAAAATACGATGTCAATAAGTTCATGAGAAAGGAAAGATACACAAACAGCTAGAAGTTGAGTTGGTGATGTTGATTTTCCTTGGGTATTTCCAAACTACATAAATTTTGTTGAAAATTATGATTATCGATAATTGAAAATTTGTTATGTCATTGAAGATAATGGATAGATAACTTCAAAAAAAAATCTATACATTTCAATTATTATGACATAGTTTTTGAGAAAGCAAAAGAAAGCAGAAGCTCTAGTCTTCTTCAAAAGCCTTTCCATTGTGTTTGAACAAACAGTTTTTTTTGATTGTTGCATGTTTTTTCAAAATAAATTGGTTGAGGCAAGAACGCAACACATTTTTTATTTCCAAAATGTTTTAAGAAAATCACCCGGGAAAATCATTATATCACTAACAACATTCTCAACATTTCCTTCTATGAAAAAAATATCTTGTCCTCCGATATAAGTTAAGTGTAAAATATAGAGTATAGCGGCACTTACCTTGGTTCTCTTCTCAAAAATCTATCTGAACTTAACGACAAAAAACAAAAGGGGAATCAACAAATCAACGAATATACTATCTGCACCTCACTTTGCACACTGAATATTTCTTGCACAAATATTCTTTGAGGTAAAGCATTTTACAATAAACATTATAAAATGTATATAAACAACAGGTGGCTGAACCCGGGAAAAGCCAACGGGCTAGACGTTTTCTCGAATGGCGCTACTTTTATTGGTGAATGGGTCATAAATCACCCTCAAAGAAATATTTTCAAGTTCGTTCGATAATTAGTTTTCGCCACACTTTTGGCTGATTACAATTTCAAGAAATCTAAAACAGTATACTTACCCCCGTAGTACCTAGTATCATTTTATAATAAGACTTTACGAAAAACCCTACAATTCCTTTTTTTGGTCGACTTTTTAGCTTAAAAAATAAATATTTTGCAGTCTTTTGTGACAAACTAAATTGAAAGCACTGTACTTGCAGAATCAAAGAAGGCGGATTTGTCTGGAAATTGAGACTGCTCGAGCTTTTAATTTTAAACAACTCTTCTCAATAAATTGATTTGGCTCATTCTCTTAACATCTTAGTTTGAGACCGAGCAGAAGCTATTCTCAGAATATCAAAATGTAACTCGGAAAATGTTTGTCATTTTCATTTATACCTTATCGAAACCCAATCTGTGGACACACTGTGTATTAAAATAATGAAAAATTTTGCAACAAAAACATTATTCAGTGTAATTTTCAATCATTGTAAAATTTTTAATCGTTTTCCTAAATTCCCGATAGTATGAGGGTCACTAATTGGGAATACTGGATCGTAAGTGTGACATGGGATAGGCAAGAATGTTAAGAAAGCTAGTGCAAAATTTCAAACTCATATACCTACCTAAAATAGGTGTTTTAAAATGTTTATAGAAAAAAAATCCTTCTTAATATCGGTTACTATTAACAATAAAAACAATCTACTAGAGTTTAAACAAAATCGGTGACGTAAATTGTTTTCACCTGGTACACTTGAGAATACTCTCCCATATAAATCCAAAAGCTATAATTCACATCTTTAAAAGCAGTTAAAAAACAATATCACCATCTGTTGGTACTTGAAAGCTCTAGTTTTCCCCAGAGCCCTCTGCTGATTGACTAGCTTGTTCAGTTTGTGAATATCGAATATTTTTTGGGCCTTTTAGTTCCCGTCCCCGATTGTAGGTGGAAACATCGATTTGGAGATGTTTGAGGACGGGAGAATTCTTAGCATGGGAAATATCTTAATATAGTCTTATTATAAAATGGTTACATCCATGTGATTAGTGCCCTCCTTATACCGGTGTGCAGTGGTTGTCTAAAAACAACCGCTGCACATTTACCCAGATTAGGGTAGTGCCTGGAGTTGCATCGGTGTGAGTGGTGCCAGCTGCCTTACTGATGAGTCCAATGTCTGGACGAAACCGGTATAAGGAGGGCACTACTCACATGGATGTAACTAGACATTTATTACGGTTCTGTACCAACCTTTCCGTGTAACATCGGATAACCGTAAAAAAATGTCTCTTTATTCCATGATCGAGAGGTACAGCTCGAGCATCCCTCACATCTATTCGCGTTCGCAGACTTGCGAGCCAATAGATGGCAGTGGTTGTCTAAAAACAACCGCTGCACATTTACCCAGATTAGGGTAGTGCCTGGAGTTGCATCGGTGTGAGTGGTGCCAGCTGCCTTACTGATGAGTCCAATTTCGGGACGCAACCGGTATAAGGAGGGCACTACTCACATGGATGTAACTCTAGACATTTATTACGGTTCTGTACCAACCTTTCCGTGTAACATCGGATAACCGTAAAACAATGTCTCTTTATTCCATGATCGAGAGGTACAGCTCGAGCATCCCTCACATCTATTCGCGTTCGCAGACTTGCAAGCCAATAGATGGCAGTGGTTGTCTAAAAACAACCGCTGCACATTTACCCAGATTAGGGTAGTGCCTGGAGTTGCATCGGTGTGAGTGGTGCCAGCTGCCTTACTGATGAGTCCAATTTCGGGACGCAACCGGTATAAGGAGGGCACTACTCACATGGATGTAACTCTAGATATTTATTACGGTTCTGTACCAACCTTTCCGTGTTACATCGGATAACCGTAAAACAATGTCTCTTTATTCCTGCACATTTACCCAGATTAGGGTAGTGCCTGGAGTTGCATCGGTGTGAGTGGTGCCAGCTGCCTTACTGAGTCCAATTTCGGGACATAACCGGTATAAGGAGGACACTACTCACATGGATGTAACTCTAGACATTTATTACGGTTCTGTACCAACCTTTCCGTTTAACATCGGATAACCGTAAAACAATGTCTCTTTTTTCTTATTTATGGTTCCTCTATTTGCTGTTTAAGTAGTGACCAGTTGATCTGGGACACCCTGTATTCCACTGTAGTATCCTCAATGTTTTTTCTTTTTGTCTTGTCATCTGTGTGTGTTATGTTATTATAGCTCCAGATCTCGATTAAGGTGATCTTGATTTTTCTTTTGAGATGTGACTATAGCTTTTCTGAAGGTTTTGCATAACGCTTTCCCGCAGAAATTAGGTCTGCTTTTTGGCATATTCTGATTAATTCATGGATTCAAATAAAGTTGTCGGGGCATTTTCAGGCTGTCCTTTGTCTTCGTTTCTTTCTTGTTGTGGTGCTTCGAATTGTCTCTTATATTGTTGGTTTATGTTTCTCGTTGGTCGAGAATTTGGAAAGAGTAACGCTTTATCATGTTCTTCTTTATTTTGTCCATCCTTTTCCTTGGTGGGCTGCCCGTCGCACTTCTGTACTGTATGTTTGAGCTTGTCTGCTTGAAAAGTCTGCAGTTCTTTGTTCGATTGTGATATTCTCTTCTGATGTTGACGTTGTGTTTGAATGTCTCATAGATGGGAACTCGTCTGCTCGGTATTGGTATGTGGTTGCTCTAGCTTCTTGTAGGTAATTCTTTTTATAGCTTTGTTAGCTTCATAGAATGAAAAATTTTCGTACGCCATTATTTTTTTCATCTTTTCCTGTCTTCTGTACTCGGGGCATTTTTTGGACGTCGATCTGTGGTTATCTTCTTAACAATGGTAACATTCTGTACTGCAGGTATATGTCTTTGGTTCTTCCGTTGTTTGATTGTCATCCGTCTCTCCGCAGTTGTTGCATTTCTTCTAACCTTCACATAATTTTTGTGTATGTCCATATAGGAGACATTTATAGCACTGTGTTACGGGTGAAATGTATGATATTACTTGTTGAGCTAAACCGTGAATTTCGATGTTTCTCGGTAGTATGACCCGCTCAAATAGGTCCGTTGAGCTGGATTTTTTTTTGTCAAAATGCTAGCACAAATAGAGGACACCTAGCACAACCTAGCACACAAGTTTTTAGAGCTAGCACACCACAAGTTTAGAGTCAAAATTCAATTGAAATCGGGGGGAGCCAGGAAAACGCTAGCCCCTTCCGGTTGGATTTTTTTGTCAGAATGCTAGCACAAATAGTTGTCTTTGGAAGATGAAATCTCGATTAAACGAATAATGGAAAACAATATGGATGCACCAAAAAGTCGCGCCTTATACATTTTCAACGACAAAAATATATCTAATTTATTTTTTTCCCATTTCAAATATTCTAAGATAACTAAAAAAATCGAAAAATCTAAAATAAACAATGTTGCTATGGAAAAGTCCGGTCCTGACATGATACAACGAACAAGATATGATCAATTATATTGCCGGACAAATTTTGAACACAAGCGCGCATTACGTCATGGGGAGACCACTATGGTTGAACTAATGAAGGACATACGTTGCATTGTTGAAATAGCATGCACATACGTAAATGTTTGTCAATTCGTAACCAATCAACGTACAGCAGTTTTGATAGTGTTGAAACGGAGGTCCGGCCAACATACTGTCTTTGGCCGGCTCCGGCTTCTTCACCGAATTTACTGACTCCGGCACTCCGGCTTGCTTGATCGACAGAAGGTGAATTACAAGAAATGAATTCTTACACTTTCAAATTTTCAGGATATGGATAAGAGGATACAACGATTCACAAAACGGCGTCCAAAAAAACGTAGGCCTACCATGTTGTGTCCAGCCAAAGTCAAGTCTAATTTTCTTTTGGAAACCATATTTTTCAAGAGCATTTTTTATTGCGTATTTCTGAAAATGGAAAAATTCAATATGACGCCCATAAGAAAAACAAAAGTTTACTTCGGCCGGACGATACTTCCGTTGTGAGTGTATCGTGTGACACAAATTAGTTTCTATCCAAGCGGGGCTAAGCCCAAGAAGATGAAATTTCAATTCAAAAATGTTTATTCTTTTTCTCCTATTCATGCGTCGATCCGGGGACAAGCTGTATACATTTCTTGAATTGGAATGAAGGCTATGCAAGAACGATAAACGATAAGTTGAGTTATGAAAGCTCGACAGCACAATAAACAAACAGCGAAGGTCAAGCCCGGATCGTCAAACATCGAATGTCAAAAATTAATGTTGCAACGGAGGTATGATTTGGTCGGAGGCTGGAGTCAGAAACTTCGGCTTGAAAACCGGAGCCAAAACTACTGCCTCCGGCCGGAGGTGTCAATTTGTTGGAATGGTAGACGCTCTCCTCGTCAAAAACGACAAAAATTATCAATTTTTGATTTCTCAATGGAAGTAGTTTAGGGGTAAAGTTCGACGTCTAACCTACAACAAAACGATGAAACTTGTGATGAAGATCTGAAGCATTGATCTCCCTTCAGCAAGGTATCTTATATTTGAAGATGCCCTTAGAATTAAAAGAGAGAAAAAACCAAATTTTGTTTTGGAAACATGAAAAAAATGGATTCCCAAATCTGTTGCCTCCCTGTCTGTAGCTTTTATAGCGGGAGAACTTTTTCTGAAGCTGGAAACATATATGAAGACCAACGGAATAGATTGACTCCGAGAAATGCACAAAAAAGTTGATTTTCATATTTTGTAAAAATTCATAAGAAATGATAAAGATGTATGTTTTTTTCTACTGTCGATCAAGCAAGCCGGAGTGCCGGAGTCAGTAAATTCGGTGAAGAAGCCGGGGCGCATTTTTATAACTATCACACGGTATCGCGAATCGATTGAGCCCGAATACAGCTTATATATATATCACATGTTATGTCCAACACACATCGTTATACAGCACGTGTAATCGCAAAATTTTCTTTTAGTTCATATTTTACGGTGATACACGTCCACTCACAATACAAATCTAGTAAAAGTTGTCTGTTCTCAATTCTAATTTGTTTCTTATCTACCCGTCATTATCATAGCCATTTTGATAAGTATGTCCCTTTATTTATTGTTCACCTCGATTGAATTCGCTATATCCACGTACAGCGAGTTTTCGAACTCAATTTCAGAACTACATCTTACAGAGTTTCCTGGTTGAAATGGAATTTCTTCTATGCTGGAATATTAAAGTTTCATTCATTCCAAACATTTCGTTTTTTTGGTGAATTTGATGTTTTTTTTTTCAATGGAGATATGAAGCTTTGTATTAGGTCATGTTCACATTGAGTCTTATGGGAAATTAGTCGGCGTGACACTTCTAATGTCACTGAGTAAATTATGGGTGCAGTGCTTAATATACAGGGTGAGGCATTCAACTCGAGACAGTGAATTATCTCAAAAACTATGTACTAAAGAAAAACATTTTTAAAACAAAAGCTGTTCAGTATCAAGGGGGAAACACAACGAACACATTTTTTCAAACCTTGACCATGATTTCAAGGTCAAATCATGTTTTACATGGAAAGTTATATTTTTCAGTGCAGAATCTTATTCTTCATAATGAAGAAGTAACTTTTATTTGAATTTTTTTTCATCCATCTTCAAAATATTGAACTAAATTTTATTTAATCGGTTGGAAAACAAATTAAATTAAAGCCGTTTGCTTCCATGGCAACACTAACAACACGCCGGTATGTGAACGGGGGCTATGATTGAACGGATACGTTATCTTAACATATCCATTTCACCATGGTAACGCTGTTAGTTGATGGAACATTTGGATTAGTAAACAATCTCAACCTATACGTTAACTTGACTTGAATTTTTTATGATGATAACTGTAGCTTAAGGTATTGGCGATTCAAAGAGTCAGCGGAGCGGCCTCTGGCGTTTTGTGCTCGAACTTTCGAGAGCGTGATAGATATCAGCTGTCTCCATGCTGTTTCTATTGGGATCGTGATAACTTGAAGATATATTCCCGATTTTGTTATTATTTATGAAAAGATTTCGATAAACCACGTTGTTAAATGATTATAGTGTGCTAATTGAATGGTATTTTTTGGGTTTTGTTGTTATTGTTGGAATCATAAACTTATCGACATCAGTCTGAAGGGTGTCGATATCAAAAAGCCTCAAGTGTAGTGGCTTTTAGCCAACAAAATAGACGATTATAGTGCATAGATCAAAGGTATCTAATTTTATTAAATGTATATATTTCATTGATTGAAAGATCCCACCGATATTGGTGATAAAAATCATCATTAACAATGGAAGATCATACGAATGCTCGCCGATCTTCGAAGAAAGTTCGTAATAGGCATAATTGTCGCGTACCTACCTCACTGCAATGAGAAGACAATCATCTGCATAATTTTCCAAAGGACCCACGTCGTAAAAAAACTTGATCGAATCCCGATTCACACTAAATTTTCCACAGCTAATCTTCCTTCACGAAGAGGCCGGTCAAATCCATTCAGAGCGTCCACTAAATGTTCCAGTTCATTAAAGGCACCATTTCTCAATTGACAACACTCTGCCGATACGAAACACTCGACCGATACGAACAACAAATATAAATTCAGGCGCGAAAACCTTATACGGGCTATGAGTAAAATGCAGTTGCCACGCTCTCGAAAGTTCTCGCGCGTTCCGCTGTGGCGCTGCTTGAGCTGTTTGAATCGCCAATAAGGAAAAGTTCATGTTTATACTGGAATAAAAAACTGTTGCTTATTTTCTATTTCCTAGAAAATAAGAAAATAGCTCACCCCGCTTTTTCTGTTCCTGACAAAATTAATAAAATCGAAAGAAATAACCAAGTACTAAGTACTTAGATTGGAATATAGCTATCATAACTTATCTAAAAGAAAAGATAACTTCAGCTTTTTTGTCAAAATAACAATACAACAATAAACAATTACAGAACCACGATCGCTGCATACATACGCTTGCAGAAAATAACTAAAAATAGTTTGATAATAAGTTATCGAATCATTTTCGCGTTTGCATGTGCTAGTTAGAAGGCGGCGCGAAATCATATGATAGATAAGAACTGCTATCGAGTAAAGTTCGGGCTCGTCCGATTCGCGATACCGTGCGATGGATATGAAAATGCAGCCGGGGCCGGCCGCCGAAGTATGTTGGCCGGACGTATAATAAACAACAAGTAGCGACAGCTCACGTCAACTCCTTCTTGTCTCAATGACAGAAATTTGCCTCATTTATACCCTGCTAACATTTTGAAATACAACTTCGCATAGATCTTTAGACATACTTCATAGTGGGTAATCGTATTCTGTAAGTTGATAGGTAATTCACCTATGTATCAGTATCATTGAAATCATGGAATCTGCTACGGTATAGTTTTATTTTACATTTCATAATGTTAGCAGTGTATACATGAGGCGAATTTCTGTCATCAAGACAAAACGAAATTTTCACGTTCAGGTATATGGAGCTGTCGCTACTTGTTGTTTATTATACTACGGCCGGACCTCCGTTTCAACACTATCAAAAATGCTGTACGTTGATTGGTTACGAATTGACAACAATAATGAACGTATGTGCATGCTATTTCATCAATGCAACGTATGTCGTATGTCCTTCATCAGTTCAGCCATGGTGGTTTCCCCATGACGTAAAGCGCGCTTCTGTTCAAAATTTGTCCGGCAATTATTGATCATACTTTGTTCGTTGTATCATGACAGGACCAGACTTACGACGTTTTCATGAAACTCGTTCATGCAAAAACGAATTGCGTCACTGACAGACCATACTCATATATTTTTGAGAAGGGCATTTGTGGAAAAAGGTATCCTGAGAATAAGCTCAGTTTTGGAGGAACATCCAAAACATATTTATTATTATCATATCCAATATCCAAAAATCATCAAAATTCATAAACAAACGAAAAAGTTATCAAGGATCAAATTTTGCTCTAACTTAATTTGGCCCACATTGTAGTGTATAAGTTGAGTTGGTTCTCTTGTGTTGGTGTGCTAGCTCTAAAAACTGGTGTGCTAGGTGTCCTCTATTTGTGCTAGCTTTTTAGCAAGAAAACGTTACCGGGGGAGGGGGGGGCTAGCGTTGACCTGCAACCCTCCGAATTCAATTGCATTTTGATTCTTAACCGTTGGTGTGCTAGCTCTAAAAACGTTTGTGCTAGGTTGTGCTAGGTGTACTCTATTTGTGCTAGCATTTTGACAAAAAAAAATCCAACCGGGGGGGGGGCAGCTCAACGGACCTCGCTCAAATGTAATTAGTATTGTTGCGTAGGTTCATATGTTGGTTTTTCTCTCTTTGTTAGCAGTTTCTTTCTATTTAATCTGGTTATCTTTAGTATTTTTTTGTCTGAGTGACAGGCATAGTCCATTAATTCCTCTATAGTCAAGTCTTTCTCCACATATCTTACAATACCTTTGCACGTTATGTAGTTTAATGGAATGCATAATTTATACTCCTTGCCCTTTAGTTCTGTATTATTTAAAAATACATTAGCAGATTTATAGTTTTTGAATTCAAATCCCAGCCTGTATTTTCACCTTTTACGTCATATTTTTCTATGCCTTCAAATTTGAGGTTAAATATTTCTCTGGCAATTTTCAAATGAGAAAATCTTCCTATATTTTTTATTTCTGGAGATTCTACGTATATCATAAAGGGTCCCTTATCACTTATCTTATAGCATTGAGTGGTTGAAAGATCTTTATTTTTTGTAATATTACTGTCGTAATTGCTTTTAATGAGATAGTTTTTTGTAAAACCTTGAAATTCGATGTCCACCACCGGGGTCGTCATAGTCATCCATTTTGCAAAATACTCTTAACGAATGTTTAGTTTAGAGCGTTATTTATGTATGCAGTAAAAAAAAACTTAACAGGAAAGGGATTTACCTACACCTACACACTTGTTAGTATTTCGCGAGAGATTTGGTAATCGCTGCTGCTTCGATTAACTATCTGAACAGCACTGAGCGGACCATATTAAGGGAACTTTGTCAAACATAACTTGCTTCTTGTGAAAGTTTCGTGTTTCAGGAAATTGTTCCAGATTTTGGTTTTTTTCCCGCTGGCATCTCAGCGTCATAAAAACAATCGTGAAACGGAATTTAGGAGATCGTAGCTCATTTTGTACAGTCGTGTGCATAAATCCGTAAAAGTTCTTGGAATTCACGTATTTTAGCCACAATATTACGATCCGTATATCGTGAATAACCCTGTATATTTGGAATCAGGAAAAAAAGGATCTTTCATTTTAGCGCATAATACACAGGGTGTTCCATTTTAAAGAATTGAAGTTGGCATAGAAAAAAACCTACAAATTTTATATAAAAAATCTTTTTCTATCTTGAAAACTAGCCACGTGGATATAATCTGTACTCATCAAATATCTCAAATTATTTTTCATCGAGATTTGAAAAAGCGTTTTTCGTGGCTTTTGATCAAACTCCTTTCCAACTTTAATTTTGGACTCATTAGAAGGCAGAAAAAGTTGAAAAAAAACTGAGTGTATATTACTGAGATCTTGAGGAATCGGTAAAAATGGTTTCCAAAATATGTGAAAGCTGCACATTGTCCGACTCTATCGCGCAATCAAAGAGATGTTTAGTTTTTATGTGGTCGGAGGAAGTGCAGGTTCATAGTGTATACGATTCGCCCGCTTATACAGGGTGCCCCACATAAGAACTGGCAGAGCAGGAGCATGTTGGAGAACCAAAAAAATTATGATTTAACGCAACTTACCTATATACCAAGCTGCACCCCTAAGAAGTTATACGCCTCGCAAGTGAGGTTTTAAATTTCGAAAAAACTCAATATCTCAGTTATATCTGAACTTAGAAATACCAAATTCGGTCCCCGTTCTAAGTGTACGAAGGGCATTTATCCACAGTAATTGGAGCTCAATCGATCATGCACCCTTAAAATAAGACAGAGTTTTTTAACCCGTTGGCGGTCTTGATAAATCATCGTTTTATTTTATGGGGAATCTAGTTCTAAAACTTTCCTTGCTCTTGTTATTTTTCAAAAAACTTCGTCGTTTCCAGCAAAAACCCAAATATCAGAAAATACGTAGCTGTCATATCAAAAGTCGTCGAAACCAAACTAACGTTGGCTATGAAATTGAACGTCAGACTTGACCATTCTGAAAGTAAGTCATTGAATAAGTAATGGACAATTTGCACATTTTTTGGAAATATGATAAATATAGGGATAAGTAGGTACTGATGCCATTGATCTTTAAAAAATCATCCTAAGACCTCTAATAATTTGATAATCACCAATTAAAGACCGCCAATCAACATGCACGACGTCACAGAATACATTATATATTTCCGTCTGGCGTATTGACTGTAATAGCTCTCTCTCTCTCTCTCTCTCTCTCTCTCTCGAGGGTAATATGGCTTCGCCCCGTTTTTGATCATACAGTGAGATTTGCGTTTTCTTTTTCATTTATTTAGTATATTTTTGGATATTTTGGAAAACAAATTTCGCTGATGAGTTTCAAATTGTAAAGAATAAGTATATACATTTTCAAGTCATTTGAAAATGTATGCAAATTGTCCATTCTGGCTTTGTATTGTCCATCTAGCACGGACATTTTTCTCTTCGAAATTACAAACGATAGTTTATAATAATGAATCCGTTCTATTGATCAGTGTTTTGGAACTAAATTCCCCATAAAATAAAACAATGATCTTTCAAGACCGCCAACGGGTTAGTTGATTAAACTCCAATCATTGTCGATGAATGCTCTTAGTACACATAGAATGTGGACCAAATTTGGTGTTTCTAAGTTCAGATATAACTGAGATATTGAATTTTTTCGAAATTTGAAACCTCACTTGCGAGGCGTATAACTTCTTAGGGGGGCAAATTGGTATAAAGGTAAGTTGCGTTAAATCATAATATTTTGGGTTCCCGTACATGCTTTTGCTCTGTGTCAGTTTTTATGCGGGACACCCTGTAGAATAAAAATATTCCTTATAATGGAGAAGTATGAAGAAGCGTTTGTCGGTATTTTAGTTTATAAGCTACCAACTATAGTAAATGCCAAACAACTTTCGATCTACGTCATTGTTGCCACCAAGCTCGTTGTTATGAAGTTTGCTGGTGGCCATATTTGCTCACATGCAAATCACATTGAAACTCGCTTGGTGGCAATTATGACGTGAATCGAAAGTTGTTTGGCATTTGCTGCACCTACCCACTTCTCACCCTTTTTCATTAAAACCATCTTTTAGAGCTGAAAGACTTCTGGTACAATTTGTCAAAAAAAAAAAATTATGGATCTTCAAGCCCTAAGCGTCGCTATTTGCTAGAAAGGGTGATGTAAAAAAAGAACTTCCATAACAGATTGAAGAGCAAAAAAATGCGTTTTTCATTTTATTATATCATGAATAGAATAAACAAAAAATCATGACAACGACAAGTGTTGACATCCAAAGTGTGACTCGACACTCGACTCACTAGTCAGAGAGTGCACATGACGTATACTCATGGTCAGATAGATAGCACATGGCTAAAATTTGATAGAACTTTGATCCTTCATCAGTTATCAAAGAAGTATTGATGCATTCAAGAACTTGAATCCATATGTCAGGCGATTTTTTCAAAACATTGTTTAGGGCCTTTTTGAAAGGTTTAAAAAAGTTATTGAAAATGGAACTTTTTCTGTGTGAAGTGTTAGTATAAACCAATCTTTTGCTGGTATAGCTTTTCTAGTGTGTCGTACAAAATTTCATAATGACCGCTCAACCCCATCTACGGGTTTTTCTCTTGTATTATCAAAAAAGCTCCACATCCTACGGCCAGATGATGGAATGCCTCGACTCTTTCATCCATGTCGACGAACACTGCCTGAACAACTATGGAAACGACTAGAAATTCAATGCGCGGTGATATGTTTCACATTGGATTAAAACCGTCCAAGTTGCATTACATGTTATATTAGCTTTGCATGATGCGTCTGCGATGTATACGCAGCTTATTGTAAATAGTAAAATTTTTAAAACCTTTTGAATAAAAATAAAAAAAAGTACACGTTTATTTAGGATAACTTTTCAAACGGTGTTAAGCAGCGCGCCCACTAGATCGACGCAACTCGGATCGTCTACGGAAAGTCGGCATCGGCGCATAGTGCGGCGGATCTGAATTCTGGCGGGTCAAAACTCAGGAACGATAAATGCACTTGACTTATGAGCTCAAACTTTAGAAAATGGTGGAATAAAGCATCAAATGTAATAGATGTTTTTCATATTAAAAGTTACTTTGTTTCCACTTACGATATAACACAATCGAGAATGATCGCAAATGAATGTCAATGCCTTTTTTGCTGTTGAGACTAAGAGACTCTACGTCCAAAACCCGCGTCACTATATCCCATGAAATGCTCAAACTGGTCTTGCGCGTTGACTCTAGAACGTATTTTTCCTTGAGGGCAAGAGACAATTCTTGGTGGTTAAACCGGTGCGAAACTCCTGAAAATCTATTTTTCGTTTAAAAAGTCGATAACGCCCTATAAAAATGATGTAACTAGAAACTAGACTACTTTGAAGTGATTTTCAAATTCATACTTACTTTATCAAATGTTCAAGTGATTTAAAAAAAAATAGTTTTATTATTGATTTATTTGTCATGCGGGCAACGGTAAAAATCTAGACATTTCCAGAAACAAGGACCTTTGTAGTATTGAAATAGCCCACTCACGATTGGTAACTCGAAAGATCTAATTTCAAATATAACCGTTTTTTTTCTGAAATGATGATATTTCGTAGGTAGTTATAAAAAAAAATCACAAAGGCCCTTTGACAGTAATACCTTTGGCAAACCGGAACATGATTTGGCTTTGAATTAAAACGTATTGGCACTTGTGATTAATTATTTTCTTATAAACTCTGTCTAGCTGAGCAGAAAACGACTAAATTCGGTTGATAAATATCTATCATACTCTGCCAAATGTACACGCAAAAAAAAGACAATGGGTTTTCTAGGGTTGGGATTTTAACTTGTCAAAATCTTTTGGGGTAAATTGACCGAGTACCTTTCAAATTCTTTAGTTTAGCTAGAAAAATGAAGACTTGCCGTACCGAGCCGAGTCGATTTAGTGAGCATGCTATTTTATAGCATTATGAACGCAAATTAACGCAAAGTTGCACAATTTGAAACTTAAATGCTGCTTCGAAACTTGGAAAATTCGGAAATAATAATATAAAGTTTTGTCCGCGGTTGCTGTTAACTCAGGTCAAAGGGACAAAAAATTGAAAGATACTAAGAGAAAGTCACCTTGCCAAAAAAAAGGGCTACGATGAGAAAATTGATTTTTATTATACGCCCTGTATCAAAATTGTAGAAACATAAAATTAAACAAGGGCAAACATTAATTGGCTTTTTAACTTGAAATTATAAATGAAAAACTTGCTCCAAATTTAGTCCTGACCCTAATTCCGAACTTACTGAAGAAAATTGCATTTTATCACTTCTGTTTTATGACTTTAATACCTGTACATGATTACCTGTTGTTGTGTAGGTATAAAAGTCATAATATAGATCGTAGTAAAATGCGGACTTGCAAAATTGCTCCATTTTTTAAAATTTTCATGAATTCAAATTTTCTTCAGTAAGTTTGAAATCAGGGTCAGGACTAAATGTGGAGCAAGTTCTTTATTTATCATTTCACTGAATAAGGCTAAAAAATGACTTTTTGCTCTTTATTGATTTTAAGTTTTTGCATTTTTGAGACGCTCTGCGCTCTGTATAATTAAAATTAAATTTTCTCCTCGAAGGTCCTATTTTTTCAGCAAGCAGATATTTTTTTTAATCAAGAATGACTTTTTGTCGTATCCATTTGTCCTCTTGTTTAAACGCATGTTTTCAAAATGTCATCAATAGTGTATCTAAAAATGAATGGGAAAAGTTGGATTCTCACTTATTTGAAAAAGAAGTGGATGCGAATATTCAAAACGTCGGATATCAATTTTGACCGCAGTATTTTGAAGAAAAAAAAAATTACCATGAAAATGTGTCATTCGTTTTTAATTATCACTTATAAATGCAGGACAAAATAAAAAAGGATTTCGAAAACATCCGTTATTTCCGGAAGTGTTCGGATTTTCCAAGTTTTGAAGTGGAATTCTGTTGAGATTCAAATTGCGCAATTTTGGCTCCATTCAACCCATCTCTTATAGTTAATGAATTATTAATGCTATAGAACATTGAGATTGAATTGTCACACCCTGTATATCACCTATAAATCATCTTCTTTCAAAGTATCACCGTGTCTTTTTGATCGCTGCAACAACAAGATCAATCCCAAGAAAATTATCCAAAAACATATTTGATCTAATCCTATTACTTCTTACATGCGAAATGCCTTCGCAGATGTTGCATCATGGAATTTATTTTTGAATTTTGTCACTCTCTAACTTCTCCAATTTGTCATAAGCAGGGTTTCATGATGTTTCGAAGATCATCAGTTTATCTTTTATTGACTTGCCGGTACTAAACTTCAATACATCCTATATTAGCCCGGTAAATCTGTCGTTTTTTTCCTAATTAAAAATTATGTGTTTTTCTCAAATTGTTCTACAACAAAATGATTAGACTGAAATTCAAGAACTTTCTCTATAAAACGGCCCACACACTATGCAATCAGTTGATCAACAAGTTGAACAACTCAGGTTGATTCGACAATTGAACGGATACTCGCATGTTGTGTGGGGTTCTCGTCCAACAAGTTGTGCGACGCGGTTAAGCTTCTGCATTATTTTTGGCCGAGTCATAAAACCTGTTGTTCAACTTGACTTCAACCGCCTCAAATACGACAGATTGGGTAGTGCGTGTGCTCGCTTCGACGACTTCGGGTTTATATTCTATTAATGTTGGATTGATGAGACGGTCTAACCAACCTGTTGTTCAGCTTATAGTTCAACTCAATCTGTTGAACAACTTGTCATTGAACCAGTTGAAAAGTGTGTGGGCCGTTCAACTTTGTCTTATGAAAGATTGTTATAATTCTATTATTTGCGGACTTGAACATTCGTTTGATGACAAGAAAAGTTGCTTTTCAGAGAATTGACTCCTACGGAGATATTGCCCAGTTCATGACAAAAATTAAAATAATCCAATTTGTTCATCAACTGGGCGATATCTCCGTGAATCGTCCAGTTTAAAAAAAATATATATTTCATTATCAACAAGTTTTATGAAGGTCAATTTGCTAAAAAACATTTTTTTTGAAAATCAACCCAGATGTGCTTATCAAATGGCAAATATAAGTCTGTTTTATGTACAATTTCAGTCTTATCTTTTGTTGTAGAACGATTTTGAAAAACAAACACTCATTACAAGGGGTGAGTTCCCGATCTTGACAATTTTACGCTCACACAGACAATCCCTGACGACCCCTGAAAAATTCAGCTTTCCCTTAATTTTCTTATTTTCAAACGATATACGGCGAAACAATTTCATTGGATTATGTGTACTGATTTGATGTTTTTTAAAAATATTTCGGGGTTTTCTTTCAGATGATTTCTATGAGTGTGCTGTATGCCTTCAAGCATGTATTCATCCCGCACAATTGCCGTGTGGCCACGTTTTTTGCTATTTATGTGTGAAAGGATTCGCAAACCAGAACAAAAAATGTGCGATGTGTAGACAAGAAATACCAAGAGATTTCATCGACCAGCCTCAGCTGTTAGATTTAGATAGCTTACCTCAATTGAGTGGAACCTTTGAAGGGGGCTACCAATGGTTTTATGAGGGAAGAAATGGTAAGTTTAGTAAAGTGAGCCAGGAAATGACTTATCAAAATACGAGTCAAGAGAAATGCCACATTTAAGTACAGTATGAAATAAATCAATTATTTGTGAAAAAAAAACGAATTTTTAAATAACAGGTCTATTTATTTACTGTAGAATGGGGGTTACTTTGATAACTACGTTTTTTTCTTCTATTAATTTTACTAGCTGACCCGGCAAATTCCATACTGCCTCATGATCAATAATTAATGTTGTGCTAAATGAATTTGTTTCACAATTCTTTTTTTTTAGTTTTTCCGATGTTTGAATAATTATTCTGTTATTTGTTATGTTAAATAATAGGATGATATGTTTAATATCTGACAACATTTTTAGCGTACTTTTTTTGAAATGTTAAAACTGAAAACGTATCTATGGTTACAACACTTCAATTCCCAAATAGAACCTACATATCTAATTTGGACAAAATCTTTTGAAAAATGACAAAATAAAGCAAACATAACCTCACATCTTTGAAAAAAAAAATTGGTCAAATCACAAATAGAACCTACATAATCTAATTTGAACAAAATCCTTTAAGCAAACACTACCGCACTTGCTCAATTTTTGATCAAACACCAAATTAGAACCTACATAGTTATCCATTGGCAAATAATAAAACTATGCAAACATAACCTCACTATGTCAAAGAAAGGGAAGTTGTGTTTTTGGGTTCTTCCGGGAAATTTTCCAATTTTTTTTTTCATAAGATCACTCCTCATATTTCAAAGAACATTTGAAAAAAAAATCACCTAAATTGCTTCAGCCGTTCTCAAGTGATGGAGTGACGAAGAAAAACGGGATTCAAATTTATATATTAGATAAGATAAAAGCCTGGATAGAATCAGCATCAGCACTGTTTAAGTTTTATGTTAACGTTCTTTGAATTTGAATGCACCTATTTTAACATTATGGCAACGTTGCTTTATCAGTCCTGACCTATGATTCTGTTTTATGGTGCCTCCCATGAGCGTAGCGGCCGCGTTTTGTCATTTCAAGCGTATTGGCATACCTGTTCTGTTTGTTTGTAAAATTTTGAATCATAACGGCGGAAATATCACAAACCAATCCTATCGCTAAACGCGAAAACGTCGTCCTTGAAATACGCACATGGGAACCCACCATTAGTTTTAATTTTTGTATGGGCGTAGAACTCTGAAAATGAATTTGGACTTTGTCTGTAACTCGCATTAACGGGTAGATATTCTAACAGACGCACACAACATCCCTTTATGGGAAAGAATAGAAATACTCTTCTCTCATAATGTCATTTTTGTCTTGATATTGAAAATGGCCGCCACTGCTATGCTGTAGAGTTAAGAGTCTCTTTCATTTCTCAGGTCTATGATTTGAATTGACATCAATATCATTAGGTGAGTTCGAGTTTACGCTCTTCGTGCTCAGAGTGTTTGGCGCGGAAACTCGAACGCGGCTATTGAATTTATTCATTGACATTGACATTGGTTTGTTTTGTCACGGAAAGGTGACATGTGATATGTCGAATGAAAAGTTGTGTTTTCAGGTTTTTTCGGGGGATTTTCCAGCTTTTCTCGCCATAAAAACAATCCCAAGACTTAAAGGAACAATTAAAAAAAATTACTCAAATTGCCCCGTTCTCAAGTTATTGATCTTCCAGAAGAAATCGGTACTCATTTTTATATATTAAGATAAGTTTTTTAATTTTATTTTTTTTTGAGATTCTCTTTGTTATAAACTTGTAACAAAGCAAAAAATTGTAAAAAACCTTTAAAACTAGACGAAGGCGGAGGTGTCAAAGCTGATCAAAGTAACCCTTTTTTTATTGAGAAGAAATATTAACTACAATGTAAATACACATAACAATATAAATATGTAGCTTTATAATATACAGGGTGTCCCTGAAATCACTGTACAACGCTTAACCACAGTTTCTTAACCAAAAATAAGGCGATCTAGGCAAACACCTATATCCAAAATTGCTTCGCTAAGTCTACAGAGACCGTCAAAGATTCAAGAAAATTTTGGTTTTTCCTACTTTTTTCAAGAACGTGCGAGTCGATTTTGATAATTTTTGGTACCTAGTCTTGGATCATAAATTTACGTTTTTTGTTTCTATAGCGACCCGTTGTTATTAACCGGAAGTGTTATAAAGGTGACGTCATATGTAGTTATTTCTTTTGATTTTTTTTTGGCATTGGCTTTTTGATAAATCAAAAAAAAGTGGTATTCTTGCTTCTTTCCAGACTTGGTTAAATTTTCACCGAGGGTCCAAATGATTTAATCACTGTCAGTCTCGATAACTTTTTTCTTTTTATCAATCATACACTAATAAAGACAGGGACGTAGTTTGTAACATTGTCCCCCCCTAAACCTGATCGCCCCGATCATTCTCATACTTATCTAAGTTCACCTTAAGTCTATCCAAATGAACTACTTCCATTTTGCACTTAGGAGTACGCTGCATCCTGTAGACTACATCGTTAATTCTCTTCAACACTGTGTATGGACCATCCAAGGATGGCGTCAACTTAGATGATTTGCCCTTCTTCCTCTGAGGATTCCATAACCAAACTTTATTGCCTTGTTGGAACCCTGCTGAATTCGCTTTCAAGTCGTATCTCGTGTTCATCCGTGTACTTGCTGTCCTTAGTCGATCTCTGGCCAACTCATGAACATCTTGCAGCTTCATTTTTAACCGGTCCACGTAGTCTACACCTGTGACTTCTTCAGTGCCTGGAGCCTCAAATGCTAAATCGCATGGCAGGCGAAGTTCCCTTCCAAACAGAATCATGGCTGTTGTTAATCTAGTCGTGAAATGAATTTCAGATCTATAAGCCCTCAAAAAGGTTGACAAGTAGAGGTCCCAATCCCTCTGATATCGACCTGCAACCTTGGACAGGTGTCCCTGGATTGTTCTATTAAATCGCTCTACCTTGCCATCTGACTGCGGATGCAAAGCTGTCGTCCGTGTCTTATGAATACCAAGCAGTTCACAGAGCTTCACCAAATCTTGTGAAGACATTTTCTACAAGATCTTCGGCCACTGTCACAGCTTCCTTATTGGGAAGAGCAAATACTTCAGGCCATTTACTAAAATAGTCTATGACAACCAAGAAGTACTTATTTCCCCTATCTGTCGCGAGAAATGGCCCTGCTATGTCGATGGCAATCCTTTCGAAGGGTAATCCAACGTTGTATTTCTGCATCTTCCTTCTGGATCTGGTACTAGGTCCTTGACTTGCTCAGCTGACCGAGCAACTTCGACACCATGATTTCACGTCTTCACAATAATTAACCCAGTAGAATCTGTCTCGGAACTTATCTAAAGTTTTATTCACTACCAAGTGGGCTCCAGACTTTCTATTATGCATCTCTTCTAAGTTTATCGAGTTTCTCTTCAGGGTGGAGTGTCATAATATGAAGGGATATATGAAAAAAGGTCCAAATCTCCACAATTTCAAAATAGATTATATTTATCTCATCAGTTCGAGATTACCGAGACGCGTCGAACTGATGAGATAAATATAATCTATTTTGAAATTGTGGAGATTTGGACCTTTTTTCATATATCCCTTCATCTCTTCTAAGACCTGATTGATTTTCGATCTTGGGACATATAACTGTTTCTATATCAATTTTCCGACAACACTTTCCCAGGCCCTTTCTAACAATCCATTTCCGATAACTAGCGAGTCCCACCAAGCCCACAATGCCTTGAATGTTGATCCATTTCCACCTTTTTGGTCGTGGTTCATCAGTTGATTTCCATCGTAGAAATGGCTCAATGTCTGTGTCCTTGAGCTGGTCTTTCTTTAACTGATCAGTATTCCATCCTTCAGCAACATCAAATTTGATTCTTCTAATATACGTCAGTCCTTCACGTTGTTCTATATTTCTTCGGGATAAAGCATCGGCGTTGTTATGCATTTTTCCTGATCTATGCTTGATTTTGAAGTTATACTGCTGCAGCGTTTCTAACCATCTAGCTACTTCTCCTTTCGGTTGTTTCATTTCCAAGAGCCATTTTAGAGCTGAATGATCTGTCCTTATTAGAAACTCTTGTCCAAATAGATATTTGTGGAAGTGATCTACAGCTCTGACGATGGCTAAAAGCTCCCTCCTCGTGACACAATAATGTCGTTCTGGTTTTGATAGAACTCTGCTAAAATATTCGATTACTCGTCCTTCACCATCCTGAACTTGTGACAGCACTGCTCCAATACCATTATTACTTGCATCGGTATCCAAAATAAATTTTCCCTGTTGTTGTGGGTATCCTAATATAGGACTAGAACATAAAGCAGCTTTCAGTCTTCGAAAAGCTAGGTCACATTCATTATTCCATTCGTATGCAATTTTATGTTCTGTTAACTTATGTAAAGTTGCTGAAATATTGGCGAATCCTTCTACGAAGCGTCTATAGTATGTGGAAAGCCCAAGAAAACTTCTTAGTTTACGTTTATCGGCCAATCTCTTATGCTTTGTATCTTCCTCTCATCGGTGTGGATTCCATCTGGTGACACAACATGTCCAAGAAACTCTACTTGTTGTTGGAATAGTGAGCACTTCTTAGGATTCAGTCGATGCGCATTCTGGATTTTTCCAAAAACAGCTCCTAGGTTTTTTAGATGTTCATCGAAAGTTTCTCCCATAACCAATACATCATCCAGGTATACAAGACAGGTTTTCCATGTGAGTCCCCGTAAAACAATCTCCATTAACCTCTCAATAAAGTGGTAGAGACCATTTCCAGTAGAGAACGCTGTCTTCTCCTTATCTTCCTCCTGCTATGCTTGTTTGTATTTGAGACACTGCTGCACCTGTACCAACCGTGATGGTGATAGGTCGTCCATCAAGTTTCCCTTCAATAACAAGGCTTCCGGCAGTATTTTTTAAGCTCTTGCTGAAGTCGACTCTGGGGCCTTCGTCTTCACAGCCAACACCCGCCCCTTGGTGTTGACTGATCTTCGTTTTCCTGATTCATTCGAGAGTCTTGGTGGTCTCTGAATGGTGATCCGTAGCTGCCCTTGGCAATAACGTTTAATATGTCCGTTGCGTCCACATCTGAAGCACTGGATATTAGGTCTAGGATTATTTCCTGTCAACTCTTTGATTTCCTTTAGAACCTGACTCACCATCTTTTGCAGAGACTCATTGTTTATGTCTCTATCGTCTTCGATCGATACTGCCCTGATCTTTGGTCTCGAAACATTGTATGTCGCTTCAATCTCTAGTGCTACATCCAAGGCTTCACTACTGTTCTCAAATTTCGTAACTCGTACCATTCTTTGAATTTCCTGGTCCCCTATTCCATCAACGAAATATTGAGCCGCGAGCTCATCCTGAAAATTCTTCTGTGGCTCCTGGATAGGCTAGATGAATAAGACGCCTAATATCTGATTCGAACTCCTTTAGAGTTTCTCCGTGCTTTTGGTGACGAGATTTCACTTGGAACTGATATGACAAGTGTATCGTGATGATGACGGATGCTTCCAGACACGTTCACGTTCGTTTATTAATCGGTTGATTCAAAATATTCAAATTTCAAACTGATATATTTCCTAAACGGCTCATCAGAAAAGCATCTATATATTTTTGAAAACAGAAAAATTAGCTCTTTCTGAATATGTAATAATAAAAAGGGGGTTCCATTTCGAAAAAACGTATGTTAGCTTTATATTTTTAGAACGAGAACTTCTATTATTTTTCTGATATAGCAGTATGCAGTTATTTGATGATACCTACAATATTTGTCTACACTATTTTTCGTAACTTGACAGATAACAAAGACAAAGATTGACAGATAAACTCTGATCCTGCATCAATTATCAATGAAGTGATGGTGCATTTGAAAACTTCAATTCATTTATCAGTTCACGTGTCCTGGCAATTTTTTAAAAAAAATGTTTAGTGCCCTTTTTTCACGTTCAAAAAAGGCTAGTTTCTTAACTTTATTCTGTGTAACTCTTGATAAAAATGGTTAGCATCATTCGAAAGAGGGCCAAAAAATATGTACTTCCTAAAAATCTCATCATAATAATTGAACAAAGGATAGTCTAGATACAAAATCTTAAATTTATCAAAAATTACCCATTTTTGAATAAATCATGAAAAATGGCTTATTTTTGCCAAGTTCAACATTTTATATCTAGACTATCCTTTGTTCAATTATTGTGAAATTTTCAGGAAGTACATATTTTTTGGCCCTCTTTCGAATGATGCTAAACCATTTTTATCAAGAGTTACACAGAATAAAGTCAAAAAACTAGCCTTCACTGAACAATTTTTTGAAAAAAATCGCCAAGACACGTAAACTTACAAATAGATGGAGGTTTTTAAATGCACCATCACTTCTTTAATAACTGATACACACTATTTTCCAAATCTTCCTCACTTCAACGCATCTGGAAAATAGGTTCCTCAAAGAAAACAACAAAATCATCTTCTATCCTGATTTTAGTTTGGTTTTCTCACCATGAAAATACCATCACAATGTCGACAATTTCATAACTCGGTATCATATAGGGAACGTCGCGTTTGCCAGAAATCCCATTTATCTTCCGCTCGTGTCACGATCGGCAACTCTCGATTTTTTTGGATATTCCATTCATCCGAACGTCTTCTACAATGAGTTGGAAAGAGAAAAAACGAAGAGTGAGATAGATAAATGATCCCAGTGAGGTGAACCGTTTTTCCACTTTTGCGATTCCTGTCCATCTGATCGCAACTGCCAAAATTTCAAATTCTACGCGTAACGGCTATGTGTGAGTGCATAATATATTTATCATTTCTCTCTCTGTTTGAGTGTGTCAACTTTGGAGTTTAACGGCTTATCCTGCAAATATTGAATTGGATCGTGTTTAGTTTAATGTGATTGTGAGCTTGAAGCAGAACATTTTGAATGTTGACTATTTTTATTAGTGTTGATATTGTTATAAGTAACAGTTGTTGATTATATGTATATGTATATTGTTTGCCTTCATTGTCGATTGTTGAGGATGAGTGAGGTGAGGTTTTCATTACTCATAAATGTATAATACATATATTTTTACTACCTAGATTTTATACATACATACAGTGTGACCCATTTGTTTTGGGAACACCCTGATAAAAAGTTTATTTCTTAACCGATTTGGTTCGTTTTTTTTTGGATTGTAGAGCTCGAAAAATTGTATATTCTTGGCAAAAAGTGACCTTCGCCATTTTGACTTCAAGGCCTAAGTACTATGTTAGTTTTTAAGAGCAAAATTTCAGGAAACCATATTAGCGATTTTTTTAGAAAAAATCTGTGTGCGCCACTGGATTCAGCATCCTTCAAAACGGGTCTATACAAATTTTCAACCGAAAATATCAAGTTGAAAAAAATTAAAAATTCGCACTTTAACAATCTTTGATTCTATCAAAACAAATAAAAATGCATTGAAGTTGATGGTGGTTTGGTAGAAGTTACACATTTTTAGTTTTATGTCATTTTTATTTGTTTTGATAGAATCAAAGATTGTTAAAGTGCGAATTTTTAATTTTTTTCAACTTCATATTTTCGGTTGAAAATTTGTATAGACCCGTTTTAAAGGATGCTGAATCCAGTGGCGCACACAGATTTTTTCTAAAAAAATCGCTAATATGGTTTCCTGAAATTTTGCTCTTAAAAACTAACATAGTAGGCCTTGAAGTCAAAATGGCGAAGGTCACTTTTTGCCATGAATATACAATTTTTCGAGCTCTACAATCCAAAAAAAAAAACGAACCAAATCGGTTAAGAAATAAACTTTTTATCAGGGTGTTCCCAAAACAAATGGGTCACACTGTATATACGCACCGGTTCAAAAAAATATTTTTAATAAATACCTATTTCCATAATAATATTTTAGTACCTACTAAAAACCCAAACTCAAGAGTCAGAGAGGAAGAAAATAAAATGAGAGGTACCTACCTAGGTATAGGTACCAACAGCTATCCTAATTTTAGAAAAATAACTAAATAATCTTTTTTGTAACCCAGAATGAGAAATCCTAATTAAGACAGATTTACAAATGCTTTTTAGTGATCATGATTCTTGATTGAAATTTGCGGGTTCGGTTAATTTTGGTCTCAAGCATATGATTTCCGGGCCTTTTTTTTATGCATGTTGCGAAACAATCAAAAAGAAAACATGCTTAGAGTTTGAAAAAAAGATAATTACGAACAATAAAACTTAAAGAGAAATACTATTTTACAAAATATATCGATACCCCATCTGACATCCGGTAATAGAGAATAGTGATTGAAATCTGTGGGATTTGGGTCTAAATGAGTTTATAAAGGTTATAAAGCTGTTAACCATAAGCGTATTATGCAAAAATGTTTATCTGCGTAAGCTTTAATCTATTAAGTCAAAAAATGCATATCAATAGTTTACAAAACGATTTTTCTTCTATTATACTACATATCATTATTAAAAGAAATTTCCACTTTACAGACTGTCCGAAAATGATATGAGCAAAAAAATGAAGGTAGAGCATTCTAGATCGAAAATTAATGACACCTTTTCCCATAACATTTTTTCGAAACAGGATTATTAACGGAGTTACAGTGTGTTGAACCTAAATTTTATTTGTAGTTTTTTGGCAATGCCTTTTGCCACGCTCATAATATTTTTACAAAATCTTCACTGAAGTATTTGGGGCTTTGACTATAATAGTCGAAGATTTGGGGCTTTATCGGAATGAGGAATTCAAATTTGCCGACCGTTTCTTCGCATTTTGTATAAGGCGCCACATACGAGTCTACATGCACTTTGATTTGAGTGGTCCCAACTTTTTTGTCCTACACTGTACGCGACTTTTGAGTGAATATTTTTATTCTCGTAACCTTTTGACATAGAAAAGGATACTACTTATGTTTCGATAAATCTTACCGTTTTCGAGAAAAACTCTAGAATACCTAACTTATTTGCTTGCTTGTGATCAATACGAAATTTTTAATTTATTTTTAACCTGGAACGCTTGGAATCATGTGCCATTATAGGTTTCCGTAGAAACAAGTTTGGGAAGAATTAGTTTTGACAGTTGGTTAATTATGTACAATTACTACATTTTTTTATTTTCCGTATTTTTGTCGTTGACCACCATCAGCGTAACAACAAATTTTAAAAAATATACCTGCTTTTAAAACTATTAATTCCCAAACTTGTATTTACGGCAACTATAGCGCATGTTTCGAAGGACAGCTATGTGTTTGAAAATAAAGTAAAATGATTTCTTATTCATTAGTTGCAAGCAGAGCTATTTTTGAGTTTTTATCGAAAACGGTTAGATTTATCGAAACAAATACATTATTACGTATACCTACCTTTCTATGTCAAAAGATTAGGAGAATAAAAATTTCATCTCAAATGTCGCATACAGTGTAGCACAAAAAAGTTGAGACCATCTAAGTCAAAGTATAGGTTCGCGTTCGTATGAATCGTTTGTGGCGCCCTCCAAATTGAATTCCTCGTCTCAATAAAGCCCCAAATACGGGATTTCATTGAAATATTATGAGCGTGGCAAAAGGCATTGCCAAAAAACTGCAAATAAAATCTAATCAAGTTTCGAATAAATGTTATGGAAAAAGGTGGCATTTATTTTTGGTCTAGAATGCTTTGTTCATTTGTTGGTCATAATTCAATGACACTCATCTGTACTTATGTATACCTACACTTTTTGGTGTTTATATAGGACCGAGTACAATCAAATGACTTGCGCAGCTAAATTTAATTAGGTGACTTGAAAAAAATGTTCAATGCATTCTAGCATTAGACCAAAATAAGATACCTATTGATTTGACGTTCCAGTGTTATGCATTCCCCGAAACATGATGATTATTTTTGAAAGTGTATGCATGTATACTAGAGTGAGAATCAGCCAAGAAATATACACAAACGTCATCAAGGCGCAGGCTTCGTCTCTTTCTCTAATAAATATTTGTTTGTGAATCTTGTGAAAACAAATCTAATAATGTATTCGATAATGTTATAAGTTGAATAGGAAAACTTCTTTTGTATAAATGATCTCATTCTTATTCAACAAATAATGTTCATCCTTATTTTTCAATATTTTTGATTTATGCAGACTCCTTCACCTTCATCATCAAGCGATGCAACAAAAACATCTAGAATGCTGCTATAATAAAAGTAATGAGATACTTATGAAAAATGTTTAAACCTATAAAAAGAAAAATTTATAGAATCCATAGTGCTTTTTTTTTAGCCGCCCCGCCCTGGTTCAAATCCTGGGTACGCCCTTATTGATTAACATTGTTATACCTTTGGTTATACTATATAGTAACAAATCGGCGTATTGTATCGTCTGAATTCAATGTACACTGAAATATGACACATACAAATTTTTTGCATGACCTATGTGAATCACAATCATAGTTATTTATTGTATTTAGGAAAGGTCCATCTCATTCATGCTGTTTCATATCCGGACGAAATAAGCTTCAAAAATCTTGAAACCGCATTAAAATATCTCTTATTTCTCGTTGAAAACATTGGATTGAAGTTTACCTGAAAATGTATAAGTTCCAGTGTCCAGCAGTTTAGGTTATTATTTTTGTTTTTAATTTATTCTAACAATCACTAGACCTAGTTTATTTGCAATCATTTGTGTGTCAATTTAATGGGTCCAACTCTCGGTCCAACGACTGCTTGGATGTTTGTAAAAAATCGAAGCAACCAATACCTACACTTTTTTATTTTTTATGTTCATAAAGCGCTTCCGGAGAGTGATTAGATGACAAAACACACAAAGATGATGATCGGCCTGGATCGAATTACTCTTTCCAAAATAGCCACACACTATTTAATAGATAATAGGTGATCCATAACAAAAACATGTCGATGAGCTTAATTCTATAATCATGTTTATCATTGTACCTTATATAAACATTGGCAACCTTGCTTGGGAATCGTTTTATGAATGGAAAAATAAGAGAAAATCATTTCATCATACTGGTCATACATCTATCTCTCTCAGTCGATTTCACTCTGATGCACCAAAACGGGATTTCGGACAAAGAAGACATCCGAAGATTCACGAGCATTCCGATCTCACTCGAAGCGGTGATGAATGGGATTTTGGACAAATGCGATTTCTGACAAATGATGGTATCATTGGTATCTCATAATTCTCATCATATAGACAGTGACGAGCCTGCACTGAAACCATGCAACAGCTGAGCTGGGCATACATTGGTTTATTGCGCCGCTTACGTCAAAGTGTTTTTGTCTACTTGCACAAGTTCTACATATTCACTTGACCGAAAAACAATTATTTGGTTAGAATCTATTCCGAAATCCTTGCCTTGAGTTCAGGATTCATCGTGCGCGTTCTGGATTAATAAAAACAAAAAAATCTTGTTCTAGGAACCCGACATTTTTAATCCGGAATGAGTATTGTGGTCTCCGCGAACAGCTTGATTTGATTTTGCGCATGCGATAATACTCCTATATAAAAGGGTTTGAGGGGAACCGAAAAGTACTGCAGGCCTTTTTGCTGTGGATAAAGTTCCCGTATACAGTGTGGTCACTTGAGTGTGCAACATATGGGATTTTTTTTCATCAACTGCACAACCAAAGTACAAATATTGCCAAAAGTTGGTGCATGTTCGATAATCATATTAGGCACACTTAGAATGGTTGCAAGTCAAACAGGGTAGGCCAAAAAATATGAAAATTGTACAAGAGAAAAGTACCCTTATTTCACAAAATTCGGCAAAATGTTATAAAAAAAAGTTGTTTAGAATTAAAAGTTATGCCAAAATACCAAATCATGGCCTCCTAAGAAAAAAAATATATCTTTTTTAGACATCTATTTATCTCCCAAAAAAAATTTTTCTTTTATATTCACCCTAAACAGTTTCATGAATTATTCAAAAACAAATCAATTTCGCATAACTTAGTTCAAATTTGAGCATATTTAGAGAATTTACCCAAATTTTAAATTTTTTAGAGAATAACAAGCTTCATGTTTGTTGCAACGATATTAAACACAACTTTAAGATATCGCAAACATTCTTTTTCACAAGGCCAAACATTATTGATGGTAATATGCATATTAAAAAACTCGCATATAAAGTGATTTTTTTTTTAGTGAATTTTGTGATTCCCTAAAAAATTTAAAACGTAGGTAAATTTTCTAAATATGCTTAAATTTGAACTAAGTTATGCGAATTTGATTTGGTTTTGAATAATTTATGAAACTGTTTATGGTGAATATAAAAGGAACATTTTTTTTGGGAAATAATTAGATGTTTTAACAAAATTATTTTTTTTTTCTAAGGAGGCCATGATTTGGTATCTTATCATAACTTCTAATTCTGAACAACTTTTCTTTATAAAATTTTGCCGAATTTTTTGAAATAAGGGTACTTTAGTCTTGTACAATTTTTCATATTTTTTGGCCTACTATGTATGCTGTTTGACTTGCAACCATTCTAAGTGCACCTAATATGATTATCGAACATGCACCAACTTTCGGCAAAATTTGTATTTTGGTTCTGCAGTTAATAAAAAAAAATCCCATATGTTGCACACTTTAGTGACCACTCTGTATATATTTCTTATCTATGGAATAAAGTTGTTATGTTTTAGGTTGGTGGCAATATGATGAGCGAACAAGTAAGGAGCTGGAGAATTCTTACAAAAATGGAGGAAATAACATAGAATTGCTCATTGCTGGTTTCTTGTACATAGTAGACTTTGAAAATATGATACAGCTCAGACGAAATGATCCTTCAAGAAGGAGACAAATCAAAAGAGATGTTGCTAGTATTCCTAGAAAAGGTGAGAATCTATACCACATAGCATTTATAACTATCTTTGGACTGCTCAACCATCCCCAGTGATTCAATTGATATCCAAATCTAATATTTCTGCATACCCACATAAAAAAACATTCTCCACATTAAACGTCTGAAAACAGGATTTTAAGTGTCGCTATATTTGAAAGTTTTTGACCAATTTTTTGGTTTTCTTTCTGTTAATAGCAAGAATAAAACAAATATCTTCTATGTTCACAAACAAATGTTCTGAAGAAATTGTAGCGCCTAGAGCGGGGTCTACTCATGATAGGTATGTTTATAATGCTACACTAGTGCACACTTTTTTACACTTTTCTACACTGCAACACTCAGTGTGGCTTTGTTCGTGAGATGTTTGTCTGTTTTTTAGGATAGAATTTCTTTACTAAACGTACTAACGCGTTTGGTGAATTTCCTTCACATTGGTAGCCATCAGTTACAAAAATCAATCAGCATCACACCATCCTACACCGAAATAACAAACACACCTAATATTTTACCTTACGTCTTGCATGTCAGGTAGAAGGTTCAGGTATGACGTTTGAAAGACTAGCGTACACACTAAAAATCTTAACGTCGGTTTTCAGATTAGTTCTGGAAAGACCATGGAGGAAGCACTGCTTTTGTCAGTCATCGCATTGGGTTAAGTGAAGGTAAAAAAAACTGCTTGTTGACGATGCTCATGAGGCTTATCCTTATTGGATTTTCTTCATCATTTAAAAAGAACGAAGATTAAAATAACAATGTGATGGCTTGTATCTAATCCTTACCTATACCAGATCGTTTTGATTTATTCACTTTTTCCTAGTCCTTTCGATTGAAAAGAATGCATTTTTCAAGTTACAGTCTCTTTCGATGTGCACGATCCCCCTCTTTCATCTTTTTAACCAATACAGCATAATATGCTTGATTTATTCTCCCCATCAATATACTCTTCGGATTAAATTTTCCATTGACATGGAAAACTTCTATCTATTATGTGAATAAATTCCGTGAAAAAATCCCAGGACTATTATTGTCGCAAGTTGCACTTGTTCAAATGTATACTACAAGCCCTGTAAGGTCGGCGAGAAACCATATCTCAGGAATTAGTGACCCAGAAGCTTTGCAATGAAAATCTTGTCAAACTAAATCAAAAAAATTGTTTCTGACTTGATTTCTGTTCACGGACAACATCAGTCATCTCTTAATTTTATTTTGTTCTCATTACTCCTTATCATCATCAGTTGTACAGAAAACAAGTGAACAATCACTTATTGCCACTACCTTACTGTATTCTGCGGTGTCCATGTTCCCAATGTTGGTATGCAGGGTATCCGGAAAATACGTGTTCAACTATCCAGGTGAAGTAGGTGAAGTGCCACTTCACCAAAAATAAATGATAAAACACACACATATTGTTCAATTTAAAAACTTCATTCTCAAACAAAAAAATACGACATTTATTATCTAAGAATCGCTGGTGCCCGCGGTTTTCGTCCGTTAACTACGAATATTGCTTCAAATCATCAGAAATAAACCACTGGCGCGACAACCTTTCTTCATATAGTATGCTTTCTCCCCACTATTAGACGATACACAATATCCGGAGACGTGATAAATTATGAATCAGCTGATGCTTTATTATGTCGGTTGCCATGGAAACGCTTAGTGACATGCCGATGCCTTGAATGAATTGGGCTGATCAAATGAAGAATATTGCGACGTACGTTCGTTTCAGGGGACTGGTAAACCGTGTTATCTATGTTCGTTCCACGTTCGATCGGATGTCGGATCTTATTATTCTTGTATTAGACGGCTAGCTGCTGCGTTGCCAACGTTGTGGATTTTTCGGTGTTAATAAGGATTTGTTTAGCTTTTAATATGGACTTTTGCACATTGTTTAATTAAATCTGGGTCATCATGTGCTCATACTCATGAAGGATATGAGATTTTTTTTCATGATCTATTCAGGGTGTTTCCTAACCTCTGTGACAAAATGAGGGTGTTTAATTATTTTTTTTTGATTAGTTTTTTATTTTTAATTAATTTATCTTTTACTCGATTTTGTTGAAGTTTGGTAACGGTATTTATAGTGATAACGGGCTCATTTTGCCATGAACTAATAAAAATTATCGAATACAGTGGCGACCCGAGTTGCACTTCAACCAATATTATTGGGAAAAAAATGTACGCCACTGACTTTTTGAGTCATTTTCATTTTTTTCTCAGGTTATTCAACTAAAAGCGCAACTTTTTGATCTCTTGAATTTTTATCGTATCTTGCCTAATTTTTGAGATACAAAATTAATTCTAGTTGAGTGAGTTTTGACGCAAAAAGTAATTTTATCGCTGATGTTGAATTTTCTAACAAATACAGCAATCAATTATAATCATTTTAATGGAGAATTCAAAAACACTAAATAAATAAAAAAAAGTTAAATAAACTGCTGAAAATGTCCTCCACGAGCCAGTAAACATCCATGTACACGACGTGCTAAGTTATCTCTCACCACACGGAAAATTTCGGGACTGGCGGAAATCGTATTGAATCTTGAATCCATTACTAATACGCATTCGTAGGTCTTCTTCGGATTGAATGGGAGTGCTATAAACAAGTTGCTTAAGATGGCCCCAAAAATAAAAATCTAATGGATTCAGATCCGGTGAACGTGGTGGCCATGGGTGAGGTCCTCCTCTGCCGATCCAACGATCGTGATATTGCTGATCTATATAATTTCAAACACAAATTGCAAAGTGAGGGGGAGCGCCGTCATGCATGAACCACATTAGAGATCGCGTTCCTAATGGCACTGCTTCCATCAAATCGGGTAATTCATCTCTAAGGAAGTTGTAATAGACCTCACCAGTAAGTCGATTTGGGAAAAAATACGGTCCAACTAAGACATCTCCAATAAACCCTGCCCAAATATTAAATGAAAATGTATACTGGTGATGTCCTTCGACGATAGCATGAGGATTCTCTTCTGCCCAAACATGGTTGTTGTGAAAATTCATTATTCCATCTCTAGAAAAATTGGCATCATCGGTAAATAGTACTTTTGCCGAAAAATGAGGTACTCGTAAAGTAATTTCTTGAAACCAGTTACAAAAATCAACGCGAGCTGGAAAGTCTCTGGGCAACAAAGCTTGTACTCTTTGTATGTGGTAAGGATAGAGTAAATAGTCTTTCAAGATACTCCAGACTGTTTTGTGACTCAAATTTAATTCACTTCCAATTTTCCTAGTACTCATGTTTGGAGATTCTTCTACCATGATCAAGACTTCTTCCTCAAGTTGGGCGGTCCTAACCGTAAGTGGTCGGCCGCCTATTTGGCTTTTTGCAAAACTACCTGTTTCCTCTAACCGGAGATGTAACCTTGTAAATGTTGCCGAACATGGTACTTGTCTATTAGGAAAACGTTCTGCATACAAACGTCTCGCCTCTCGGGCATTTTCATCCGCTAAACCGTACATAAAATGCATTTGAGCCATTTCTTGATTGGTAAACTCAGCCATTATGAAGAGAACGTAATTTATTACGAATAAATTGAAAAACAATAGTTACTTAAATACATTATTGGAAACTTTCATACAGTAGGCAAATGTCATGAAGAAAACAAATAATGTGGTTGCCATGGATCGAAGCAAAAAGCCTACTTTGCATCATATTGTTATTTTTGTGTAGTCCAGAGACATGCAATAAAGTGGTTTATCTCAAAAATTACGCAAGATACGATAAAAATTTCAGAGATCAAAAAGTTGCGTTTTTATTTGAATAACCTGAGAAAAAAATGAAAATGACACAAAAAGTCAGTGGCGTACATTTTTTCCCAATAATATTGGTTGAAGTACCGCTCGGGACGCCACTGTATTCGATAATTTTTATTTGTTCATGGCAAAATGAGCCCATTATCACTATAAATAATGTTACCAAACTTCAACAAAATCGAGTAAAAGATAAATTAATTAAAAATAAAAAACTAATCAAAAAAAAAAAATTAAACACCCTGTATTTTGGAAACAAAGCGAAATTCGAAAAAAAATTATACCACATTTTCGTCATAAAATTAAGCGAAGAATCACCCCTTTCATTTTGTCACAGAGGTTAGGAAACACCCTGTATAGGAATTATTTCGGAACTCAAGCGTTTTTGCCACCTGGCCTGACGATAGTCTGAAAAAATGTCAGAAATGTTATGATAATCAAATTCTAAATAAATATTCAATGAAAGTTGGAACTAGTCAAGGGACAGGCAATAAATTGAAACATATATTTTTTCATCATTGCCTATTATCATTATTTGAATTTACAAACGCTTTTTAGCCTCATGCAATATGTTAAGAGATGAAGGGGAAACAGAATCACGACATATGCCATAACTCATGGCCTACTGCAAAGTTGCCGGCTCAAACTGTACTGTGTTTGATCGATGTAAGATTTACATTCAATTTCACTTTGAAGTGGATGTGACGGATTTCCGCTTGCTAAACGGGGATCATCATGCTACCATCTACATTGAATTTGTCTTCAAAGACTCGGTTACACCAAATTCAATGTGGATGGTGACAGAAGGATTGATTTGGTGTGTAAAATATAGGTGAGTTCAGATATTGACGTTTTTCATTTACACTATCACACTTACTCAATTTATCTTGATAAAATATCAGCAACGTAGCTAAAATGGCGAATGCGCATTTTTTTTTTGTTTTCTGAATTTCACCTGATTTTCAACCCGCGAGCCGCCACTGGACTACATGATGACAGAATCCTGTCGTCAAAATAGCCAACTTACCTATATCCAAAATGGCTTTGTTAATTCTGCATAGGACTTGAAGGATTTAAAAAAAAATGGTTTTTCCTACATTTTTTAGGAACGTGCAAATCGATTTTGATAATTATGAGAAATTATGTTTTTTGTTGGTATAGTGACCGGTTGTAAAGAACCGGAAGTCTTATATTCTAGTTATATCTTTTGATTTTTTTTTTGATTTGATAATTCAGAAAGTTCTGCTGGGATAAGTGGTTGTGTCCGAAAAAAAAATATTTTCAACTAAGAACACAGATATTTTATTATTGATTTTTTTTTCTAGCGTAACCACTTATCCCAGAAAATTTTTTTTTGAGGGAGAAAAAAAAACTTTCCTTTAAATCGCGTTATTTTTTAAAAACATCCTCCCGAAGGGGAATTTCACTGTAACTACATAATAAGACGTCACTTTCATAATACTTCCGGTTAACTACAACCGGTCGCTATACCAACCAAAAACGTAACTTTATGGTCTAAGACCAAAAATTAACAATATTGTTTTGCACGTTCTTGAAAAACCAAAAGTTTTCAGAAACTTGCAAATCGTTCTCAATAGTTTTTGATACATAGTCTAGGATCATGAAATTTTGTTTTTTGTTGGCATAGCGATCAGCTGTAATCAACCGGAAGTATTATAAAAGTGACGTCATATTATGTAGTTACAGTGAAATTCCCCTTCGCGGACACCCCTCTTACACGGACATCTCCCTTGAACGGACAGTTTCTCATGGTCCCGGCTGACTCTCGTATAATTTGCATTGTATTCACTCTCTCTTGGAAGGACGTTCTGTTGAACGGACGCGGACACCAGAATATGTTCTCCTGACCGGACATAAAACCAAATAAAAATATACGAATTAGAAGAGATTCGCTATTGCAACATTCAATCGCGCCAACTTCGGAACTTCGCTGCCTGTCTTCACTCAAGGTCTTTTCCGAGTAACCCGAGGATTCACCGACTTCAATATTTCGTTACAAGTGCAGCCTTTGTAGCGCATTTCTGTCTGGCGTGGATTAGGGACTTCTCCGAGTTCGTCAGGGATTTAACGTTTTTATTTTTTGGGTACACTCTTTCTTGACTGTGAATGAAAAGCTTGATGATTTTTGAAAGTGGATGAAAACTTGTATGTTTAAGATCCAAATTCAGGACAAGAAATTGAAAATCCAGTTGGAATACAAGACCTCTTTGAAGATTCTGATGTCGATGAGGGTCCAGCAGTCATGTAGAACTTTAGAAAACTTTAGTAAAACTTTATTAAAACTTTAGAACGATATATTATCGTATTGGAGTCAAAAAAACGGCTTCGACATTTCTTTTGCAGCATGTCAATGTTTCACGATACCTACCATACAAAACACTTTAAAAAAGGCTATTTTTCACCAGTTTGATATGGGAACCAAGTTTGATACCGTATTGATCTAGGATATGTAAGAATTTTTTTTCGTCATGACGTCATTAACTTGAAGCAGGAAAATAAAATAAATAAAATGTAGAGATTTGGAGCGCATGTGTAACTTGATTTACTCTTAAAAATAGGAAAATGGCTATGAAATATTATGGTTGACATTTAAGAAAATAGTCGATGACGTCATATCTTAAATTTGGGACACCCTGTATAACATTTTCCTACATTAAAAAGAGCGCAATTTAAAAGTTGTGTTTGTCATTTCGGTGTAGGGTAGGGTATTGCAGACTGCTGGTGTAAGTCATGTCTGTCAGTGTAAAGGAGATTCAACAAACGCGTTCGTGAAGATTCTGCAGATATTTCAACCTAAAAAATAAACAAAAAAAAACAAAACATCGATGGATGATTCCTCATCTCCAAGTTCTGATTCTGAAGACAGCTTAACAGTAATAATTTTGAATGCACATAACCGCAAAAGAACCGAAACTGTATAAAGAGAGTTTTTTTGAGACTGTACTGCTTGGTGCCTGCCTATTCGGATAATGAATTCAAAAGGTATTTCCGCATTGGCAGAGATTTATTCAACAAATTATCTTAGTATCTGCAATTTAGTTAATACTCTATCAACAGTTGGGTTGGATCGAGGGTTGGATTCAGGCTAGCATGTTCTACCAGATAAGCCACTGCAGCTTGGCTTGGGATCATTATCGTGACTGCTGCTAAAGTTGATTTTTGAGAGTTTATGAGAAGTGTTCCAAATTCTAAAACTAAGCAGGAAAAGAAATTGAATAAGAATAAAAAATATACATGAATACAAAGCTTACCAGTTTCGCATTTCGAGTGGATAAAAAGATTTCATATGTTTGATCGGAGTCTTTATCGTATAACTCTATTCATTCAATTTCACTATTTTTATCAACCATTTTAATCTATTTGATAAGATCCACACTGATTCTTCACTAGAATTTTTCCTTTTTGTTTGTTTATCTTTATTGTACGTTAGGTTAAGACATGATTTGTTTACAAAATACACGTAATAAGCTCCTCACCCTATTCTAAACTACGCTACACTTGTCACACCTCTTCTTGACCTGGGGTAGCGAGTGCAGTAATAGGCAACCTACCCTGATATAACAAACACTCTACACTGTTTTCACTAACAGCATAACAAACGCCGCAGGGTAGAAAAGAGTAGTTTCGTGTGCACTAGTGGAGGATAACAAACACACCTAAAATACTAATCGACGTGCCCGAGCATATTTTCGGAAAAAAAATATCTTTGATACACTGATTTTATTCCAAATTAGACTCAACCTGTATATGTCACTTTTTTTGCTAGAAAATAAGATGAAAATCATGATTATATCGATCAAACATGGCTCCAATAAGAAAATTATTCAACATGATGATGACCGGGGAGTGACCGGCCCTTGTTAAAAAAAAGCTTTCATTTTCATGCACATTGTTATCAAAATCGATTTGCGCTATTCTGAAAATTGTAGAAAAAACCAACATCGTTTTGACGATGTTGACTTGACGAAACAGTTTTTGATATAGGTAAGTTGGCTTGGATCGCTCTTTTTTGAAGACAGGATTCTGCCATCAAACGTTATACACGTATTTTCCGGCCATCATGTATATTAGCTACACGTTGGCTATACCCTACGTTGGACAAATGTTGCACACGGTGTTGCAACGCCGAACGTTGGCTGAACTTTGGTGTCCAATGTTGTCGACAGAGTTGACTCACATTGGCCAAGTCGTCTGGATGAGGCTTAACACCCTATATACATGCATGTCCGCAGATGAGGACAAATGGACCAAAAATTGAAAGATATGAAAACAAGTCATTCATGATAAAAAAGTCTGTTTATCAAAAAAATTACGATTAACATGAGAAAATTGATTGCTATTGAACGCGCGTCTCAAAAATGAAAAAAAATGAAACCGATAAAGAGCAAACAGTTATTTTTTGATCTTTTAACGTGAAATGATAAATAGAAAACTTTTCCTTAACCAAGTCCCTCATTCCGTACTTACTGAAGAAAATTTGAATTTATGAAAAATAAAAAAAATATACATTTTCAGCCCGTATTTTACTACTTCCATAATATAACTTTCATACTACAAAGACAAAAAGTAATAATAATAATAAAAAAAAACGTCACTGTCACCATTCACCTTTTGTAAAAGTCCTCTACAAATTTATACAATTTTTATAGTCCAAATATCAAATTTTTTGAAAGAAAGTGTTTACTAGTTGGGAGTGATATCCGTGCTTTCCAGAGAAGCTGAAATCGAGACCCCAGTGAGTCCTGTAACCAATTTGTTGCAGAATTTTTTTTGGTTTTATTTTGACAAATGTATTTTTGTCATTTCGATGGAAGATACAACCTTTAAGTGCCAGTTATGTCAAAATCTTTTCAAAAACAAAAATGGTCTGAACATCCACAATGGAAAAAAACACCAGAAGTCTATTGGTTGCAAATTCATCAGAAAATAATATTCCTTCAACTTCATCAGGATTTAAGGGAATCAACACAAATCTTGGAAGATATTTTAGACTATGTTTTAAATATCCAGATTCGTCAATATCTAGAATCTTCAGATGATTTTTCCCAGTCAACATCGTCTTCACATCCAACTATTAACAAAAATGATGAGCAAGAAAGCAATATAAGTGCAGCTGATATAAGCAAATTTTTATCTTTATTGAAAGAGAAAAAATTCGTCATAGAAAGGATTCCAAAAGGTGCGAGAAATGTTTTTGCACTAGAGTTGGCTCACCTGATCGATCAATGCACAAAGTATAACTCTGTTTTAGAATGGTTCCGGTTATTCATTTTCCCTTATATCACCCTTTGTGCACCAAAAAGAAATAGAAAGAGTAAAAATTTAACATCAGCCGTAAAGGAAAATTTAACGCTTTGGTCAAAACAAAAGTAATTGTCGCTTCAGGAATTGCTCCTTTTTTTTAAGCCCTTGGATGTTGAAAAAAAGAAGTTTACAGAGAAAAATCAATCTAACTTTTCAAGAATAGTGGAATCAAAAGTTGCTGCTGGTGATATACAAGGTGCGATCCGTTTGCTGTGTAGTGAAGATGTGTTGTCTGCAAAAGATGAACTTACCCACAAAAAATTGCAAGAAAAACATCCAGAACCTATGCAAAATATATCCATGATCAATTTACCGTCAAGAATTTCTCCTATGACATATGAAATTTCTTCGTCTGAAATCAACTTTGCAATATGCTGCTTTAAGCCCGGATCAGCTGGTGGTTTGGATGGTTTGAAGCCCCAACATTTAAAGGACCTGACGTCAAGAAATTTAGGTCATGCTGCAGAAAACCTGCTAATCTCCCTGACAAATTTCACCAAAAAATTCATGGAAGAAAAGTGGCCGTCTGAAATTCGTCCAATTATTTTTGGTGCTTCTCTCTGTGCTTTACAGAAAAAAGATGGAGGAATTCGTCCAATTGCGGTAGGTTGTACACTAAGAAGACTAATAGCTAAGATAATTTGTATCAAGTTGAGAGATCGTCTTGGTAGTTATTTAAGACCGTTTCAATTAGGTTTCAACACCAAGTGTGGAGTCGAAATAGCAGCTCATGCTGCACGTCGCTTCATTTCCACACAACATTCCAATTCTAAATGTTTTGTAAAAATCGATTTTTTCAATGCTTTTAATATGATTGATAGAATTTCCATCCTCTCTGAGTCTTCTAAAGTTATTCCAGAATTCTACAATTTCATCTCAGAGGCATACAAGGAACCTTCCATTTTGACTTTTGATGATAAAATTATTCTTTCTCAAAGAGGTGTTCAACAAGGAGATCCTTTGGGTCCCCTTTTATTTTCGTTGACTATCCATCCTATAATTTCATCCCTTAAAAGTGAATTTAATGTTTGGTATCTTGATAATGGAACTTTAATTGGAAATTTAGAAACAGTTTTTGAGGACTTCAAAAAAATTATTTCAGAATCTTCTAAAATTGGTTTAAACATAAATTTCAATGAATGTGAAATATTTTCAATTTCATAAAAATCTGGCAATTGTTTAGATGATCATTTATCAAAGTTCAAAGAAATTTCTTCACTCATCAGAATAATTGATGAAGACAACCTCAATTTGTTAGGCTGCCCTCTTTCTCTAAATAATCTCCGTGAAGAATTTGAGTCCAAAATATCCACTTTGAATAGATTATCAAAGAATTTGAATATTTTAAATTCTCATACTGCTTTTTTTCTTCTCAAAAATTCTTTATCAATTCCTCGTATGCTTCATCTTCTTCGTTGTGCACCTTGTTGGAAAATTCCAGACTTGACTTCAAAATATGATTTACTTCTTAAAAATATTTGCGAAAATATCACAAACTGTACATTTGATGACAATTCTTGGTATATTAGCAAATATCCTGTAAGGTTTGGAGGTTTGGGAATAAGAGATCTTTCAACTCTTTGTTACTCTGCTTTCATTGGATCATTAAAATATGTTTCAACTTTTTTAAATTTCATTATTCCGGACTCTATTCAAAAGTGTCCTGATGAGATTTTGATTGAGGCCCAACTATTTTGGCAAGAGCAAACTGGCAATTCTTTACTAGTAGATAATTTTAATAATCAACATCAACTTGATGACGCTTTGTGCAAATTTCAAATGGTTGAATATATCTCCAATTGCCAAGAAAAAAAAGAAAAAGCTAGATTACTAGCCCTTCAAGAGCAAGAGAGTAATGCTTGGTTACAAGCATTGCCTTCTTCCGCATTGGGAACACTTTTGGATGACTCTTCGTTTCGCATTTCAGTGTCGATCCGTATGGGACAACCTGTGTGTGCAAATCATACTTGTGTTTGCGGTGAGAATGTTGATATTGATGGGCTTCATGGCCTTTCTTGCCGTAAAAGTGCGGGTAGGTTTTCACGACACAGTTGTCTTAACGATATAATCAAGAGGGCTTTAACTTCTATCGATTTTCCATCTATTCTTGAACCTGTCGGGATATGCAGATCAGATGGAAAGAGGGCAGATGGAATGTCACTTATCCCATGGAAACGAGGCAGACCTGTAGTTTGGGATGCTACCTGCTCGGATACTCTGGCTTCTTCCTATCTTAGTTTATCTTATAAAAAAGCTGGCGAAGCCGCCCGATTGTCCGAGAATGCGAAGGAAAGGAAATATGAGGAAATTTCTAAAAATTATATTTGGTCCATTTTGTGTTGAGACTTTTGGACCGTGGGGAAATGAAGCAAAACATTTTATAAAAGAACTTGGTTCGAAACTTATATTGAAAACTGGTGAGGAAAGGTCAACATCTTTTTTGAAACAAAAAATTAGTTTAGCTATTCAGAGGGGTAATGCGGCTTCAATTTTGGGTACAATTCCGGAACAGCATCAATTGGATGAAGTTTTCTTTCTTTAATTTATTAGTTTTATTTATAACTATTTTAATTATTATTATTATTATTATTAATATAAATAATCATAATAATAAATATTCTTTATTTCAATAGAATGTTTACATACATAAACGAAAGATGAAATAGTGTCGAAAAGAAAACGTCAGACATCACACAGTTATACCATAAATATAACTGTTTATGATAAATAAAATAATAATTGTACAGGGCTCAATATCCAGTAAGAAACCATACAATTTTGTCCTAAATTCCCCTTCACTTCGAATATTCTGGATCTTATCTGGTAGATGGTTGTACAGTTTAACACAGCTGTAATATACTCCTTTTTAAGTTAGTTTTAGTCTGTGCTTAGGATATTTTAGATTTAAGTTTCGAGTTGGATAATTGGTCTGGGAATCATATTCACTGAAAAGCTGCCTATGTTTGAAAAGGAACAGAATACACTCTTGGATATATATGCCTGTGGTAGTTAGTAGGTTGTTTTGTTTAAAGAGACCTCTGTTAACAGACAACATGATCCTCAATATTCGTTTTTGACAGAGAAAGACCCTGTCAATGTCCTTTGAAAAGCCGGAGATCTTGATTCCATATCTTATATGATGCTCTCGAAGTTGGAGTGGAACACAATTTTTCTTGTTGGAAAGTCAATGTATGTAGTTATCACACGCATGGAATAGCACACTCTGTTCAGCCTCCCAACAACATAATCGATGTGTTGCTCCCAGCTCAATTTCTCATCGATAACAATTCCTAAGAATTTTGTGTGATTTTTGACCATAATTTGGTCATTGCCGTTTTTGATTTTTTTAGGAAGAACATTCGTTGATTTGGTCTTGAAAGTGTCGACATTGGTTTTGTTGCAGTTCAGCACCAGTTGGTTTTTTGTGAACCACTTCTTTGCTTGACAGATGAATTCTTCTGCTTTCTCTTGCAGTGCTTCGGCATTATGATCCCATAGGAGGATCGTCAGCATAATTCACAATTTTGCAATTTTCATTAAAGGAGCATAGTTCGGTTATGTCATTTATGTAGATGATAAATAAAAGTAGTCCTAAAACACTTCCTTGAGGTATCCCTGTAAAATACCTCTTTTTATTTGAATTACTGTCGACTCTTTCTAATTTGGTCGACAGGCAAAGGATAAAATTAATATGCGTCTATCCGCTTCAAAAAAGGTAATATATTGACATCATTCAAACTTTAAAACCAGCACAGGTAAAAAGTCCAAATATCAAAAACACGTTCAATTACAATAATGAACTTAACATATCGCCCGCCTTGAAACACATAGGCTTTCAACATAAAGTGTCAGCATTATCACAGAACCAAAGGCAATGGACACAATTTGACAAAAGACCTTTTGATCAGTCCTTTTTCAGTTTTTATGGACGCCACTCGCGCAACACTGTCTTTGCCAAGGAATAGGTTGATCACTCTTCCCATTCTCCATTTCATAGGCGGAACATTGTCTTCTTTTATAAGCACTAATGCACCTTCTTTCAAAGAACCATGGTTGATCTTCCATTTACAACGTTGTTGCAATTCAGAAACGTATTCCTTTGACCATCTATTCCAGATATGTTGCTTTATTTTTTGTAAATGCTGATAAATTGTCAAACGATTTGAAGGAATGTCTTTCACCTCACCACAAGGTATTGGACTTATAGGGTGCCCAATAAGAAAATGTGCCGGCGATAATGGAGTGAGGTCTTCTGGATCGCAGGATAGGGGAGTGGACGTGAGTTCAATATTGCCTCAATTTCGGTTAACAAAGTATAAAAGTTTTCAAAAGTCAACGAAACACCGCCGATTACCCGCCTCAAATGAGACTTCATACTTTTCACGCCAGCCTCCCAAAGGCCTCCGAAATGAGGAGATTGTGGCGGAATAAAATGCCATTCAATGTCCTCTTTACAAATGGCTGAAGTTACAATTGTCACAATTCTTTTTCAAAAATGTGCCCAATTCTTTCAATTCTGAACAAGCACCTACAAAATTAGTGCCATTATCAGAAAACGTTTTCCTCTACGTGACGAAAATCTACGCAATGCCAAATGAAAGCCTCTTTACTGAGGTCGGTTACCAATTTCAAGTGTACCGCTTTGTAAGTAAACAAATATAAAGAGCAACGTAACACTTATAAACTTTGGCTCCTCTGCCTGATCGATTCTTCATTTGAAATGAACCTGCATAGTCAATTCCAACAATGTCAAAAGGATGCTTCGGATTTAAACGTTTTTCGGGTAAATTACCCATGATAGGTTTAGCTATCTTTGGATTAAATCTGAAGCATTTAATACAGCTATGCACAGTTTTCTTCGCTAAAGAACGTCCTGAAATAGGCCAATACTTATCTCTTATAGACGCCAATAATTGTTGTGGACCACAATGATATAGTCGCACATGTTCATATTCGAAAATTAACTTTCTTAGATGATGTTTCGAATCCAAAATTAGATGCTTTTTCTCAAAACTAAATTTAGAATCTGAAAGTCTTCGACCTACCCTCAAAAACTGAAATTCGTCAAGAAAAGGATTAGGATTTGAAATTTTAGTTACAGATTTAAATCTATTTAACTTAATCTGTTTAATTTCCTTTTCAAAACATTTTTGTTGAACATGTCTGAGCAGAACGTTGAATGAATGATCAATTTCAGCTTTTGTCAAAGGTCCTACATTTCTTTTGAATTTTGAATTTTTACAATTATGTACAAATCTGAATAATAATGCGATAATTCTCTTCAATTTAATAATATTAGAATATCTCTTCATGACATAATCTTCATTTTCTCCTAAAACTGAAGATACTCCGCAAACTGTTTTGTTCTTATTTATATCAGGTAAATTATTATCATGACGAGGTATCTTTGGCCAGCAATCTTCATTAGAATATAAAAATTCTGGACCATGCCACCACATGTGTAAATTTTGAATCTCACGACATTGAACGCCACGTGATAAATAATCAGCTGGATTACATTCTGTTGGTATATGCCTCCATTCATCGTTGCCTGTAATACTTTGACTTTCAGAAATCCTATTGGCAACAAAGGTTTTTAACTTGTTTGGAGGAGTTTTAACCCAGACAATAGTCGAATCAGTCCAAAACACTCGTCTATGAATGTCAAGTTTCAAAGATCTTGATACTTTGTCTGCTAATCTGGCAGCTGCTAAAGCACCACAAAGTTCAAGTCTAGGTAGGGAAATCGTTCGCAACGTAGCTACTTGAGCTTTACATGTAAATAAATGAACGAAAACTTCACCTTTCTCATTTAATGATCTAAGATATAGACACGAACCATAAGCTTTCTCGGAACCATCCGAAAAACAATCCATCTCAATAATTTTAGCTTTTGAGCAAATTGCATGTCGTTCAATCTTGAATTCATTTAAATAGGGCATTTCAGCTTTGAAATTTTTCCAGACTGAGAATATTGACTGAGGCACTTGATCATCCCACGTTAATTTTTCAAGCCAAAGACCTTGCAATAATATTTTAATCACAATAATACATGGACTAACAAGTCCTTATGGGTCAAAAATCTTGGAACTTTCAGCTAAAATAATACGTTTAGTATCTATCTTGGACTCTGAAGTATTTTTCACATTGTACATAAGATTATCTTCAGAAGGACACCACATTAGACCAAGTCTCTTTTTACTGTCATTTTCTCCAAGATGTACAATTTTAGATAAAGGATCTTCATCAGAAATGTCATCCAATACCAAATCATCATCTGAATAGAACTTTCTCAATATAAATCAACCTTGTTTTGAAACGTCATATATTGATTTCGATATGCGTTTTGCCTCTTCAATAGTTTCAGCACCTGTCAAAAGGTCATCAACATAAAAATCTGTCTTGATGATATCACAAATATCAGGATACAGATGCTCATCATCATATGGAAGTTGGAATAAACAGCGAATTGCCAAAAACGAAGCAGCAGCGGTTCCATAAGTTACTGTATTTTTTTCATATAAGAAGAGTCCCATAGTGAGGTAGTCATTTTCCAAGCACTTGATGATGCAGTCTGTAAAGTCAAGGATAGCAGTTTGTGTAGACTTACTCTTCAAGTAAGTATGTTGAATGTTGTTGGGGAGTCGATTTGAAAACATGTATTTCAATAGTCGTTGACTTATCACCTGTTCAAATATCTTGGAGAAACTTGAGAGCAAGCTAATTGGACGATAGTTATCAATTTGATTCACATCTCCATTCTTGAACACAGGAACAACCAGGGCCAGTTTCAGCTTCAAAGTTCTTCAATCTCCAGGAGTAGTTGTTCTGTTTATGTTTCAAGAGTGTTTTGTTGTATTTTCTCCTCTTCTCATTGTACAGATCTTTAAATGCATTGTTTCTCCTTTTCAGCGAGTAAAGAATGTCTAACAGTTTTTGCATTCCCTTATTTCCGGAATATTCCGAATGTATTTACTGTTACCCATGTTTTTTATTTGCTTCTTTATTAAAGGAAAGAAGTTATTGAGTTCCTTTGCTATAATGGAGAAGAAAAAGTCCCACTGGGGATTCACTTGCGAAGTTTCAAGTTGATAGAGATGTTGCCAGTTAATATTCATCAAATTTGTCCTGAAATGGTCTTTATTGGATTCCAGAAAATTTCTTTGCACCTTGTATTTCCTTGAAGATACTTCTTCAATGTGAATAAGTAGTTTCTGGGCGGTGTGATCTGATATGGGGGTATGTAGAAGTGATGTGGATATGTCCATATGGTTCGTCAGGATATTATCAATGCACTTTTTACTGTCAGATGTTATTCTCGTGGGTTCAAAATTGTTCTGCCTCAGGTTGAAAGATCCCATGAGAGACAGGAACTCTTGTGTGTTCTTCTCCTGAGATAACATGTCCAAGTTGAAGTCACCAGCTACCATAAGTATACCTCTGAATCTCCCACAAAGAGTGAGAAGCTGTCCCATCTTATCCATATAGTTATATCACCTTTAGGGGGCCTATATATTGAAACAACCAGGATTTTGTTTTGATGAATCTTTAAATCACAACCGCAACATTCAAAATGATTTTTCAATCCCAAGCCATATATATCCTTTCTTGTGGACGATTTTATGTTATTGTTGATATAAACGGCACTGCCTCCATGTTTGTCTTTTTCACTCCTGCAGAAGCTAGTAGCTAATCTGAAACCCTTCATGTTATAGTTTTTCAGCTGAGCGTCAGTTTGCCAGTGTTCAGTGAAACATAGTATATTGGTGTTGGTGTTTTCTGAAACCAGTTCCTCCAAGAGTTCAAGAGAATCACGGATTGAACGTAGGTTTTGATGAGTCCAAAACTAACCTTTCTTCCACGTGAGAGATGTGTGTGATGTTTTCCCTGATTTTAGATTTGCTGTTCGTTGGTTTCATTGTAGTTTGTTGATAACCTCACTCTTTGTAATTTTCTTTGATATGCTGGACCATCTGGATTTCTGGCTGAGTGAGACTTGTCTTGATAACCCAGTAGATCGCAGTTACAACATCTGAAAGATGTCTCGTTGCAGCTTTCAGTGGTGGAGCTCGTAGAATCCAATTCTCTTTTTCCGAGTTTCTGCAGGTCCTCTTTGTCACAACTGCCACTCCTTTCAGTTCTTCCTCGCTACTAAGACTTTTTACTTCAAGATTTTGTTGTAAAAGTTCATTAACAAATTCTTCTTGGGAGTATCCTTTGTCCACGCCCATCAACATAAACATAGGGTTAGTCTTGCCCTGTTTGGAAATTGTTATTTCCCTTAAGTGCTTTCTTGAGTTTCTCTTGTTGGCCTATTGTGTAACTTTCAACTACAATTGAGCTGTTCGATGTTTTTGAAGCTGCCGTCAATATCAACACCCACTAAGTTCTCTTTGATCTTCTTCCAAACTATTTTGGAGTCATCTTCATCCTTGAGCCTTATTAAGGTTTCTATTTTATTCGCTGCTGCTGGAGGACCATGCAATTTTCTCTACTGGTAGAGGTCGAGGAGTAGAATTTCCATTAGAAGATGTAGCTGCAACTGATGAAAATATCTGTAGCATGTGATTCTTATCTGATGTCAATCTTGGGGCTCCTTTGAGAATTATATTCTCTTTCTCCAGGACTCCAATTTTGTAAACCATTCTTGAGACTAATTTCAGTAGTTGTGACGTGGAGTTAGCTACTTCATATTGTTCCTTTATGGGGAAAATTGGGTTACCAGATTCACTTTTGCGTCTCATTACTTCTTCAATATTTTCCAGATTTCAAATAATCTTTTCTAATAACTCATTGTCTATTTCTCCTGGGTCTTTATCTTTCATATCTGTAGAAAGAAATCCCAGAAAAGAATTTTTAACATTAGTATCACATATTCTCTTCTTATTTTCATTTTGTTCTGGGGTTGAATCAGATCTTGTCCTTTTGTTTTGTTCTGAAATTTTTGGAGGGGTTCTTGATACACTCATCCTTGATTTAAAGATATCATCTGGGTTTTCATTCTCACTTACAGTGATTATTTCTTGTATAGCCTGCTCTGAATGTACTTCCACTTCAATCGGAATGTTACTATTTAATTTTTCAGTACTGCCATCACTCTTTTCATAGTAACCAATCAGCTTACAAGAAATTTAAACAGGCAGAAACCAGCGATATTGAAGACACCCACACCCCTACTCAGTTCACGGTAAGAGATATCTTCGAATCGCCAATTCCCAAACCAACGTAAAAATAAGGCTATTGGTGCGAAAACTCCTCACAAGTAGATATGACTCGATGTTCGGTATGTTTGGAATTTCTATTCTGTTATCTATTATTGTTTACGCATACCTGCAATTGTCTTTACTAAAAATTAGGATAGTTGACGAACACCTCGGAATTTCAAATTGTATTTTAGATTATCACATAGATCTCACAATGTCAAGGCTTTTGATATAAGACACAACTATATTGTTCGTAAGCGACACAAGAATAATTGAGTATAAAACGCTGCGATATGAAGCACGTCTGGTATTAAGCTCGATGTACAGATATAAAAGCCATTACTGATTACTGAAGTCCAGGTATATCGAGCTTCGGGGTAATATCCCTGACACCGGAGCCACTAATGGGCTTATCGTCTTTTCTCTGTGCCTGTCTTTCTGTCGAAGATCTGCATTGCCTGAGTAAGATTTGTGACTCTTCCTACTGTTTCTCTGTATGACTTTTAAGGAATGAGTGTGAATTCCCCATTATCCCTTCTCCAGAACGATAGTGCTTCACATTCCAAGACAATGTGTGAGGCGGTTTTCCCCTTTGCATAGTCTACATTTGGGTTCGTCATTGAAGAGGACCATGGTAGATGAGTATTTCAAAAATAATATTGATTTAAAAAAAAAGCAGTGGCGTACAATTTTTGACTTGAAGATAATACAATACAAAGCCTGTTCGAACGCTACTGGTAGACATTTTTCGAAAACTTTTACATAAAAAAATTCAATTTAACGGTCGAAAGAAGTCCACCATATTTTGTGGAATTATCTGGAGTGGTAGAAAATGTATGATGAAAAAGGCATTTTTTTCTCAAAACTTCAACACCCTGTATCTCGGAAAGGAAGCATTTTCGGACAATTTTATTTGAAAATATTTTCTTCTTTTCTTGCGTTCCATACAGTGTTAAAAGGAGAGTACCAACTGTATAATCCAACAGGGAATCACTTCTTTTGTTGATATCGCTACTCCCCCAGATGGTATGATGCGAGTTTGCGAGCATACCTATTACACACTGTAGGTTTGCCAGCCCACAGTAGTGCAATATTTTTTCCAAGTCCTCCGATGGTGGAGGTCGGGGTGCATCGAAGGGTCGGTGAACCGAGGCTACGATAATGTCCTTCTGGGTTCCCGCCTCTTTGTAGCTCAGTTGTACGGCTACCTGATCCCTGGAACATAGGTCTTCAATATTGAGAGCCTGCACTCCGTTTCTCACGTTTATGCAGGCCCTGATGTTTTTTGTGGGTTTCTCATCATAAAAGATCTTACTGTCAGTGCTTCCTAGTCCGGCTATTCTGTCCTTGATGATCCAAGGTTTTCGAATTATTGCCTGGTCTAGTGTAATCTTTGCCATGTACTGGCAAAGGGCAGCTGTTGCTACTTTACTGCACTGAAGGTTTATCTGGATTACCTTTAGCATCAAAAGTCTCATGGTTAACTCTAAAATAGGCCCGAAGATTTCGGTTTCGCAGTTCCTCCAGAGATCTGTCATCAAGACCGACTAACTCCGTCAGTCCCTCACTGTCAGTCTTATGGCTGACAAGTCCTTTGTTCCAAGCCCCACGTTCTGGGTTTTAAGGAGTTGGAGAGCTTGTACCGGCTCGTTGACTCCCGCGGATTTTGTGGGTATCTAGATGGCAGCCCTCACGATTGGCATCATCTTGTGGTCCAGGCCAATCCGTAGATTGGTTCCATCGAAAGGGCTTCGGTCCGCAGCAGCTAAGTTTTAGCAGCCTTATTGGCGCAGATGATGTAGATCCCCTTTCCTCTGCAGCTGCTATTTTTGAACTGAGGGCCAGTTCCGGGTTCATGTTAAAATTACGACCGCCCCGCTGTCTATGTCTAGTGAATGGGCTAGTAGCACCTACCCTTCACGATTGCAGCACGCAATCCAATTCTGGACACCTCATACTCACGAATCGGTTCTCAAGTTTCGCTGCTGTCCAGGGGTCCCACGCTTCATCGAAAACCACTTGCCTCTGCATTTTTGAGACGCTCCTTATAATAAGAATCAATTTTCTCATCGTAATTCTTATGTTTTTGATATGCAGACTTTTTTTTATCAGGAATTATTTTTTTTCGCATTTTTCAATTTTTGGTCCATTGTCCTCTTGTTACCGTATCTGAGGACATGTTATACAGGTTGTCCCGCGAGGTTAGGGACAAAATTTCACTACCTTTTCTTGAGGTAAATTTGAGTCGAAAATGTCGTTTGGACATGTGTTCGGAAATGCTTCATTGCAGAGCTACAGGGTGTTGAAGTTTTATTTTAATTTATGCTTTTTCTAGATAATATTTGAACGAAAATCGTTATTTGATGAAAATTGGTGTCTGGGAGTTTTGCGAAATTTGAATTTGATCTCAGTATGGGTCCAGGAAACAGGAAAAATAGGTGTGGGTGGCGCCCTCTCCACCCACACCTATTTTTCCTGTTATGTACAGCCATAACTTTTTTGGACGTACCTGTGTCACATTTTAAAGCATTGAATAGATTTATTTGTACTTCCTACACAGAAAAAGTATATTTGTTAAAAGTCGCTACGGGCAAGCATTATCGAGATATTCGTATTTGAAATAATAAACACATGCGATTTTGAAAATGTGGCGGAGGTAACCTGCTAGAAGTTATAGAATATTTCGTATGATTGCTACATATTTCCAGTGAAAAGGTAAAATTCAAGTAGTGTGTGATGTGAACAACAATTATCATACAAATATTATTAAAAAAAACATAGAAAAAAAATTGGGAAGAAAAAAACTTCAACACTCCTTAGATCTGTAACGAAGCATTTGCGGGGCCCATGCTCATAGGAAATTTTCGACTCCAATTTAGGTAGCAATTAACAATAACCAAATTGAACAGGTCTCTCAAATGAAGTATTTAGGTGTTATTCTAGATTCTCAACTTACTTTTTCATTGTATACTGATTATGTTTGTAGTAAAATAGGCAAAAAAATTGGATTCTTCAGAAGAGTGTCTCGAAATCTTAGTCATTGGTGCAAGCTCTTAATCTTTAATACTATTGTGTACCCGCATTTTAATTATTGTAGTTCTCTTTTTATATCATGCAAAAGTTCAGACATACAAAGGTTTCAAATACTTCAAAACAAGGCTATGAGATTGGTTTTAGGATGCAATAGGTATACTCCCATTGCGACAATGTTAAAATCATTGAGTTGACTGTCTGTTTCAAAATATATTGAATACTCCAGTGTATTGTTCATATACAAGATCAATAAGAAACTTTTGCCAGAATATCTTCAAAGTTATCTAGTTCCTAGACATGCGAAGCATTCCTATAATATTAGATCGCGTGATGAGTTTGCTATATCTTTCACCAGAACAACTTTTATGCAGAAATCTATATTTAATGATGGTCTTAGAATGTTTAATGCACTGCCACGTGATGTGAAAGAATCGGAAAATGTGAAAATATTTATGAAGAAACTGAAATGTATGTATCTAAACAAAGACTCCTAGATTTAAGTGAACTCACGGACATTTACGCCGTTATACATTTAGACTTGGATTTTATTTTTAGAATATTTTTTTGTATTAGCAATGTAAGCTAAAATAAATATACATTCATTCATTCATTCATTCATTCATTCAATTTGCCTAAGGAATACGTAGTGAAATTTTGTCCCTTACTTCGCGGAACACCCTGTATACAGGTTGTAGTGTATTTACACTACATTACAGTTTCCTGTAATAACAACATTTTAGTGTTAAGATGTTGGTAGCAACAATATCTCAGCCTTTGCGCATGTGTACTGTTATATGTAAGGCATGAGGAAACTGTCAATATATTATCGATTCTCTTTTGTACCAGCTTTCGTGTGTTCAACAATGTGTCCGTTAAAGTCATCGGCTTTTATTTGAACAAAAGTGTGCGATCGAGCAAAGTGATGCTTACTAAATCTGAGTAAACAGACATTACAATTTGGCGACGAGGATATTGTGAACCGATTCGCGATAAATCACGTGAAAATGACGGAATTTATCGGACACCTGCGTGAGTTTTCAGTCAGAAACTCGGATTGGACAATCTTCAAGGCACGACTAGAAAATTACTTCACGGCTAATAATATTAAACTGAGCACCCACGCAGAAAAAATGCGTGCCGTGTTTCTTAATATTCTGGAAGAAGATGCCTATCAGCTAATTTTTGACATGGTGAGCCCATCAAAACCCGAAGATAAGAAGTATGAAGAACTGATTCAGCTATTCAATACATATTTTAAACCGCAACAGAATCCATTAGCTGCAAGATTCAAATTTTACAACGCACGAAAAGAACCCACAGAAACAGCCAGCGAGTGGGGGGCACGACTCCGAAGCCTTGCAGTCGGATGTGAGTTTGGAACCGAGCTCAAAGTTTGTTTACGAGACCGGTTCATTTTCGGCTTTGAAAAGGGACCAATATTGGACCGAATGATGGAAGAAAAAATCAGCACGGACTTCGAAAAGATGATATCGATCGCAGCAAATAAGATGGCAGCTCAAGAAATCCATGACGTCACAATCAAGAGGGAACCTATCGACCATATTCGAGGTGACCAAAGGGGGCGCAAGCAGGGGCCGCAGGCCGGAGCTCCACGGGACGGTCCAACTTGGCGCGGCAGAAGCAACGCGCAGAACCATGCGCAAACCAGCAGGCAGCAACTCAATCAATATGGCAGTTCCAGTTCCAGTAACGGCGCATGTTACGTTTGTGGGAAAAGGAACCATAACAAAGATAAGTGTTTTTTCAAATTTCACACTTGCAATTTTTGTAAAAAGGTTGGACATTTAGCGAATGTCTGTAAAAATAAAAACCACAAATTCAATAATTCAAATTATGCAAATCAAAGATTACGCCAAAATTTTTTATTGGAATCCGATGAAAAAAATGTAAACAGTCTAGATGATGAATGCATTATTTATAATATTTCCGTCAGAGATATTTCTAACTTGCAGCATTCTGATAATTTAGAGGATCTATTTACGTATAGACTTTTGGTTGAGAATATTTATTTGATTTTTCAAATTGATACTGGCAGCAGTGTATCTTGCTTATCATTAGATGTTTATAGACAGTATTTTTCACAATGGGCTATGCAATCTACAAATAAGCATTTTATTTTTTACAATGGCATTCAGGTAAAACCTGTAGGTGTGGTAAAATTAAAATTGTTTTACAATAACCAAGGAAGTTATTTAGATTTTTATATAATGAAAAATGGCGGACAACCCTTATTAGGCAGAGATTTCCTTAAGTTATATAATATTAGTTTGTCATTTATTAACAGTATTAATCATAATGAACAGCAAGTAGAAATGTTAACTAAGAAATTCAATGAAGTTTTTTCGGATGGTATTGGATTTTTTAAAAATGGGGTAGTTAAAATTAATTTAAAGAAAGATGTTGCGCCTAAGTTTTTTAAAGCGAGGCCGATACCCTTTGCTATTAAAAATGATGTTGAAAATGAACTTAAACGTCTTTTATCTTTGGGTATCATTTCACCAGTAGACTACAGTCCCTGGGCTACTCCGATTGTACCCGTTTTAAAGAAAAACGGGCAAGTACGCATTTGCGGAGACTTCAAAGTCACCATCAATCCTGGAATTGAAATTGACCAGCACTACATGCCGAGAATAGGTGAGTTGTTTGATAAACTTCAAGGAGGCCGCGAGTTCACGAAGTTGGACTTATCGCAAGCATTCCAACAAATCGGATTGGACGAGGATAGTGAGATTTTGTTAACTATCTCTACTCACTTGGGCTTATTCAAGTTTAATAGATTAGCATTTGGGGTGGCATGTGCACCGGCAAAATTTCAAAAAATTATGGACGCCTTATTTAATGGGATTGAGGGTTCTGCAGTTTTCCAAGACGACATTTTGGTAACTGGGAAGGATGAAAAAACTCATTTAAAAAATTTAGAAAGGGTATTATCGATTTTACAAGGCGCTGGTTTAGGATTAAACTTGGAAAAATGTGTTTTTTTTGCTAAAAGTGTGGAATACTTGGGATTTGTTATTGACAGCGAGGGCTTGCACCCCTCAAAAAATAAAACTTTAGCAATTGATAAAGCACCAAGACCTACTAATGTCAAAGAATTACAAGCTTTTCTTGATAGCATAAATTTTTATGGTAGATTTGTTAAAAACTTATCAAGTATTTTGAGTCCATTATACAAATTGTTACAAAAAAATGAAACTTGGTCATGGAATGAAAATTGTGAAAATGCTTTTAAAAAAATCAAAGAAATTTTAGTCTCACCACAAGTTTTAGTACATTTTAATCCGGATTTAGAGTTAAGACTTACGGTTGACGCTTCTCAAGAAGGAGTTGGCGCAGTACTAAGTCATAAATTTCTTAATTCAGAAGAAAAACCCATAACTTTTGCTTCTCGAACATTATCAAAAGCCGAACGTAATTATTCACAAATTGAAAAAGAGGGCTTGGCTATCATTTTTGGAGTTTTGAAATTCACACAATATTTATATAATAAGAAATTTATTTTGGTGACAGATATGAGACCTCTTGTGACCATTTTTAATCCGAATAAGGCTATACCTCAATTTTCAGCAAATCGTCTTAGAAAATGGGCCATTATTTTGTCAGGTTACCAATACGAAATTGAATATGTAGCAAGCAGTAAAAATTCGGCTGATTGGTTATCAAGGTTACCTATAAAAAATTCTAAGGATCACTTCAGTGATGACGAAATTGACTTTGAATACTGTAATTTTTTTAATGGAATTTCAGATATTAAATTGTGTTACGAAACTATAAAAACAGCTACTTTGGCTGATAGTTTACTTAAAAGAGTTAAAGATTTTATTCTTAATGGATGGCCTAAAAAAATAAACGACAAATTTTTAAAACCATTTTTTGTAAAAAGATATGAATTTTTTATTAAGGATGAATGTATTTTCTGGAATCATAGAATGGTCATACCTAGCAATTTACAAAACTCATTTTTAAACAACTGCATAGCACTCACATGGGTATGGTTAAAATGAAAAGTTTAGCTCGAAGTTACATTTGGTTTCCCGACTTAGACAAAAACATTGAATTTATAGTTAAAAAATGCGAAGCATGTTTACTTTATTCAAATAACCCACCTAAAACTCAAATTGTTCCTTGGCCTTATCCAAATGGGCCATGGGAAAGAATTCATGTAGATTATTTTGATTTTAAAAGGAAAAATTATTTTATTATCATTGATGCTTTTTCCAAATGGTTGGAAGTTTTTGAAATGTCGAGTATCACTTCACATTCAACAATTAAAGTTCTTAGATCTTTATTTGCAAGATTTCGTCTTCCAATTACTTTGGTATCAGATAATGGTAGATCGTTTGTATCAGAAGAATTTGAAGAGTTTTTATCAAGAAATAATATTCAACATCTCACTAGTCCTCCGTACTCTCCCTCCTCGAACGGAGCAGCAGAAAATTCTGTCAAAACTGTTAAGTTTGCACTCAAAAAGGCATTACAGGCAGGTGGTAGCTCCGACAATGATTTAATATTGAGTAGATTTCTTTTTGACTATCGTAATACGTCTCAGGTTACAACCGGAGTTAGCCCAGCGATGCTAATGTTTAATAGGCAGTTACGAACCAGATTTTCAACTCTTTTGCCTGCTTCTCTGAATGAAATGAATGAAAACATATCAGTCAACCCGAATGACGTTCGCAGGAGAGTTGAGAATGTGCAAAAACTGCAAACAGATTATAGAGGTGGTATAGATAAAAGCTTTGTTATTGGAGAAACTGTTCTTGTTAAGGATTATAGACATGTTAATCATCCTACTTACATTAAAGGCACTATTGTTAAGATTATTGGTAAGCGATCATACCTAGTAGAGGTGGCTGATTTAAATAAAACTTGGAAAAGACACTCAAATCAGATTAAAAAGTTTACATTAAATCTTAAAGTTCCTCATATTCCAATTGTTACTAAATCAAATACCTCTGCAGATAATGGTTTGGAAAGTTGTAACGGACAATCTAGTTCAAATGAAATCAGTGTTGGTAATTCAATGGAAAATCATTTAGAAGATAAGTCGCCTGCCTTCCAAACAAATTCCTCCTCTAACAAAAACCCAATTGTAAAAGATAAAATTCCTTCACCTAAGTTAAGACGTTCCAAGCGTATTAATAGTAATAAGTGATTTCTTTGTATACGAAATATTTTTTTTTTAAGGGGGGGAATAGTGTAGTGTATTTACACTACATTACAGTTTCCTGTAATAACAACATTTTAGTGTTAAGATGTTGGTAGCAACAATATCTCAGCCTATGCGCATGTGTACTGTTATATGTAAGGCATGAGGAAACTGTCAATATATTATCGATTCTCTTTTGTACCAGCTTTCGTGTGTTCAACAATAAAATGTGTCCGTTAAAGTCATCGGCTTTTATTTGAACAAAAGTGTGCGATCGAGCAAAGTGATGCTTACTAAATCTGAGTAAACAGACATTACACAGGTACTTGTAAAAATTTTAAAGGTTGAATCTTTGACTAATTTTAAGACGAAAAGTTCATATGAACATGGGTCTGCAACGGCTTGGTTTCTGAGATACAAGGCGTCAAATAAAACTATTTTATTTGTTTTTGTGTTTATATTCTTGTCAATTAACATGGAAATTGAATTAAATTTGGGATACTGGGGATACTGATGCGAGAAACTCAAATATTAATTTAGTTTTTGGTTTTATGTTAGAGGGCGCCACACATGTTGGTTCTGAATTTAATTTACATAACTTTTTTGTGTCGTATTGTATGTCATTTTCGACTATGCAGACCTATTCTGCATTTAAATTTACAAAAAAAGATACTCTAAGTATGTGTCGCTAAAAACAGCAAACAGAAGTTAAACCTGCCTGAATTTTTTCACTTGGATCATTTCCGAGTTTTTGAAAAATAAGCGTAAAAATGTATCTTTAATTATTGATTGATTGTAACAAACTTGGATCATTTACAAGACTAAGGCCCGGTACGTTCACATTCAAGTAGTCGATTTTATTCCCTCAGAATAACCTCCAAATTGGTCCCGCCATGGTAACGCTCCATTTGTTATCTGACAGTTGGTTATTATTTTATTTATTTGAATGTGAAAGTACCGGTCCTAAGACTAAAATAGTTAATAACATTTACAATAGTTCCTGAAAATGACCATCGCCTACCACTTCAACGCATGCATCAATTCGCCTTAACATTATCCAGTTTTCACTAATTTGATGATAGTGATATGTAATGTGTTGATGTATTTTTTTTAAAAATTCCGAAATGACCCGACTTAAAAAATTCCAGGGCAGGTTCAACAGCAGGTTCAGCGACAAATACAAAGACTACCTTTTGTATGAAAAATTGAATGAAGAATAGGTTCACCTAGTAAAAAAATGACATCAGGGCTCAAAAAAGTTATAATAATAATAATAATACATTTATCACCAACCCAATTCTACTTCCACATGTTACCATAACTTAAAAAATAACAATAGGATTGATAAAGGCAACATGGTAGGTAACAAGTACCGATTCTTCCTCATGCGCTGTACAAATAGTATCTATAATAAACTTATCTCAACAAAGAAAATACATACTTATGAAAATCAACATATTTAAATACAATCAATAACAAATCAGTACTGATTTAGGAACACTGAGATCTTAACAATTTTCTTTATATTTTGTCCTGAAATATTTAATTGAAAAACTCAAATCGTAAGTACTTAGTTTGGAGCAAATGGCAATATTGAATGAAAAAACCTTCGAAATATAGACTTCCTATGCCTGGGAATAACTAAATGGTTACTATGGCGTAGATTCAGGTTATAAATGTCAGTTCGATATGACAGTCGATCATGTAAATACGTTGGTATCCCGTTTTCTAAGATCTTGAAGTAAAGACATGCCTTGTGAAGTTTTCTTCTGTTGTCCATATTCAACCACCTTGCATCGCACAGCTTATGCGATATTCTATTTGGCCTTCGCATACCATAGATCACTCTTAGACACCTGTTTTCGGCTTTCTGGATCCTTTGTTTGTCGTTTGCATCCAAGCAGGGCCCATACTCTACATCACAGTAGGTAGTTGAAATGTGATGGTACTAGCACCTCACATAGCTCCTTTTTCATTTTTGTTCCCTCCTTGGAGAGTAAATAAGTTTTAATGCAAATTATGCTTTTTGTAGAATACTTGTTATGTGCTCCTTGAAGCGGATGTTCTGATCTGATATCAACCCTGAGTTCTTACAAGTATCAGTGGACTGAATTGGTACAGAACCAATTATGATATTGAGGTCATTATGAACGATTCTCCTGAACTTTCTTTGTCCAAAAAGCATAGCACATGTCTTATCCGTGTCAAGACTGCGTAGGTGGTCTTGAGATGTTTTCAAGATCGCTTCCAGATCTCTGTTGAGATTATTCGACACTACGCGTGTGTCAGCCTTACCGAAATAAAGATAGAGCTGTGTGACGTCTGCATACATATGGTAGTTACAAAATTTCAAAGAGGCTCCGAATCCCGATGTGTATATCCTGAACAGCAATGTCCCGAGGATGCTACCTTGTGGTACTCCCTGAGTTACGGTCAGTTCTGATGATAAGTAGATACTAATTTTGACTTGTTGTCTTCTGTCTTCCAAAAATGACTTGATCACTGCAATGGCTGTCTGGTCAAAGCCTGTATGACATCAGCAATTCATGATTGACCAGATCGAAGGCCTTTGAATAATCAAGCAAGATCAGAGCACACATCTTATTGCATTCAAGAGAATGTAATATATCGTCTAACACATGATAGAGCAGTTGCACACGAATATCCTTGTCAGAATCCAGACTGTTTCTCTGGGAGTGCTCTAAGCTTGATGAGAAATTCTCGCATTTGCGTTTCCAGTATTTTCTCCAATATTTTTGAGATAGTGGGATACTTATGCATCGAAGTTGTTCTGGTGATTGTGGATCTTTCACTTTTGGCAATGGGAGTATAAGAGCATGTTTCCAGGATTTAGGGTATTACTGTTGGGATATGCATTCATTCATTATATGAGTAATGTGCTCGATTATGAACGGGCAACATACAATCAGCATTGTGTGATAGTTTCAGATATTGTTCTGAATTGAAATCTTACCTCACAGGCATTTTTCAAATTTTCTTTATAAAACTGCAGAACCTCAGGGTTTGGTTTTTGGTCAGTAGCCACAGATCTTACAAAAAACGAGTTCATTATCTTGACATCCTGCAAGTGAGCTGGAATATCTGTAGCTTTATTGTTTATTACATTCAATTTTCGAAGTTTTTCCCATTTATCCCTGACATTACTGTTTTTGAGCTTCCGTGACACTTAAATGTACTTTTCTTTGCGTGTAGCGGATGAAGTAAGATTTCTTATTTGCTTATCATATTCCCAAGCTGCCATCGTCTTCTTTTTTTTATATTTAATTAGCGCTCTGTCTCTTATTCTCTGCGTATACTTGATGGTATCTCTCACCCATGGGGTTCAGGGCGGTTTTTGTCGATTGTTTATATGGAGCATGCAGATCAAACAGGTTTACCAAATTATTTGTTGAAAATTCTACTTTCTCGTCTACATCATCGAGTGTATACAGAATATGAGCTGCAAGTCAGCGTTTATTGATTTGGAATCTCTATACAAAGAAGCTATGGCTTGAGTTTGTTCCATTTCTATGGGAATGCTGCAGGAAATCACGAAGTGGTCGGAAATAGCTTCGTCTAAGACCTTACTGTCTTCTGTCTGCAAATTGGTAACAATAACATTTATCAGAGAGCAGGAATTTTTACCAATACGAGTTGGTACGCTAATCACTATTGTGAGATTGAAGGTTCCCAAGATGTTCCGCAATTCACTGACAGACTTTTCATCTGGGTTGAGAAAATTCACATTCATATCACCACCCCGATTCATTTAATCAATAAAAGTTGTTTCCATATGATTCAGAAAAGCCCGATAGTTTGAACTTGGTCGCCTATAAATTACATCTATTACATAAGTAGCTCCTGATAATCTGATCTTAACCCATTGGTATTCCAGGAAGTCCAGACTTTCTGTGATTAGAATAGAGTATTTCAGATTTTCCTTTACATATAGGCCCACGCCCCCACCTCTTGTGGTTGTTAAACGATCACTTCTCGTGAGTCTGTAGCCCTGAATCTGGATGTCGGCTGTGTTGATATTGAAATTCAACCACGTCTGAGATATTCCAAATATATCATAATCCTCCTCCAAAATGAGATTATTCACCTTATTGAAATTAAAAACTAGAGAATGTGCGTTGACCAGGCCAATTTTTAATAACATTTCCCAGTTATTGAAGTCAGTAAACACACAAAAGGCTATGTTTGTTTATTTTTATGTTAAAATGCATCAATTCCATAGCTATAGCACGTTTTCTTCCCTCAACTACGTTTCCAATTTCCCGGAAATCGCGAATATCATCAAACCGGCAAGTGACCTCTAAAGTATCTAGAGATTGAGTACAAATTGGATGCCTTCTACAAGTGAAGATTGTTCAGCTACGCCGTATATAATCAAGTTATACTTTCTCACTGCTTTTTCCACATTCAATACTCTTGGCCTCAACTCTTCATTCTCTTTCCAAAGCTCGAAATTTTCTCTTTTCAGTTCTTCCAACTCACTTCTGATTGCTCTACATTCAGATTTTATTTCGTTTGCTGAGTTGCTACTCTGTTGTATGAAGCTTTGTAACAGATTGAATATGTCTTTGGTTAAAACGTCTGATGATTCTGCCATCTCAATCAGGCAATCAGCAGTGAACCATGCAGTGCAAGCTGAAGGTTTTATGACAAAATTTGAGGAGAGAGATTTAGATTTAGAAATAGAACAAGGGACACACGATTCTCGCCCTGGGTACTGGATCTATCTCAAGGTTTAGTAGTTACATCAGATCAGTACCAGTTAAACATGGTGCTATTCATCAGCCAGTTCACTTTTTATTATATCAAACACCACTATATCTCACAAAAACACAAGTTTACAACAACGATAACATTCGAACATGATTGTTAATTCAATTAAGGAACAACACTGTATGTGGCGCAATATTAAACAAAAAACTAAGTTGATATTTGGGTTCCTCGTCGTCAATATCGCCAGTATCCCGGATTTCGTTCAATTTCCATGTTAATTAACAAAAATATAAGCAAAAAACCAAATAAAACGTATTTTTTGACGCCCTGTATCTCAGAATCCGAGCCGTTGCGGACCCATGTTCATATGAATTTTTCCTCTTCAAATTAGTCAAAGATTTACCCCTTGAAATTTTTACAAGTACTTAATTAACACCCTGTATAGTAACTAATTTTCGTCGTTACTTCATGATAATCATTCCAACTATTCACGACACTATTAACTTTTGACCACGTTATCAACTTTAGAATCCGACTATGCTTGTTGTCTTTTTCATTGATCGAAACGGTCTGATTCACCATTATCACTATGCTTGGTTTTTCAAAAGGTATCGCCGGTATTCGAGTCAACCCTCCATCATCAAGTGCTGAGCCAGAGTTGTCAACGCCTGAAGAGGACGTCACTACTCCAACAGAAACTTTGACCGATCCAATCATACCTGTGATCTCCAACGACGCTTGGAGTTATGGCACAAGAAACCATCTTGGTCGTAATGCATTGCAGACCACGATTGATCTTATGAACAATTTCAGTTTAGATTGTGATGGAACCGCTGACATGGAAAGCGAGTGAAAATCCGTTTCATATCATCTCGATAAGGTGATTGGGATAAAAATTGATCTTGTTAAAACTAGTATCCACACAACAGCATTCAATATTACTTTCATGTGTGAACAGTACGTTGATGATTTGGTTTTAACGCAATATATAGTGAATACTATGTGAAGTTTTTTTCGCATTCTATTTTCTGGAAAATATTGGACATTAAATTTCAGAGATTCTCTACATATGTCATTCTATTGTCCACGACGAATAAACTTGTTCTAGATGACTTTTGTACGAGGCCAATTTTGAAGGTATTTCACTAAACCAATCCACCAATTCATTGAAAAAGTTGCGGACAATCCAACTTTTCCAATGAATTGATGAATTGAGCTAAAGCGGCTCCACACTATGTGGTCAACTAAACAAACGTTGCGTTGACCACGATGCGTGGAGTGTACAACATAGTTGGTGCATCACAAGACCAACTCTTCCAACGATGACGTTTGTCAAACTTCCGATTGAAGTCGGTAAATGAGATACACATCAAAGGAATATTTGCCATACGAGGCGGGTCGCCCAGTCTCGCTTCAATACGTGACAAATCTGTGCCGAGTTTTCATAAAATGAGATGCTCAAATAGGGTTTTATTGGATTTTTTATCAATTTTTAAAAGATAATCTGTTATTTGGGACCCCTGACATGGATCTCACAAGAAAACGAACGTTGTGGGATGCTTGGAATCCCATAAAATCAGAGCTGAATGTACCAATTCCAGAAAACAGTTTGAAAATAATAATTGAAAAAAAAATCTGGAGCTAGGCAAGATGATTCTTTTTCTCCTAACTAGTTTTATTTCAAGATACCAACAAATATCAACACTTTATCAACATATAACTTGCAGAAGTGATTGCGTTTTCGTATGATGCAGGCATGTATCGGGTGTTCCACTAAGAATGGCTCTCGACTGTATCTCGGAAAGTTTTACTCGTATGGCTTGCGGAAGAAAAAATATCAGCATGAATGTCATGAGAAATTCCTGGAAATCATGGTCAAGTTACTAGAACGGCGGCTTAAGGGCGCAACTGCTATGATCAATCAGAAAAAGGGAATTTTACAACATTTTGCCCAGATAGAGGCTATTATCAATAATGGCATCGTAATCTTCAGAAACTTTCGGATTTTTTTTCGAAAAGTATTTGCCGTATGGCCTGCGAAAAAAAAAATATATTAGCAAAGTGGCCATGAGAAATTGCTGGAAATCATTTTCAAGTTTCTAGAATGGCCGCTAGATGGCGCAACTGATAAGGCCATCTGAAAATGAGATTTTTACAAAATTTTGTCTAGATAAAGGATATTTTAAATAATGGCATCATAATCTTCCGCAAATTTTGTTTTTTTTTTGTTTGAACCATTTTGCCCTTACTGCCACTACTGCCACAATAAAGTGGTGGGGAAAGGTTAGAACTGTTTTTATTCAAATGTCTAAAACTTCGGACTAGGAAATCGGAATCAAGCGTCTAGTTTGAAAAAGTGTTCCTTACTCGAGATTATACCTTATCAACAATAATAATATGCATTTGGCAGTAGACGCTAGGGGGCTGTTTTACCTCTCAACAAACATCGCGCGTTTTTTCAAAAAATCGAAATGCAACAGTATACGTGTGATTTTGGAGGATAGTGATTAAGGATAAAAGCTTGAGAAGTATGCCAAATCGCATCTTGATATCTTTTTCCAAACCGAAGATACTGGCAAAAATTTACTTTTTTTGTCAAAAAAAGCGGTAAGCGGTAAAGATCATGAAAAATGTTATAAGGAAAAGTTGTCCATAATGGTATTTTTTTTTGTGAAAAAGATCTGACTCTAACTCCTGGTACGTTTTGCGTTTTAGGGGTGGTTTCTTAAAAAAAATTCAGAGCAAAATGACCTGAATAAAAGTTATAGAGAATCAAAGACTGAACAATTTTGCCTCATAACATTTTTTGACAGATCATTTTACTTAAGGAGTTACAGCGCATCAAAATGACAAAATTCCACTGGAAAGAAGGGTGGTTTTAATAGTAATTTACGTTACTAAGGCGGTAAATGAATTTTCAAATCACGAGTCGAGATGTTTATGGACGAGGCGACGAAGAAGTCGAGTCTGGAATTTCTATACGAGTAGTTTTTAATGTTATTTAACGGCTGTGTATTGTACATTGTTCTGTTTAATACTGTGATAATTTTTTTTAATCGCTTCAAAGTGCTTTCTTACATGAGATGGCGCCAGTCAAACCATGTCACCACTTGGGTAATGGATAGGTTAATTATATGTTAACAACATTCTATGTCAAGTTATTAATTAAAATCATGAGATGTCGCCAGCCAAACCATGCAACCAATGAAATTTACTTTACGGTACAGTATGAAATGAAAACAAATCGTTTGCAAAAAATCACACGAATGAAAGTTTTAGAGAATCAAAGGCTGAACTACTTATCCTTATAAAATTTTTCATTATCTCTACCGCTTAACGATTTATACTGTACTGTAGTAAATTTTGCCAATATCTTTGTTGTATATAATTTGCAGTTTGGCTGACTTTTCAAGCTCTTATTCCCCTTCACTATAATCCAAAATACACATACTGTGGAATGCAAACATAATTATTATTGTTCATAAGTCAAAATAAAGAGTGAGGAACGCTCTTTTGAACGGGACAATGTTCGTTTGATTTCGATTTCCCAGTCCGGAGTTATTAATATTTGAATAATAACAGATCTCATCTTCCCCACCACTTTGTTTTGGCAGTTGAGGAAAAATGATTCAAACAAACAAAAAATCCAAAAGTTGTGGAAGATTATGATGCCATTATTTGAAATATCCGTTACCTAGACAAAATTTTGAAAAAATCACATTTTCTGATTGGCCTTATCAGTTGCGCAATCTAGCGACCGCTCTTAAAACCTGAAAGTAGTTTTCAGCAATTTCGCATGGCCTCTATCTTTTTTTCGCAAGCCATACGACAAATACTGTCCGGATGCGTATTGGCATTCCTTACTATGCTACAGAGCATAGATGAGCTGTATCGCAGTAAAGTATGGCTGGACTGCGCGCACAATTTGTTCAGCCATTGTTTACTACGGTACAGACCAAATGCACTGTATGGAAGAAAAGTATGGTAGGAATAGATTTGTTAACTCAATTCATCAATCATTATCGTCCACCACGGAAATTAATTACATACATTTATAATTATTTTCTATTTTAAGAGTGAATCTGGAAATATTCTACTATCATTTTAATGTGACAATGGCTTCACGGAGCCATTTCCAAGTTCGCAAATTAGAAGTGAACAAAGTTTCAACTTCAATAAGTTGTGTCTACACAGGGTGTTATTCAATGATAGGCCGTTATTCCAAAGACGCATTTCTGAACCAAATTGAAGTGGAAAAGGTCTTATGGGTAAACATATTGTCATTGTGTATTGAATATAAATATTCTGGTTTTCGAGATACAGGTTTAGAAAAATATCGGATCTATTATATGTGAATCGAATCAACTTTGCTCGTTGCTATATTTGTTGTTATGGGCATAATGTTTTTGACTTTTTTTGACAGCCTATGATTTTTCATTTTGTCAAGAAGTAGACTTTTTTCTTAACCTCCAACAACACTGATTCTCGAAAACCAGACTATTTAGGACACATGTTTGTCTTGAAATTAGTTCAGGAATGCGTCTTTTAAACTATGGCCTATCATCGAGTGAAACTTTGTATAGGCTTATTAGAAGCACGACATAACATGCGCATTCAATATAATAGCGTAAAACTCAATGTTTTGAATCAAAATACTCACATTATCATTATAAGTGGAAATAATACTATCCTATACTCAACAATACACGATTAATTTTTCAGAATTCGTCTCCTGAGTGTAAAATTAGCAGAATCGGGAATTTTCCCCCTGCGGTTTTTGTGCAATAGAGGTGGTTCATTTGAATTGTTCTACAACAAAATTTTATTATTTCCGGACCATTTGGGGTGATTTCAAAAAGTTAATTTGCTCTCAATTGATCCATAATGAAAGTGGTTCATAATCAATGGACAAGCAACTTTGCCTCATGGACTATGTCACTTGATTATTTTTTGAGATAGCCTAGTTCATGGAATTGGGGTAGTTCTGTTATTTTTGTCTAGTTCTGTAAATTTGTCAAATTAAAGGTGTTCGTGATAAAATTACACAGTGATCGGCTAAAATATGGAAAACATTCATTTAAAATTCAGGGTTTTAATTTTTTGGAAAACACTTGGGCATGTTGTTTTTCATTTGTGGATGCGTGAAAATTTCATGTATACAGGTCGAACCAAAAATAAGTTACGATCATCACTTTTTTTGTTTCAAATGGAAACATGTAATTTTTATTTCATATTTGAATTCTGCGTGAAATTCTGTGTTTATATTTATGCAATATACCTTCATATTATATCCAACTGTTTTCGAGAAAATGGTATTTTAAATCCATAATATTAATCATTCTTAACCTGGTTGAGGTTTGTATTGGTTGGAAATTTGAATTAAATGCTCATTCAGTAACGTACTAAAAAAAGCATACTCGCCTAGTTACCTATACTAAGTTTATATTGCCGCTTCTTGGCTGTGAATATAAAAATAAACAACTACGCGATTCTGTTTTTTTGAGTTGCTTAGTTACTACATATTTACTTACGTTGCTGATTGGATTTTCAATTCAATTATTGAATCACTAGAACAATCAGTTTTTTTTGAAATAGAAATATTATGGATTTATAAGGCCATTTTCTCGAAAACGCGCGGTTTGGTATACACTAACCAACAATAGTAGAGAAAAATTTGAGAAATCTTTGATCCTGGATCAGTCATCAAAAAGTGATTTGGCATTTAAAAACTAGAATCTAGTTGTCGGTTTACATGTCCTGGCGATTTTGAAAAAAAAAAATGTGTGGTGCCCTTTTTTTTTTTGAACTTGGCAAAAATGTCCAATTTTTCATGATTTCTTCAAAAATGGGTCATTTCACAAACATTTTTTTTTAACAATCGCCAGGACACGTAGACTGACAACTGGATTCAAGTTTTTGAATGCACAAAGTGTAGGTATGGGGTGTATAACATGACATATATACTTAAATCGCACGCAGAATTCAATAATGAAATAAAAAATTGGTGTTTCCATTTTTAAAAAGAAGTTGATAGTCGTAATTTACTTTTGGTGCACCCCGTATACCTGCATTAGCCATAGAAAAAGCCGCATCCCAAAATAAAGATCGATGTGTCCAAGCGTTTTCCAAATACTTATAACCCTGAATTCTTATTAGGAACAAGTTCCATAAGGGTCAATTTGATGAAAAAAGAATATCATAGAAAACCACCCCAATCAGTTCATGAACTGGGCGGTATCTCCAAAAATATTCGAGTGACAAAAAAAGTTCATAGAGGAAAGTTGCTTGAATAACTTTCATACGAGCCAATTTGCTGTAGACCAAATTTTTTGAAAATCATCCCATAGAGCTTATTTAACGGTAAAATGAACCTCTAAAAAAAATCATAAGGCCAATTTGTACAGCATGTTTCTATTTACAATCTTCGTCTAATTATTATTATTTTGTTGTAGCACATTTCAAGAAACCACCCTTATTGCTCAAAAACCGCAGCAGGAAAAAATTCCATTTTGCTTATTTTGCACTCAGTTGCTGACAAATTCTGGAAAAATCATCCCTCCCGTTTTTTTTTCACGCTTAAATTTTATTGGATTATTATTGTTTACCGACATTTACAGCTGTAGCAGTACCATGTACTAACTACGTTACCTTTCCGCACATGAAAATTTGGCGAAATGAGCATAGAGTCAACTTTATAAGACCAATTCAAACTATCTCTGTACGCTGTAAAAATAGATTGTACTGGTGAGTATAGGATAGTTTAATTTTTACGCATAATGATAATGTAAGGAGGTATTTTAATTCGAAACATTGAATTTCACTCTATTAAATTGAATCCAAGTGTGCTTCTAATTAGCCTATACAGGGTTTTATTCAATGATAAGCCATAGTTACAAAGACGCATTCCTGAACCAGTTTCAATATAAACATGTGTTCCAAATAGTCTGGTTTTCAAGATACAGTGTGTTGGAGGTCTACTTTTTGACCACATGAAAAATCATAGGGTGAAGGTGAAGGAAAGTCAAAAACATAATGTCCAAAACAATAACAACAAAGATAGCAACCAGCAAAGTTGACTTGATTTACTTATAATAAATCCGATTTTTTTTCTAAACCTATATCTCGAGAACCAGAATTGTTGAACAAATGGTGCGGTCAGTCCAGCCATACTCTACTACGCTACAGAGCAAACATGAGCTGTATCCCAGTAAAGTATGGCTGGACTGGGCGCACAATTTGTTCAGCCATTGTTTACTACGGTAGAGACCAAATGCGCTGCATGTAAGAAATAGGTACATATATGATGGGAATGGATTTGTTCACTCAATTCATTAATTATTATCGTTAACTTAGTACGATATATAAAGAAAATTGATCACATACATATGTATATAAAAATTATTTGAAGGACAGTAACGGGGCTACTGGTAACAAGCACGTTTTTCAACTATCGGGATCGCCCGATCCCGATAGTTGAAAAACCTGCTTATAAAAATTATAAAAATGCTTATAAAAATTATCTATTATAAAGGTGAATCTGGAAAAATCCTACTATATCATATTGATGAGACGATGGTGTGCAATGGCTTCACGTAGCCTTTTTAATTTTTGCAAATTAGAACTGAACAAAGTTTCAACAACAATAATCTGCGTCTACAAAGGGTGTCATTCAATGATAGGCCGTAATTCCAAAGACGCATTCCTGAACCAAATTCAAGTAGAAAAGGTCTTATAGGTTAACATATTGTCATTGTGTCTTGAATATAAATATTCTGGTTTTCGAGATATAGGTTTAGAAAAAAAATCGGATTTATTATAAGTAAATCTGGTTGCTTTATTTGTTGTTATTGTTATGTGAAATGTTGTAGAAACAGTTTCAAGATTTTTTTCTACGTTATTGTTATGGACATAATGTTTTTGACTTTCCTTCACCTTCACTCCTTCACCCTATGATTTTTCATGTGGTCAAAAAGTAGACCTCCAACACAATGTATCTTGAAAACCAGACTATCTAGGACACATGTTTATATTGAAATTGGTTCAGGAGTTCAGGAATGCATCTTTGTAACTATGGCTTATCATTGAATAAAACCCTGTATAGGCTAATTAGAAGTACACTAATATTCAATTCAATAGCGTAAAATTCAATGTTTCGAATTAAAATACCTACTTACATTATCATTATGCGTAAAAATCAAACTATTCTATACTCACCAGTACAATTTATTTTTACAGCGTACAGGGATAGTTTGAGTTGGTCTCATAAAGTTGATTCTATCCTCATTTCGCCAAATTTTCATGTGCGGAAAAGTAACGTAGTTAGTACATAGTACTGCTACTGCTACAGCTATGAATTTCAGTAAACAATAATTGTCCAATAAAATTTAACGTAGAAAAAAAAACGGGAAAGCTGATTTTTCCAGAATTTCACAGCAACTGTACTGAGTGCAAAATTAGCAAAATGAAAATTTTCCCCCTTATTTTAAGGGTGGTTTTTTGAAATGTGCTACAACAAAATAATAATAATCAGACGAAGAATGTAAATAGGAACATGCTGTACAAATTGCCCTGAAGATTTTTTTTTGAGGTTAATTTTTTCTTAAAATGCCGTTAAATAAGCTCTTTGGGATGATTTTCAAAAAGTTTGTTCTACAGCATGCAAAATATGAAAGTTATTCAAGCAACTTTCCCTCATCAACTTTTTTTGTCACTTGAATATTTTTGGAGATACCGCCCAGTTCATGAACTAATTGGGGTAGTTTTATATGTTATTCTTTTTTTCATCAAATTCACCCTTATGGGACTTGTTCGTGACGAGAATTCTGGGTTATGAGTTTTTGGGAAACGCTTGGACACGTCGATTTTTATTTTGGGATGCGGCTTTTTTTTACAGCAAATTCAGGTGCACCAAAAGTTAATTACGACTATCAACTTCTTTTTCAAAATGGAAAAACCAATTTTTTATTTCATTATTGAATTCTGCATGCGATTCGAGTATAAATGTCATGTTATACACCCCATACCTACACTAACCGACAAAAGTAGAAAAAGCGCTTAAAATTGCAGAAACTTTGATCCTGCGTGAATTATCAAAAAAGTGATTGTGCATTAAAAAACTTGAATCCAGTTGTCAGTTTACGTGTCCTGGCGATCGTTCAAAAAAAATGTTAATGAAATGACCCATTTTTGAAGAAATTATGAAAAATTGGACATTTTTGCCAAGTTCAAAATTTTATAACTAGACTATCCTTCAATTCAAGCTCAATTATTGTGAAATTTCCGTGAAGTACATAATTTCTGCTCCTCTTTTGAATGGTGCTAGTCATTTTTTTTTCAAAAACTACACTGAAAAAAGTTTTGAAAAGTGTCCATTTTTTAAAGGTGAAAAAAGGGCACTAAACAATTCTTTTTCTCTTTTTCAAAATCGCCCGGACGCGTAAACTGACAACTAGATTCAAGTTTTCAAATGCCAAATCACTTTTTTGATGACTGATCCAGGATCAAAGTTTCCTCAAATTTTAGGCTGTTTCTCTACTATTGTCGGTTAGCGGTTAGTGTATATCCAACCGCGCGTTTTCGAGAAAATGGCCTAATAGATCCATAATATTTCTATTTCAAGAAGAGGTTATTGTTCTAGTGATTCAATAATTGGATTGAAAATCCAATCAGCAACGTAAGTAAATATGTAGTAACTAAGCAACTCAAAAAGAAAGAATCGCGTAGTTGTTTATTTTCATATTTCGTGGAAAATTTCGTGACTGGCTTGTAGTTATGAAGGAGAAGGTGGTGGGGAGCGGTCTACGAAGCGTGGGCCCTCATTTATTGTTTATTCGAGCTTTCGGAACTAATTTGTTCCTTCTTCAGGAAAGACAATTAGAGTAACTACTCTTATGTTTTTTCATCAAAAAAGTTGCTTTTCTTTTGCTCCGATAAAACTGATCGTTTTTGAGAAAAATAGGTTTTTGTTGTACAGGTTATTGCAATAATACACTAAAATACTACTGCGAGACACCAGTTGTTGGTATTTTTGGTATTGACAATTTTTCCAAGCATTTTTTTTTTTGTTTTTTTTTTTTTTTAATTTAACAAATCATACTACAGCCAATCACTCTGAAAGTGTCAAAAAAGATGTCGATACCAACAATAACAACAACTGGTGTCTCGCCGTAGTATTTTAGTGTATTATTGCAATAACCTGTAGAACGAAAACCTATTTTTCTCGAAAACGGTTAGTTTTATCGGAACAAAAGAGAAGCATTGTTTTTTATGCAAAAAGGTGAGAGTATTTGAAAAAGTAGTTTTCAGCTCTTTAAAATGACACCTGTCAAAAATTGGACCCAAATGGTTTGGTGGCCAGTCCGTTCCTGGTTCCCCCTACAATTTCAAATTCTAACTTTACTATGGTTCTATGAGTCTTTATGGCCTACACAACATATTAAATTTCATTTGATTATACAAGCCCGTTCTAAGGTTAGAGCTGAAAAATTAAATCGATGGGTACCCCTTTAAGGCTCTGTATCTCCGTCAGGAGGCGCTTTAGAGAAAAAAGTCTTATGACAAACTGGGGTTAATTTGATCTCCCCTATAATACGTTCCCGAAATAATGCCATATACTTACCGGACACCCTGTATAAACTTAAATAGCTGAGTTGACAAGTAATATGATGGTTAAGAGAGAGGTGGCACCATAACTCACAAGTTTCAAAAATAATTTGAATTTATAGGCGCGAATGTGTTCAAACTTAACATAGTCTATTAGTTCGTTCTGCGAGGCGACACCAGTTTATATGGCAGTTTTCACTATTTTAGCTGAAAAATCCAACCAATTTAAGAAAAATACCAGTACACTAACGTCCAATTTAATTCGAGTATATTTGCCTCCTATTTATGGAACACTACTTAACCAGCACCGATTTAAAAACAAACATATTTGGTCCCACGAACCTACAAGTTGATTCAAAGCTCCAAGTCCTGTCGAATCCTGGTAACCAGCGAAGTTAGGCTACCACGAAAGAGGCGAGACTACGATCTGATTCCCGATGCATGAAGTTGGACGAGCAGTATCAGATTTGAGTAATTAGATGGTTCTAGATTATGATTTTTACCTAATTTTTGAAAACAAAAAGCAGGTATTTATATCAAATTCTCCTAGTTGAACAATAATTATTCCAATTTTCATCCTAGTTTTCCCATATCGAAGCATTGCGCATTTTTATGCTCAACAAAATGCCGTTTCGAAATTTGAAAAATTCCGACTACTTCCGAAGATATCCGGAAAAAACCGAAATTTCGCAAAAACGTTATTATTTCCTGAGTTTATTTGAGAAGATCTTGTAAAATGAATCACACTTTCTCATTGTCACTTTTTCTCCTATACAAGACGGCGGTATCAAATTGAAAATCTGACGTTTCGTCTTTGAGCGGCCATCATCAAGTTCATTTTTTTAAATACGGACCTGAATTTTTATTTTATTTTTAGTTATCTTTGGACGTCCTTGAGGCATTGAGGTAGTTAGATGAGGGTGTAGAGCAATGGGTTGCCTTAGCAACTTCAATATTTTCAATTATTTTTCACCTATTATTGTTATTTTCAATATTTTGTTAAAATGGCAATATTCTTGAACACTTGCAGAAATCAATCCAGATTTTTATATGTTTTTTTTTATTTTCCATATCATTTGTGGATTAAATTAAATTTCATCAAATGTATATCGTTATTGGATGTTATTTCGATTTTGGTTCGGTCAAAGTTTCCATGTGACGTAGAAAACATCTGATTCCTGAAAAAGCATGTTACACGTTTACAGTATTTTTTTTTTTGAAGTACAGTGACAGTTCAAAATTTTAGGTTATGTTAGGTTGCCAAGGTTGTCAAAGGTTGTCAAAGTCACGCTCACGCCAAATTCAATGTGGATGGTAGCATATGATTCCTGTTTGTCAAGCAGAAATTTGACAGTTCCACTTCGAAATTAACATGAACGTAACTGAGGCATAACTTCAACCTCAAATTTTCAAATAGGTCACAATGATTTTAATGTGTCACTTTCAGGAATCAGCTGAGATTCGTGACGTACTTGGAAACGATCTATTAGGCTTGTTTCGTTGTGCATGTTCTCTCATAAGAATAACGTGTCGAATAAAGATGGATTATTGAACCAAACTATGAGCTAGGGAGAAAAGGGTTGCCTAACTAATTTTCTCTGGTATTATTTTTTTAAATGAGTATTTTTTTCGACGATTGCGATACCTCAATACATTAAGGACGTCAAAAGATAATCAAAAATAAAATAAAAAATCCAGGTCCGTATTTAAAAAAATGAACTTGATGATGGCCGCTCAAAGACGAATCGTCAGATTTTCAATTTGATACCGCCATCTTGTAGAGGAGAAAAAGTGGCAATGAGAAAGTGTAATTCATTTTACAATATCTTCCCAAATAAACTCAGGAAATAATAATAACGTTTTTGCGAAATTTCGATTTTTTTCGAATATCTTCAGAAGTAGTCGACATTTTTTAAATTTCAAAACGACATTTTGTTGAGCATAAAAATGTGCAACTTTGCAACCATTTAACCGACCCTGTATCTCTTTTAATGACTGAGATCCCCATGCATGCACTCGAATCTGTGGCACCCTGTATAGATATTTAAATTGTTCGTTGTAGTCTTATTATAAAATGGTTGTATTCATGCTTCGTGTTTGGATGTTATTTTCTGACAATGTTAGTCTCCAATTTTTGACAGGTAGGTTCCATGTTTTTATGACCATATTTGTTTTGTGTTTTTTAGAAGCATAGGACAGTATTAACATTTTTTATTCAAAATTGAAGGCTTATTTCATTGCAAACATAAAATACTGGGTTAGTTTGGGTTAGTAGTAGTTCGCAGTAAAAGTGACATCTTGTGACAAAAACACAAAAAAGCCAATTTTACTGCGAAATCACAAAAACACGAACCATTTTTTTTGAATGTGAATCAATTGTTCCTTTTTTAGGTTCCACTGACGACGGAAGCAGATTCGCTTCCGAAACAGTTGATATTGATAGGTTTTATTGTTTACTTATAGACTTTTTTTCAGGTAGTATAGAAGATCCGGTATATTAACACTAGTTTGATTGTTTTTTGATAGGGTGTGGCGAAATACCCAAAAAAAATTGGTAAATAGTTTATCCAAGTCTACTACCACTGCTGAACAACAAAATGCTTCGATCAATCTTAGTTCACAACCTCATACTTCATCATCCACACTGAAATATGTTACTTCCAAAACTTTAATTATGGTAAGGTGGGGTAACTGCAAATATCCGAAAAATGCAACCAGCCAACCTACAAACAAGTTGAGACTATTTTTCTTAATACTACTATAGTCATCTAAGCGAAAACACTCCAATTATAAACTTTTCATGGCCACACACTTTTCGCAGCAACCGGTCTATATAGTTGTTTATTTGTCTATTTTGTAAAGCCCATCGGAAATGTGATGCTCTTTCCCGACTTCATTATATGAAGGATCTCACGCTAAATTTTCAGTTTGATTACACTTGCCGTTCTCGTCGGAAAAGAGCAATCACCTATAATAAAAAAAAATTGTTTTGGAAACTTGTGAAAAATTATATGTTTTAACTATTTTACCTGATAAAGGACCCTTCAATGAATTTGCAGAAAAAAGTAAAATATATATATATTTGGAAAACTTATGCAACATTGAAAATACGCTTATGAAATTCCTGGTTGCATTTACCCCACGACCTTACCTTACCTAAATTTTCTGGTAATTTTGAGGAATGACTCAATTTAAAGGTTAATTTCACTTCAGCTATCATTGCAAATACTGGTCTGTCTGAGTAGCAAAAGTTGTGATTTTCAAAGGCCTTTTTGGAAGAATTCCCTGCTCGGCATATTGTAGGTTTTGAAAATGTGACTCTAAAGTTCAGTCTCAGACAAGTCATCAAGATTGGAGATATATTAATAAAAAAGAAAACCCTGCAGATCTTGCTTCCAGAGGTGTAACAATGGAAACTCTACATCGTTCTAGTTTGTGGTGGACAGATCCAAGTTTTACAAGAACCGCTTATTCCAATATTCCTGTCCCCAATGACTTCATTCCTATTGATGAATTGCCTAAGATAGAAAAGAGAATCACAGTATAACTCAACATCTGACAGCCAATCGTCCTGTCAAGTATTCGCTTTGGAACGTTGTGATGTCTTCTTTGTAAATATCTATCTAACGTAACATCACAGATAACATTATGAGTGAAGCTGTATATTTATTTATTTCATACTGTACCGTAAAGTATCATTTACCGGACCCAAAACCAGTCCGGTGAATGACACTTTACATCATCAGAGACTGTGAAAAAAAATTACTTGACTGCTCCAAAAATGACATTTTGCATCATCAGAGACTGTGAAATTGCATTGGTAGCATGGTTTGGCTGGCGCCATTTCAAGGTAAGAATGTGAGCCGGACTGCCACTCTAAGTGTATGGTTTGACAAGAAAGCAATTTAAACCGATTAAAAAAAATTATCACAGTATGAAACAAAACAGTACGATACACAACCGTACTCGTCTAGAAATTCCAGACTCGGCTCCATCGTCGCCTCGTCCATAAATAAAAATAATAATGATAAATCGCCTTTATTAAGAATTGGAACATCTCGACTCGTAATTTAAAAAGTCATTTACCGCCTTAGTAACGTGAATTACTATTCCATAGAATTACAATAACCCATGTAACTTAATGTCCAGAGAGAGATAAGTATACTTCTGATTTGATTTGCTTCATGTTATAGGTTTTTTAACAATTCAAAACGAATGATTGGATCAATGAACCCTTAGTTTCCTGTCCTATAACTACCCATCAATTTTTGAGCACCAATAAGGATTCAATAACTGAGACTACGGGTCAAAACAGTATTCAATGGCAACTCCAAATACACGCCAAACTTTGGCGGTTTTATGAGTGGCAGCTGTGAAGGCTGCAAAGCATCATTTCAAAAGAGCTCTCATTCACAAAAATGTGACTTTCGAAAAATCTAACGCAGTAACTATTATTCAGGTTGAGTGTATACTTGATGAATTCAAGACCGTCGTTTTTCTCTGTATCCCTGAATTCAACATGCCAACGTCAATTCATTCAAACAGTCAACACATCCAAAAACTCAATCGCTTGGCAGAGTCGTTACGCTTTGCCTGGTAAAGACTGCATCTCTAGAATTGCAGAAGTTCGAACTCCAAAAGGACCTTTGTTCAGGTCTGTGCGTCACTTGCAGGCTACCCAAGCAAGAAGGGATTCAAAACTGAAGACTTTGCTTGTAGAAATCGGGACCGTGCAGTGAATTTTTGAAGGTTGCCTTCAAAGGGAGAAATATGTTCAAACTTAACTTAGACTATAAGTTTGTCCTGCGAGGCGACACCAGTTGATATGAGAGTTAAATACAGTCCACTAACTTCAAAACCACAAAAAGGAAAATGAATAAGAATAACCTATTGTAATATTTTTCGCTATAGAAAACACTGCCGAGTTTTAATTTATTTATTTCAAGTGACTATGTACAGCACTCACAATTTACAAACAATTTATATTGCAATCGCAGCGTATTTATAACCCTCGTCAGAATTGAAAGAACATTCCAGTGATTCGTAGAACAGCGTAGAATATTCGACGCCATCTAGTTTCGCTAGAATGTACCAGAAGCCAATCGATACTACACTTAATGGTGGCAAACGTTCGGTGCCTTCACCATGTGATGAACAAATGTTTTGTCACATTGCCCCCTTCTTAAGGCAATTGGTCCCGAATTGCCCTCATGTCGGCATCGGCAACTATCCCCAAACCGGCTGTGTGATGTTTGGTGGAAATAACAGTCCACTGTCCTTTGGTTCGTCCTCCGGAAGGGATAGCAGCACACCAGGATGTCGATGCCACTCCCCTTGAAGATCACCTCCAGCATGCTTCTCCAATCCACTTGGTCATTGGTCATCTTTGGGATTGCCAAATGAGTCAGGTCCTGTGACATCATCAAGTTTCGAAGATGACTGAGAGCTCCACACATCACTGTAGTTGGTCAGATATTGTAGAAGCTTTTTCGTTACAAGGTAGAACAGGTGTTCTATCCCTTATCTGATTTGTAGCACTTTCCCCACCTTTGGCCTTTGTCGTCGCAGATGGTCTAGTTGTCCGAATTTTCGTTTAAAAACAGCAGCAAGTCCACTCTTCATGCTGAGGTCTTCAGTGACCCAGTGAGCCAACGAATATTCGGCCGGTGCATTCAACAAATCCAGCTGCCTTTCTTGGACAACACCATTCTGGACTTTCTGGCCATTGGAGTATATAGACATGAAAGTCTCCAGTGACGTGTCTTCCTCGGGTGACCTGATATGCCTCACTTCAGCGTCTTGATCGTCATGGTTCCCAGCATACCGAGCTAAACGATTGAAGTGAACAACCCCCGGTTTTCCTCGTGGTGGCCTCCGAATCCTGTAGACGACGTCATTGATCCCCTCCTGAATCTCATACGGGGCCTCACAAGAACTTTGCAGTTTTGGGGAGAATCCACGTCGCCTCTGTGGGTTGTGCAGCCAAACCAAATCCCCAACCTGGAACCTCTCTTCCTCGGCGTTTACGTCATAGGCCTCCTTCATCCGGTCGCTGACACTCTGATTGTTCAAACGGACTCGGTGATGAATGTCGTCCATCTTTCTTCGAAGATTGCTTGCGTAATCGTCCCCAGCGACATCTTCACCAGATGGACGGCCAAACTTCAGGTCGCAGGGCAGCCGGAGTTCACGACCCATGATGATCCTTGCTGGGGTCTCGCCTGTCGATTCATGAACTGCAGACCAGTATGCCAAGAGGAACAAGTGAAGGTGTTCGTCGCAGTCTCTTTGGTGGTCAGAGACAATTTTGGCCAAGTAGCTCAGACAACGAAGGAAAAATGGTGTATTTGCGGATTTTGGTATAGGCGTAGGTTGCGGTGTCCCGAACAAAATACTAAATTTCCTGATCGTTGGGGGGCAAGCTAAGGTGGTGGGGAGTATCTGAAGATATTTGTTTTTTGTTTTTCATGAACAGCGGAAAACCCACGAACATTAGAATACTTAATTATTCTACATGAAATTCTCATTGAAAAAGGTTCAGTACATATTGTCGCTAAGATTGATAGGTGAGGAGAAATGGATGAAGGAAAAACTTTATGATTATAAAGGGTTTCCTAGACATTGGTGAAAAAATGCGTGGGTGATTCATTCTCATGGGGTATTCTCATCAGGCATTTTTATGAAAAAAAGTTCCTATGAAAGTTTGACGAAACATTTTATCTACGGGAGCTACGCCTCTTTAAATAGGGCACCCCAAAGACTTTTGTTCCTCAATATTTCCAAAACCGTTCATACAAAAATCATGAAATTTCATCCATCGCATGAACTTTCAAAGCAGAATCAGAATTTGAGCTCTAAATTTCGAAATTTCAATCAGTGGCGTACCAAACTGGAAAGGTTGAGTGTATAGCTTAAACCTTGATAAATGGAGGTGTACGAAGACTCTTAGAAGACCACTTGACACAGTGAGAAGAGGGGCCAACTAAGTGATAGTGCATCGGTGGCTTGTCAGTTAAAACGCAATTTATATTCTCATAATATGAAAATTAGATTTTTTAACATTAATCCATTTTCTCCAGTTTATATTTTTCTTCTAGAGAATAGAAGAAACCTTTTTTGTAGGGAATTTTACATAGAATAATTTAGTAAACCAGTATTTTTTCGCTGGGTGGTCTCGTTTTCGAGTAATTCAAGAAAAACGTAGAAAAATGATCTACAGAGACCCCGCTCCACTTTAGCTCGCCCCCCATCGATCAGGACTTTTAGTATGTCCTTCAAGACCCATCAACCTATATCTTCACCAAAAGTCGCAAATACACCAATTTTTTCCCTTATCGGGCATTTTTTGATCTTCGTTGCCTGAGATAAAGTGTCTGTTGATGGTCCTGTTCATTCGTCGTTCTTGTCTTCTTGATCTTCAAGACGTCACCAATATTCTGGAACAATGCCGATTCAAAGTTTCTGCCCTGGTCCAAATGCAGTTCCAGCGGAACCCCAAAACGGCAGATCCACTCCTTCACCAGCACATCAGCTACCGTTGCCGCTTCTTCGTTTGGCAAAGCATACGTTTCGGCCCACTTGCTGAAGTATCCATCGCGACCAGGATGTATCTGTTTTCTCCGTTTGACCAAGGAAATGGTCCAGCAATGGCGATCCTCTCAAACGGGCTTCCAACATTGTACTGGCACATAAGAGCTTTTGGGCGTTTCTGAGGTCCGTTACTCGCAGCGCATACGGCGCATTTCCTGCACCAATCCCGGACATCGGCCTGACAGTTGGCCCAGCAGAACCGTTCTCGCAGCTTTCCCAGCGTCCTGGTTACACCCAGATGTCCACCCGTGATACCATCATGGACCTCCTTCATAACCTCTGTCTGTCTGCTCCGAGGAAACACTATCTGCCTCCGATCTTCCGTGCCATCCTGATACTTCAATAGCATCTTCAGCATCTTAAACGCCAGTAGGATTTCACTGTGGTAGAAAATTGCGCCACTTCTTGCCAAGTTGGTCGGTTTGTTTCCATTCGATGATCAACTTCAGATCTGGATCTTTTTCCTGCTCCTCAGATAGTGCCGTTGACTGCCAGGAATCAACTATCACAGCTGTCCTACAAATGGTCGCTTCCTTTTCTTCGGTTAGATGACAGTGCTTGCAGAGTTCTGGACAAGGTCTCCTGGACAGGGCATCAGCGTTGTTATGGCTGGATCCAGCTCGATGTTCCGTATCAAAGTTGAACTCTTGAAGTCTCTCAATCAAACGAGCAACTTGACCCTCCGAATTCTTGAACTGTAGGAGTCATTTGAGCGCGGCGTGGTCGATTCTCAGCAGAAACTTTCTCCCGTAGAGGTACTGCCAGAAATGCTCTCCCCCTTTGTTTACTGCCAGTAGTTCCCTTCTCATGACTCAGTAGTTCCGTTCCGGCTTCGACAAGGTTTTGCTGAAATAGCCGATCAACCTTTCATGTTCCTGCTGGATCTGGGAGAGCACTGCACCAAGTCCTACATTGCTGGCACCTGTATCCAGGATGAAGTTTCTCTCATGTAGTGGGTAGCCTAGGATGGGCGCGCTGGCATGTGCTTTTTTAGGCGTGTCAAAGGCCTCCTGACAATCTTCGTAACAGTGGAAGCTTCTCTGTGCCTTTGTGAGCCTGTGGAGGGGCCGGGCGATGTTCGCAAATCCCTGGACATAACGCCGGTAGTACGTACACAGAACCAGGAAACTTCTTAGCTCGTCGAGGTTCTTTGGTACTGGCCACTCCTTAACTGCCTCCACCTTTTCCTGGTCAACGGCTACTCCCTCAGCCGACACGATATGACCCAGGTATTGTACTTCCTTCCGGAACAGTTGGCATTTCTTTGGACTCAGCTTCAAACCGGAACTTCTCTGGAATACCTCCTCCAAGTTCTTCAGATGGTCTTCAAATGATTTGCCAACCACAATCATGTCATCCAGGTAGACCATGTTGACCAGGATAGTCTTTTGAGCACAGTCTCCATCAGCCGCTCGAACGTAGCAGGTGCGTTGCATAACCCAAATGGCATGAGAGTGAACTGCCCCAGCTGTAGCAACCCATTTTTCTGGTGACAATTTCATGTGCTTACTGATCATTCTTCTCTACCTCGATCATCATTTTTGACAGTGGTCAAAGTGATATTTGAAAGCTAAATTCCTTTTGATGGTATTTTGAGTGCAGAATGCAGAAGATGGGCTCTTATGCTGCCAATGTGCGTTGTAATGATGAGCCAGATACCTATTTTACTGATTATGGTGAGTGGTCTCACAGAGTTACCTTACTTAATTTAATATCACGCGTTTTTAAATAATCAAGAGAACTCCTATTGTGTTTCTATTCTGCAGCCACTTCTGGCGAACTATGGTGAGATTATCTTACCAGCGGTCCTAAAGAGTTTGATTCTTGAGCTATCAAGAATTAGGTTGAAACGATCTGCCGCCGCCCCTTTTTCTGAGTGATGGAGATTGAGGAATGACTCACCATCGGTAGTCTAAAGAGTTTGACACTTGTTAAATGATCTGCTACAGCTCACTGTTCCTATAGCGTAGTGAAATATAAATATAATCATACTTGTGGTATGGGAGTTTGGTTTTTGTGAATGAAGTGATTCTTGAGTTTTGAGTAGTTAAAATATCATTCATAAGGCTATATCGACTTGCCACGGCCCTTCTTTGAGGCGAATGCGTTAGAGACTAAACATATAACGCGTAGGTTTCACATATTGGCTTGACGCATTTGGCTGTGAGTTGATATTAAAATTGATTGAAGAAGAAAGCTATTTGTGCCAAGTTATATGGTTGTCCTGCAGCCTAGGAACGCCTTGGGGGACGCCCCATATTGTTGTTTATTTTTGGATTATGTGTAGAATGCTACACCAATTCTTGTGTGATGGTCTACTTATGATCAAATATAATATAATGGAATGTCTGTATTTCACTTGCATTGTATTCGGAGGTTGATAATCACATTAGAGGAAGTAATATCCCTGGCATTGTACAGTAGTATAGATTTTACAATTGGTGTATTTCTCTTATTTTGATTTTAGTTTAACCCATATTAAAATATCTCAAACGTGACAAAAACCTCAAAGTATGTTAACATCAATAAGAAAGGTGACTCAACCTACTTTTTAGTTTCAGGTGCGTTTGTTCTGGCCAAGAGTGAAGCTGAGTTCGGTGAACCGGTCAAATATTTATTTGTTATTGTTACAAATGACATTTGTTGGAAGTGAATTTTACTCTACAATTCAATAGCTAGCTACCTCCAACGCTGAAAGCAGTCTTCTCTCGATCTTCGGGGGCCATTTCTACCTGCCAATATCCGCTTTCCAGGTCCAGGGTTGAGAAGATCTTCGATCCGGCCAAAGTGTCCAGTGTCATCGATCCGTGGTAGCGGGTAGCTGTCTTTCTTCGTCACGTTGTTCAGCTGACGATAGTCCACAGAGAATCGAGTTGAACCTTCCTTCTTTTTAACCAGAACAACTGGCGATGACCACGGACTACTAGAGGGCTCGATGACAGCGCCTTTCTTCATGTCGTGAATTATCTTGTCCGCCTCCTCCTTCTTGGCCAAAGGTGGTCTTCTAGCTGTTTCGCGGATCGGTCGTGGTCCCTCTGTGTTGATGATGTGCCGCACCACGTTCGTTCACATTCCTCTTTACTTGTACCAAAATCTTTCCACAAGCAATTCCTCGTCATATTTCGGAGTCGTGTAGTCTATGCTCAAACATAACGGTGCTTCCTTGCTTCATTTTTCCATCCAGGCGAGCCCACAGAATCATCTCGCTTTCGGGAATCGGAGCATCCCCAGCCAGCAATGCGCGAACCATCTCCTGGTCTTTCCAATGCAGTATCACCTCTTCGTTGTTGACAGTGTTCCCTTTTTGAAATCTAACTGGAAGCCGCGGGAATTCATGATGTCCATTCCGATGATGATTTCTTCAATGTCAAAAACCAGCATTGGATGTTAAAAGCTGGTGCTTCCCAGAGTCACTACCGCTTCCACTTCAACATGCATTCTAGCCAGGTCTCCTGTTGCAGTTCGTAGTCGCCTCTTAGTTGGTTTGATCATTGTCGATGTTGTGACGATGTTGGGCCTGATGATAGTCTTCGTCGCACCTGTATCCAGCAGCATAGTGCGTTTCTCTCCATTGACCAAGACATCCACAAACACGCTGTTCAGTTTGGTTCCTAAAGAGGCAACTATGGCAGTTTTCTTCGGGGCATGCTGGTAAGAGGTCGACGATTGCCCCTTCGCATCGACCCTCTCTAGTTTTCCGATGCCGAAGAAGGTGCCTTCTTGCATCGGCTACGGATGTGGCCAAGCTCTCCTCAATTCCAGCACCGCAGCTCTCTTCGTTTGGAGGACACCTCCACCTGTGCGGTCTCTTCCTTTGTAAATAAAAACACTTGATCCATCTCGCTTGATGATCCATCATTAGTCAGCTATCATACCGATATCCTATATCTACCTGGATACCTTGCCTCCATGTCTTTCAAATCTTTATGAAACCTATTTATCGCCAACAGCACCAAGTGGGGGAGTTAGCAAGATGACTATGCAAGAAAAGCTAAATTCTCAATTGCATGCACGTCAAGACAAAAAAACATTACAAATAATATGAAAACAAAATTTTTTTTGGCGTGCATATTCTGGAGTGTATGATATATTTATTAGTCGTTTTCTGCTCAGTTAGACAGAGTTTATAAGAAAATAATAAATCACACGTGCCAAAGTATGTTCCGGATTGCTAAAGGTATGCACAGGGTGGCCGCTTTGTTGTGTCCTACCTCCTTATATGGAGAACCGCTTGAACAATAAAATTGAAAATTTGGGTGTTTACTAAAGTCAATGAGAGGAACTCGTCTAAAATATTTTCAAGATTGGGACACTTCCGTTTATACCGGAAGTAGATGTCCTCGCTTATTTTAAATGGATATATTATTACATTTTTGAATTCAACGCAAAATTCTAGACAACTTTTGTGTATGATGTGCTATACCTAAGTTCAAGCGTTATTGACTTATTCAAGTTTTTATGTTGAAAATGACATTGGGAAGGAGAAGAGTGGTGGGGAGCAGTCAGAATACCGAGTGTTCAAAAAATGACATTGAAATTAGAATCGAGAAAACGGCTTAAAGTCAATTTTTTCAAATGGAAACCCACATTTTTATTATTTTTATCTTAAACAGCATCAAAAATTTGCATTAGTTTGTGGAAGGTGGTCTATCCAAAAAATCAATAGTTCTAAAACTAATCTTGACTAAATTCACAGGTAATTGTTTTTTTGTGAAGCTTCTTTTGATCGTCTCCATGGTATTTGCTGATCTCCACGGATTTTGTTGATTGGATGGCGATCGTCTCCATAGCAAATATTATAAAACACTTTCTGCAACTTGTAGAAATTTTCATTCCAAAGAAAAAGTATTTAACTACGCGGTAAAGTTTCAATTTCTCGAGATGTACACTTTAGAGGACAGAATGGAGATGCTGGAATGCTATATAACCAGCAATAAGAGTTCGGAGTTGGCTCTACGTCATTACAAAGATAAGTTTTCATTGAGAAGACAACCAACCAAAAAAACATTTACCCGAATCTAACAAGAATTCAGGAAAAATCAAAATCAAAATTATCAGACAAGGTTCAGTTGAACGTTTTGCTGTACTTTGGGGAATCTCGCCAAACTTCAACGAGATTAGCTGCGACTGATATGGCTCATTTGGGAGTCAAAAGAACTTCGATTCAAGCCTGTATAAAACAACACGGCAGAAAACCCTTTAAATTCACACCAGTCCAGAAATTGAGTGGAGGAGATCATGAGGTTAGGATTCAGTTTTGTATGCAGATGATGGTAAGGCAATTCAATAGATCATTTTTCGAAAATATAATTTGGACGGATGAATCCTTGTTCACTACAGCTGAGTCTGAGTCAATGTTTAATAGGAAGAATACTCATCATTGGTCCACTACAAATCAGCGCAGAGCTTTCGAGGTGAACAGGCAAGGACGAAGATCTGTCAAATTTTGGTGTGGATTATGGAAAAATCGCGAACTAGGACCCATACTCTACGACCACAATCTAGCATCAGCAGTCTATTTCAAAATGCGCACTAATGAAATAGAAAATGCTCTTACAGCTATACCTGCAAACGAAAAGGAAAATTTGGTTTGGCAGCAAGATCGTGTCCTATATCATCGTGTCAGGAACATCAATGAATTTTAACTTGATTACTTGTAAATCAATTATATGTTGTAAACTAACCACAAAGTTTCAAGATTATACGCGACTGTAGTTTGAGTACTATTGATTTTTCAAATAGACAACCTTATACAAACTTATGCTATTTTTTTATGCTGTTTAAGATAAAAATGATAAAAATGTGGGTTTCCATTTGAAAAAAATTGATTTTTCGAGGTTTTCTCGGTTCTATATTCAATCTCATTTTTTGAACACCCTGTATAATAATTTTTCAAAATCGCATAAAACACTCATAAAGGTCATCCTTATGAGCAACTTTTACACACCGGATCAACAGATAAATATGTTTTTCTTGGAGAAATTGTCATTTGATTTCGGGTCTTTTCAACATAAAAACTTGCATAAGTCAAAAACGCTTGAACTTACGAATCACCCCAGGTAGCAGCATCACGTGAAAATGACGTGGAATTCTGGTCAGCCAGTGACGAGTCAAATGACGTCAAAATGACGTGAAAATCACCTCCTAATGTCTCGGACGAATGACGTCATATTAGGGACGTCATTATAACGTGTTTTTAAGAATTGAATATGACGTGCTTTGTACGTCATATTCACGTGATACTTACGTGACATGTAACGGAAATGAAACTCACTGCATTTTTGAAAAAACTATATATTAAAAAAAAATACACTCTTATTTTAAATTACACTATGTATGATGGGAAGTGTCACCAAGCCTTTATCGTTGTATGGGAAAGCGACGCATTTGCCAATAACCTCAGTGATAGAAACCGCTTTAAGCTTTGATAAATTATTCACAACAAATATGTTCAAAAGGCTAGAGGGGTATGGATATGAGTACAGATCAGAATAACAAATAAATTCTTTAGCGATAAGATAAATTTCATTGTCGCTGGCTCTAACGATATTATGTATTTCAATTACTTTATTTTCATTTTGACACAAGCAATAGCAGTCTGCCTTTGATTGAGTTAATACTGACAAAGTGGTATCATGAAAAATAACTTTACTAAACTGTTTAAGATACCTGTGTTCGGGAAAAATAGGTAATGGGCCTCTCGAATGTTCTAGAAGAAGTTTGAGATGATCATCAGACTGAGAGCTTACCTTTGAAATTAATAATAAGTCTCTTTCAATTAGCCGACGATGAATCTGCTGTAAAGGATTTGTTGGAGATTTCACTAAAGATTTTAATTGCCCAAGTAGTTCTCAAACGGGAAAGCAGAAAAATTATCAAGCACACCAAATAATTCTACATCATCACAAATGTGTGATAACAAGTGTACATTATAAACCAAAAACTCTAAACCATAATATGGTCTTTAAATGTTCAATAAAAATATTAATAATATTTCTTACAAATGAAGCTCCAAATTTTGTAATATGATTTTTTGATAATAATATAAAAATCGAAAAATGAAATGCAAGAAAATTTTCATGAATTGCAATGTCTAAAACATCCTTCAAAACCAAAGGCCCCAAGTAAATTAGAAACATTCGAAATTCTGTGGCTTTCCAATATGACAGCTCATCGAGAGAACGAGGTTTTCGATTAAACTCCAGAGGAATATGATTTTTTAAATCAAGTAGGCGCTGAGATATTATTTTTACTTTTTGATTTGGCAATCTGACTTTCAAAGGACCCCCAAGCCAAGTGTTGAGTAATTTTTTAACGATTCCCAAGCAAATATTATGCATATAGTCGGTAGGGAAACATTTAATCAAGTCAATCGGTAATTCAACTAATGGAGATTGACCAGTGTGATGCTCTTCATCAAGTTGCTGTCGAAATGATTCGTCCGTGCGTGTTTGGGATATCAAGCTATCAAAAACCACTTTGTTTTCATAATACACTCCATGGACAGTGCATTTATCGCAACAAGAATATCCCGTGTGTGATTTGGTACACTTTAAAAAAGCTCGTGCAGGGGCATCGCAAATAAAACTATGAACTTTTATATCAAAATAATTGTTCGACCCCTTAACAAATCCATTTTGAAGTAATATATTCAGTTCTTCTATAAATGGTTTTAAAAATGTATTTAAAGGTTTTGGTTTACTTTTGCCACAAAAAACTGCAACTGTAAAAGGATTACTATAGGGAATATTTTTAATTAATCCTAAAATTGGCCAAAGTTGTAATTTTGAACTTTTGAATAGGGGGATACCATCAACATTGAAACTAACATGAATTTCGCTTTCAAAAGTGTTATTTAAAACAATTTTTGAAAAAATGTTTTCAAATCCAAAATAACAAAACTGACCTGTCTCCAAATTAATTATTTCAGTAGAAATGGGAGTGGCTAGTAAGGTTCGACTATCTTAAGGGAGTTCGGGATGATAAGGGGAAAGTAAATGAAGAAGGTCTGTTAAAGCGGAGTGTGTTATTTTATGTTTCACGGTTGCCCATTCGACTAATTTCTGAGAAAGTGTATTCTTTGGTTCGGATGAATTATCTTCGTCGGACACTAACGATGACGTAGAATTTAAAGAAGATGCAGTATCACTATAAAGGCTACTGTCATGGTCAGCAATTAATTTCGGTGATGTTAAAGACCCTTCATTTGGAGGATCAGAATTCGGTATTACACAAATATTACTTTCCACGTGATACGATTCACTGAGATTATTGGCAGCAGTGTCCTTACAAATATCTTTGACAAATTCTTCGGAAGCCTTTAAAGCTCTCCTTGATTTTTGTCTTGCCCCAACGAACTCTTTTTGTTTTCGTTTTGACATTATCAAATACAAAATAATATTATCAACTTTCTCAACTACAAAATAAGATTGTCAACACAAAGTAAGATTACTCACGTTTACAAAAAAGACATGAAAAACTATTCGAGAATAGAGTTTTGCTCTTTTTTTTTGTATTCTCTGCTTTGCATGTTTCAGCCATATTTTTACTGCATTCTCAATATCAGCATTAGTGGTAGAAGGAGATGTAATCTGTATAGCGCCTATCGATAAAGAAAAATGGTTAGAATAAATAGGTAGTACGTTTCTCTTGTTTGCTTACGTATGATCACAGAATTTAGCTTGGTACTTCCGAATGCTTGTTTGTTCCGTTGCCCGGCGAAATTGTAGTTTGCAGCTAAATGATCTGACATGACCATTCTGAGAATTTTATTGACCTGCGCATGAGTTCCATTACCCCCAAGAGTTGAAAAATAGGAAGCCTAAAACAGAAAATTATTTGTATAAAATACCTATGTGGATATCATTTTTTTTTTTTAAATTTAAATAAATAAATAACCAATTACCAAATCATTCAATTTGTCGTCTACTATATTTAGATACTCCTCTAGTAATTTCAAATTCGTGATACTAGTCAAAGGAAACTCCACAGGAATATCATTGGGTAAACAAGAAATAACACATCTTGAGTTTCTTGATTGTCTAAACAATCCCTTGACTTCTTTCAACTCTTCTCTTAATTTTCTGATTTCTTTAAAAATTTTCTCCAAACCTAAAAATAGATACCTCACAGTAAGTATAGATTTACAAACAACAGTGTATATACTACTACCGTTGGCAGATACAGTGATGGTTCTATTGCTGTCACTTAAGACTGGTTCGCTATGAAGTAATGAAGTTATGTCCTCATCTTCAGGAATAGCCGATGATGGTGATGCACTAAAAGTTTCCCTCGACGCTTGTGGTTTCAATAATGCACGTTGACAAGTTGTTGGTGTACTGGTAAAACTTTTGTTGCATCCAGATTTATCATCGTTATAACCTCTGGTTGGTCTTGGTGTATCGGTCAAATTTTTATTGGAATTTGAGCTACCTGTTTAGAAATACATATTGAGCATACCAAATTTTTGATCATGATTAACTTTAAAAAAATTAATATTTGTATGTTTATTATTACCGGGTTTTATTATCACTTTTGGGAAAATAGGTGGCCTTGGCAGTTTCGAAAGTGGCTCTTCGTCTTCGCTACTTGATAAACATCTCTTGGAAGTAAATCTTTTTCTAACGGTCAAGTCCAAATCTGATTCTGATGACTGTATATCTGAAGTCTCTTCACATTTTTTTAGTTTCTTTTGAGCTTTTTCAAAGTTATCTGTTAAAAATTTTCATAGTTAGTTTGATAAAGATAGAAGTACTTAGGGCATTCTAACTCTAAAAAGCAAAACAAAACTTACATTCCCTAAATTCCCATTGTTAGACTAAAGGAAAGCAATTTGTTAGTTGTTGATATTTTTCAAAAATACAAAGGAATACCCATAGCAAAATTCAAATTAAATTCATGCACAACTCAGAAATATTTAAAAAATGTACAAACCACACTCAAAAAACAGACGTTTTATGGAGTACAATTTCCAACTACTCTGATCAGGTTCTTCAGGAGTCACTATTGCTTTATTAAAAAGATTTGATGTTTTATAAGGAGGCCAAAATGCTTCTTTTTTTAGAGGTGTAAGCCAGGAAGAGTGAACCACTGCTATTCCGCCACCATCTCCCAAAAATTCCACGCCTACATAATCCATGTTTTGTTTCTATACTCTTCTACTACTGATCTAAGTTAAATCCACTTCTACAACTGTTAAACAATTCTAGTAAATTGCATTTTATAAGGTTGATGATTTTTTTCAAATATAGGTAGGCGAAAATAAACTTTTGCCAATAAGTATGTTGCAGCTAAACTTATTTTCATCAAATCAATGTTCGAGTTAAGTAAGTTGATATTCATGGTTTTCAAAGTTGCTGGTGTGAAAAAATATCATGAAAACATTATGTATACCCACTGAATGATGCAAGCAGATCAATATTTCATAATAGTTTGTGTTCTTTCGACATATTCTCATATGTCACTATTTCTACATCACTTTAGTGCAACAAAAACTCATCATTTTTGTTTGAGAAGAATATACATTAACATTTTCCATGGTGTACCAGGAAATTCTTTGAATTGATTTTTTCTAAAATTCAAAATCTGTACATGACTGTTAATTCATTTAATTATAATATTATTCGCAAACTAAACACAGATTATCCCAAACTAACCATACAAAATATACTAACCCAAACATTTGTCAAAAACCTCTACTCTCTACTCCGCTAAGAAAAAGTAGCAATTTTATTTGTATTTCTTGAAAAATATAAAGTTTGTTGCACTAAAAAGAGATATACCTATCACCGAGTACGGTGATAGGTAAAATGGAAAAAATGGAAAAAATGGAAAAATGAATTTATGAGTAGGTAATGAAAAAATCGGTTAATGGCTGGTAGAGATGGAGGGGTTGCCTTTTGAGACTATTTTCCAGCACCATGATTTTTTTACCTTACCAAATTGTATACTTACTATACTTGGTAATAAAATAGGAATCTTACTTACCGTAAATGTATCTCAACTCTCGAGGAAATAAAGAGAACACTAAACCACAGGCCAATAATTAGTTTACTGTGCACACTAAACAAAAACAAGCTGAGTCGTTTACTGGCGGCTGGATGTAGCTCCCGTCATCGATTTTTAAAATGGCTCATGCACTAAGCACAGTGTTGCCGTATCTCTGTCTGTAAAAGTTGGGTTTGGTTGGGACTATTTGGGACCTTTGAATAAAGAAAACAAAGGTTGGGACTGTTGGGAGTTGGGATTGTAGATTGTAGTTTGTTAGGGAGGGGGGGGAAGCTGTATCTTTAAGTTTATGTTTATGGGTTATTTTGATGTTTAAAATTTGTGTCTTGCATCTTGCACCTACATCTCATCAGAATATTCATAAATACATTTAAATACCTAACCTTATTCTTTCGCGATACCAATCCGTTTTGATCATGGGTCTATGATGGATAGTAAAATATAATTGTGCTGTTTGTGAGGACATTTTCAACCAATGAAAACCTGAACCAACATTGCAAGAATCATTTTGAATACGAAAATACTGAAGCATCCTCAGGCGAGTATTGTGACTACTTCACCACAAGACTGGCAATAAAAAAGACATCTCGGGATATTTTTTTGTGTAAAACATAATGTGGGATTTTTTTTATTGATTGCAAAACCAAAATTCAAATATCACGAAAAGATGATGCATAGCCGATAAACTAATTAGATGCAATTAGAATGGTTGTAAGTCTGATGTTCGGTAGGTCAAAAAATATAAAAATTGTGCAAGAGTAATAATGTACCTACCTACGCTTATTTAAAAAAATACAGCAAAACGTTATAAAGAAAAGGTGTACAGAATCTAGAGTTTTGCTTTATTACCAAAACAAAGCGCCCTAGATTATTCTGGTCTGTATTAAATAATAAACTCAGAGGTGTAGGTATAATGGTATTGAATACAAAAATTGCACTTTGTATAAGATAGTTTATTGGTATATACCTACCTACATTATGATTATTGATAGTTTACAATGTTAAAAAGATCTTTTGCGGAAATTCAAAGTTTTGTTCAATATTGTTGCATTGCAACGAAGATGAACTATGTGATTTCCTAAAAAAATAAAAATCTAAGTGGATTTCACAAAAATGCTTCAATTTGAAAAAAGTTATGAAAAAAAACAATACCTACGTCACAACTTTAATATTCAGGCATAACTTTTAATTCTAGACAACTTTTTTTCACGACACTGCGGATTTTTTTGAAATACTTGAGTGATACTGTTGTTACCTTCATCAATTTCTATATTTTTTGACCCACCCCGTGTATGATGTTTGGTCTGCAGCCATTCTAATAGCAACTAATAAGTGGATAAAACATATAGAACATACACCAACTTTTGATGATATTCAAATTTTGGATCTGCAATTAATAAAAAAAATCCCATATGTTTCACACAAAAGAATATCCTGAAATGTCTTTTTTATTGCCAGTCTTGTGGTGAAGTAGTCACGACACAATACTCGCCTGGGGATGCTTTAGTATTTTCGTCTTTAGATGATTTTTGCAATGTCGGTTCAGGTTTTCATTGGTTGAAAATGTTTTTTCACACTGTACTATCCATTATAGACCTATGATCAAAACGGAATGGTATCGCGAAAAATAGCTAGGTATTTGAATGTATTCATGAATATTCTGATGAGATAAAAGTGCAAGATGCAAGACACAAATTTGAAACACCAAAATAACCCCATCATAAACATAAACAATCAGCCTGCTCCCCACTCTCCCAACAATCCGAGCAACGCAATCCAACTTTTACAGACGAGATACGGCAACACTGTGGTTATTGCATGGGAGCCTTGATTTTAAAAATGGATGACGGGAGCTACATCCAGCCGCGAGTGTGTCCTGTCCTGTGTCCTGTTTCGGTTTTGTAGTTGTGTTTTAAGAATATTGAAGTATGGATGAAATTATTTCTGGTGTGATTTTGAGAAAATTAGTGAGGAAAAGGAAATGGCAAGAGGACACGGATTCGTCATCATCGGATGAACAGGTTTTAAGCAGAATGGCCAACAAAGTTGAATTTAAAAAGCATGGCAAAATTAAAAATTTTGTTAAGAATATTGTATTGGTCTACTCTCCATCAGATTTTCAAGCTCATTTCCGGCTGACTAAAACTAATTTTGAAGTAAGTATATACCTATGAAGAAATGCTCCTCGTTCAAATTAGTGCGCTTCCACAATTGTTAATTTCTCTTTATTAAGATTTTTCGCTTCTTGCAGGAACTTCTAAGTGTGTTCCAAAGACAGGAAATATCCTGTAATATCCGGAAGCCAGCTTATCCCCTTCTTGATAGTTTATTACTAACTATCTGGGCTTTGGCCACCCAAGAAGGTTTTCGAGAGATTGGCTCAAGATTTGATCTTAGTGAAGGCCATGCATACAGAATTCTTATGAAATTCTGTATTAAAATGACAAACATGTGCAAGAATTACATAATTTGGCCCAAAGGAGAAGAATTGGAATCACATTTACAAGATTTCAACAAACTAAGAGGAGAAAACAGTTTTCCAGGTATAAAGAATGTTTCCTTGAGTATTATCATTATTATGCTTTCAAATAACTTACAGGAGTTTTTGGATGTTTGGATGGAACACAAATTCCTATACCTGGACCTTCTGGGGACAATTCCTATTACAACAGAAAGGGATTTCACTCGATCCAAGTCCAAGCTATTTGCGACTCAAGGGCAAGATTTATCAATGTATTTAGTGGTTGGCCAGGTTCTGCACATGATGCGCGGGTTTGGTGTTCAAGTAAGCTTCACGAAAAACTTGAAAATAATGCGTTGGACTTGTTACCTCCTGGCACATATTTGTTGGGAGATAGTGCATATCCATTAGCTACTTACCTACTCACACCTTTTAAAGATAATGGTCATTTGACGCGCCAGCAGAAAAAGTACAATACCAAGCTAAAAGCAGTACCCGAGTTGTCATTGAACAAGCATTTGGTCGATTGAAAGGAATGTTTCGTAGATTGAAATTTCTAAACGTTACAAATCTTTCAAATGCTAAATATATTATCACAGCAGCTTGCGTGTTACATAATATTTGCATTGGCAACGAAGTTGAATTAGAGAAGGCAGATGAAATTGATCCTGAAGATAATGATACTCCTGATAGCGAAAATCTCTTGCCTGGTTCTCAAGAAGCTGTTCAACTGAGAAATGAAATTATGAATAAGATTTGTTAATTTTTCTTGCATATATGTACTTATGATAAATAGAACATCAAAATATCATGGCTTTTTTTAAACTTTATTCCTTACGAGTATATGTAGGTAATAAAATCAAATAACCAAAATAAAACTTTATTTTTCTCAGTCTCAGCTAAAATACAAAATAAACAACTCAACTACTAAATAACAAAATTCATATTCGATATTTATCTGACTAAAATATAAAACATAATCTCTTTGGTCGTTATTTCCACACCAGTCTTTTCTGAAAACAAAAAAAACACTTAGTCTTAACAAACTAAACAACTTAACAGGATATAAACATAAACAACTTAACTTCTAAAATTAACACAAAATAGAAAAAAAAATCCTCAAACTTTAGTCTTTTTTTGCCATGGCCTCCGCTAATTTCAATATTGCTTCCATTTCTCGCCTTCTTATCTCCTTTTCCTCTTTCCATCTTGTCTCCTCGAAAGCCTTCCTCCTTTCTTTTTTCTCCTCTTCTCTTTCATTTTTTAAATACAAATATTCATTGAATGGCAATTTTTTGTTTTTGCCTTGTTTTAGGACTTTTTCAGTCCTATTATCTTCTACATTCTCTTCTCCGATATCACAGGTGGTATTTAGATTTTCACTTGTTCCCTCGTTTGGTTCGAGGTAGTCGACATCCTCTGCACCATCGTCTGTTTCTAGAGTGTCAATTAAGGTATTTGTAGGGGGTTCAATGGAGGCCTTACACCCTAATACCTCATCAAATTGGGAGAAGAAATCCCAGGAGATTGAGTCTTCGCCAGTGGACTTTTGTTTTTTTTTATTCACTTTGTAGGTCTTCATTAAGTTTCTAAATTTATTATCACATTCCACTCCAGTAACACTGCACACTCCTTTCATTTCATCATTCATGTCTCTAGCGATATCACCCCACAATTTAATTTTCTTGCTCTTCGAATGATTGAAATCAGCTTCTTTATTAAGGCGTTTTTGGATCAGCAGCTTTGTCCTATTTTGATTCCACTTGTTTTTGGATGGTCCGGGTTCAACATCTTCGCTGACGCCGAATGACTTTGAACAACCTGGTTTTGGTTGTTCCACTGGGTTTATGTCGCTAAGATTACTGCCTAGAACAGCTGCCAAATTGTCTGGAGTATTTTGTGCGTATCCTATCTCTTTAGCTGAAAAATATTGATTTACAATTTGGGAAAGTCATTTTGTAGCCATTATTAGTACATTCTCAAGAACGATGTTATTTCCATTAATCAATATCTGTCCCTCTTCGGTCAAAACTGCCCTCCAACTTTCCATTTTTTTGTAAACTCACAATAAAAATACTAAAACAAAACATAAACAATGAGGCTCGAATATCAACAAAGTTAAAACTGTCAAAAACCACCGGATTCCAAATTCTGGTGGATTTCAGACTGCACCGGTACAATCAGCTGATTCCACCGGTTAATTTTGGAACAGAGAATTTTGCATGACCGGTGAATATCGGAACGCTCCGGTGGACAACCGGTAGCTCACCGCTCTCTCACCGGTGAATATTGAAAAACGACCACTTATCGAGTTCAATGGTTGTCAGTTGCTATGTGAAGTTCACAATGAACTCAATTTGTTTTCGAATTGGAACTGTCAATTCACCGCTTGGCAATCCGTTATCATATGCTACCATCTACAATGCATTTGTGTTCAAAGTAACGCTTATGACAAATACTTTGTGTATGGTACCTTATGATCCTCTTCTGCCAAGCGGAAATTTGACAGTTCCAATTCGAAAACAAATTGAATGGAGACCGCATCGAGGATACTTCACCCATGTTGCCAAATCATGCCTTTTTGTTGACAGTGGTCGCGTTCAGAGAACTGTGGCGCTGCAGCGCTTTATTCAAGCGGTCTCACTAAACGACACAAATGATTCCGCTGCGCTGCAGCGCTTTATTCCAGCGGTAAAGCGTATATTTTGTTCGCTTTATCGCTTGAAATGTCATGAAGCGGCGGCAAACCGGCAAAAGGGTTCAAATTTGTAGTTAATAAAAATTTGCGATTCGGCTGAAGAAACAATTTGCCTCCAGTTTGGAGATGAAATTGTTTATATACAGGTTTCCTCTGATGACGAGAAACAGAAAAAAATGTCGATTCAGGGAAAATAAAGCGTAAAACGGAAAAGCGCTGAAGCGCCACAAACTACCTGAACGCGCCCAAGTGTCACATCCAGCTGTTATTTAAGCGGGGTATTTATAAATCTAGATTCTTCCAGTTGATCGTGTTCTATTTTCCTATAAGGAATTCGACTAATAAAAGAGCCTATAATATACAGAAAAGTATTTTAGTATTAGACTATCCCGGATAAAAGAGGAGACGTCTATATGAGGGTTTTATTCTATATAGTAAATTACAGAATGTATCCTGAGCTTTTCAATAACACGAAGCAGTTATTATTTTGATGTTATGTTCACGTACTTAAAGATCAAAATGAGGTCCGCATAATTTGTTTTAGATAGGTAGGTACCTTATATATCATCGAATACTAAATAAATACTCAAGACAAAGATTTTATAGAAACGAGGATGTAGAAAAAAACACTTAATTGTGCTTAATTATCTCTTATTTATTCTCCGAAGTTTGAAAAAAAAACCATACTGTGTATGTATAGCCAAAAGCTATACCAAATACCTGACCGCTACAGTATGTTTTTTGTGAAAAACCCTGTATACTGTACCTATAGGTTGATCATTCTAAAAAACAGGTTAATATGTAATTAATTTGTCATAATACATTAATTAAACATATCAAGGAAAAAGAGACTACCTAAATACATTCAACACTACACAGGTTGTCCGCGGGCTGTCCGGTAAGTAGGGTGAATATAAGTGATCGGACAGTCTACTTAAAAAACTGCAATTCAAACTCTTAGTAAAATCCTATCAATAATTGATGTAGTGGGACCTATAGTTTGAGTAGGTGGTGTGTAATTTGCTTTGCTGTGACACCCTGTGCAGTGTTGAATGTATTTAGGTAGTGTCTTTTTCCTTGATATGTTTAATTATAATGTTTTATGACAAATTAATTACATATTAACCTGTTTTTTAGAATGATCAACCTATCCCAGTCCGTAGAACCTCGTCAAATGACGTCATAATCTGGTGACTTTTCTCTAGATATGATGTGACTATATCACGACAATATGACGTGAAAATGGCCTCCTTCCCAGACGACACACAAATATCCATTAGATCTCCACAGGATGTCTCCCGTGGATATCCAGTATATCCAACGGATATAGTCTTATGTCCTATAGACTTCGCATGGATATCCAAATGTCCGCCTATATCCAGGATATAGAGGTTATCCATTGGATATACAAGAAGAATATCCAGTGTATGTCCTACAGATAACTGATCGGTATCTTATCTACATCTCATGATATCTTTTAGATATATATTCTGACTTCCAGTGAACATCTAATGGGTGTACATTTAAATAAAGTAAAATTTGTCAGCCTTGAGCCGACGTTTATTAGATTTTTTTTCTGGCGTTTCTTTAGCGCGAGTGTATCTGAGGTCTAACGAATAGTTGATTGTGACAGTCGGAGACTGTCAATCTTCTGAAGCTATTCTATAATCACTTGCGCTAGAGAAACCTCAGGAAAAAATTCTAATACACGATGGCCCTTAAGCTTAAGAGATCCTACTTAACACGTTGACAGCAAAAATCAACTACTACAATTGAAACTTTTCATGATAAATTCAAAAATTATATTTATTTCTCATAAGTCACTGCGCAAGATGTACAAAAAATAAAATATCACAATCCTCCAGTCGTATAATAGATTACTAACTAAGTAACTAACTAACTAAACAACTAACTATAACCAACTAAGTATAACTAACTAACTTAATCACATGTTTGATTAGATAACACAACACGCATGAAAATTCTTATTGACTCGGCTCGCGATCTTTATCCGGTTGGTTCTTATTCTTATCACTGTATAGAAAAAAAAAAACTAATATTTATTCATAACTGAATCAAAAAAAGACACTCACTAAATTTTGTTTTTATTGTTGAGTCGGGCTGTGGCATGCCGCAACCAGTTTCTTATCGAACTTATAATCTCTTGTTCAGTTGCCTTCGTATTTGGGTTCTTCGCTGCTGCTTCTGTAACAAATAACTAATAAACTAAGCCAATGTTACCGAAACGAACCCAGTCAAAGTATCCAAATCAATAAATCTACCAAAACTTAACAAAATCAAGAACAGAAAACAAGTTGGTGCGTGAAAATAATATTTTTTTTATTTTATACAAAGATGTGGATAGTTAGTAAACTTGGGCTTTTAGGTACCCCAGCAACATCTGGTACATCAACCGATATTCCTCCGCGCTAACGGGGTAGGTGGTAGAGGTATCATTTGTTCGCAGCAAATAATAATATGATGATATGTTTAAAGAAAATCCGCTATTTTCAGTTGCCAATGTTGCCATAAAGTGATTTGTAATCCAGGGTCCCACGGGGCTCCTTTAATTTTTTTATCATCTTTATCAATTTAGAAGATCGTGAATTCGCGAACATGGAACTATAACAACCGTCACTACACTACCCTTGTCACACCATACCGCCACAAGTTTTCTTTTCTACTGCCACAAACCACAAACAGAAATAAGTAAAATCATGTCCACATACCTGCTTCTTGCTTATAAACCAATAAAACCGAGAGAAACTACAGACACCGATCCAAAATACCAGCCAAGCAGCCAAGCCGAAATCCCAAAATCCAAAATGGTGGTCAGGTCGTTGGTCGTTGAAGTGATCTTGTTCCTTGTTCCATTAGTTCCTCTTTCTGCTTCCGCGGCTGCCGCTGCGCTGCTTGGCGCCTCCCCACTACCTCTATTGTATCGCGCCGCACGCATCGTGGTCGTGGTCATACGGTAATACAATGGATATCTAATGGATATCTCTCTATATGTCAGAATATGTCATCGATATTTTCCGTTTTCGTATATCCACAGATATCTATGGGATGTCTATTTGGCATTGAGATTTTAGATTTCATTAAAGTGATTGTCTGTAGTACAAAGTTGCAAGATATGCGTGTACTTTGTTTTTTTTAATTTTGCGTAAAATTACGAACTGATATTTCGTTTATCTAATATCCGTCAGAGATATTCTAAGTATATCTAATGGATATATGCCTTGTATATGGATATGCCGTGGATATAGGGCTATCCAGTAGATATCTAATGGATATTGTGTGTCGTCTGGGTTATGTCACAGACCGATGACGTGATTTATCTGAGAGAAATTCACGTCATTTTAATGACAAGTTGACCCGACATTATGACGGGAAATTCACGTCATTTGTGACAAGATATTCACGTCATTCAAATGGCGGGTCGGCTTGGACCATTTTGTCGCCTCAGAGCAGCACTAGGACATATATAAAAATAGTGATTTTTGGATATTCGCATTATTGGGGTCACAAACAAAGAATGCCTATATTCAATGCAACACTAAGATATGTCCTATAAAGATTTAACCTCAAGTGAATTAAATGCATACACTTGTGTGACATTGAATAAAGGCAATCTTTGTGACTTGAATAATGCAGATACATATCCGAAAATCACAATTTTTTGTCCAAGTGTTGCTCTGAGGCGAAGATTTGGTTGCCAGATGCTACAATAAAGTTGTATGTCGGCATTGTATAGTGACGATATCGAACAAAGGAAGAAATAATTATGTTATTTCAACAATGTTATAAAAAAACCATGATAAAAACCATGTATGGACCTCTAGCTCGTTGAATGAAAGTCTATAGTATCTTTGTTCACCAGAACTCCACTTCCGCAGATACCCACATTGTAATAACATAATGATGTGTAAAACAAAATTCAAATAATAAATATGCTCTGATTCAAAGTTTCATATCTTCCTTGAAAAAACTCGAAAATTGAAATGTTTAGAATTAATCAAGCTACAATAATTTAGCATGACAAAATTCAATTTTTTTATTTTTATACTCCACAGAATGTTTCAAAATTTTGGAATTAAACTTATAGTAATTCGATATGCATTGGGTGAAATGTCCTGGAACTTTGAAACATTCTGTGGAGTATGAGTATGAAAATGGATAATCAATTTTTTCATGCCAAATTATTGTAGTTTGATTCATTCAGATAATTTAAATTTTTTAAGATTATGAAGAAGTTGAAGTGATGTTGACATGATCAAGTGCACTTTTAATTTTTAAGTTGACATGATATATCTCCTTTTTCAAGGGAGATACTTAATTATAATACTAAACTTTGTATCAGAGCATGTTCACATTGAATCTTATGTAAGATAATTGAGTGCTCCTTTTTTTATGTCAAGTATAGTATATTTAAAATCAATCCTTTATTTCCAAGCAACCCAAGCTCTTCTAACGTAGGTTTAGGTAGGATTGGTAGGTAGGTAGATATACAAAAACATCTTAACTAAACATCAACTTCATAAGAATACTCATATGTTATTTGACAAAAATATCCGGGCATTCCAAAATTTGTTACTGATTCATGAAAAACTTTACACTAAAAAAATAGACCAAAAGAGACTAAAGAGAGATTTGTTATGAAAATAGCATGCAAACAGCTGATCATCTGACCGTTGCGCCGGACCAAAATCGATGCACATTCAGAGATTCAGTTTCGAATTAAATAAACTTAACTAAAATCCTATATTCATCTAAAACGTAGATGTTGCCTTTTTCCCATTTTGAAAACAATGATTAACCATCTGGCAATAGCGGCAAGTCTGATTGCACGCCATATCCAGACCAACTTAGAAAACAGCGACAAAAAAAACTTTCATCCCAACAAATACAATAACTCGCAGCAATCATGACCAAAATTATTCCAGGTACTTACCCACGCCAAAATCAAAATGAAAACCTCGAAAAACACCCAAGAAAAACACATAACACGTTCACTGAGACGATATAGCGTCACCTTTGCCGAAAACATTGGGAAACATTCGACAAAATGGCCGATCTGATCTCATTCGTCTTTTCCGGTGTTTGAACTGCGCAGGCACATGGGTGTGGCAACCAGCCAATAGAAATTCAACAAACATTGGATAAAAGAGCGCGGATTTCAAAATACATGTATAGAGTGAAGATAATGATCAGTTTTTCAACACATGAGAAAATGACATATATGCATATCTTGAATTGTGTTCACGTGAAATATTGCAATAAAAATTAAAAAATAGACATCACCAGAAATGGTCGGCAATATGACGAGGTTAAAATGACGTCAATAATGTGTCAGTAAAATCACGTGAAAATGTCGTCAGTGATTGGTCGAATGACGTCTATCGACCAGAAGTCACCAGATTATGACGTCATTTTGACGAGGTTCTGCGGACTGGGATAGGTACAGTATACAGGGTTTTTCACAAAAAAAAAACATACTGTAGCGGTCAGGTATTTGGTATAGCTTTTGGCTATACATACACAGTATGGTTTTTTCTTCAAACTTCGGAGAATAAATAAGAGATAATTAAGCACAATTAAGTGTTTTTTCTACATCCTCGTTTCTATAAAATCTTTGTCTTGAGTATTTATTTAGTATTCGATGATATATGAGGTACCTACCTATCTAAAACAAATCATGCGGACCTCATTTTGATCTTAAAGTACGTGAACGTAACATCAAAATAATAACTGCTTCGTGTTATTGAAAAGCTCAGGATACATTCTGTAATTTACTATATAGAATAAAACCCTCATATACAGTGTGACCCATTTGTTTTGGGAACACCCTGATAAAAAGTTTATTTCTTAACCGATTTGGTTCGTTTTTTTTTTTTGGATTGTAGAGCTCGAAAAATTTTATATTCTTGGCAAAAAGTGACCTTCGCCATTTTGACTTCAAGGCCTACTATGTTAGTTTTTAAGAGCAAAATTTTAGGAAACCATATTAGCGATTTTTTTAGAAAAAATCTGTGTGCGCCACTAGATTCAGCATCCTTTAAAACGGGTCTATACAAATTTTCAACCGAAAATATCAAGTTGAAAAAAATTAAAAATTCGCACTTTAACAATCTTTGATTCTATCAAAAGAAATGATAAATGCATTGAAGTTGATGGTGGTTTGGTAGAAGTTACAAATTTTTAGTTTTACGTCATTTTTATTTGTTTTGATAGAATCAAAGATTGTTAAAGTGCGAATTTTTAATTTTTTTCAACTTGATATTTTTGGTTGAAAATTTGTATAGACCCGTTTTAAAGGATGCTGAATCCAGTGGCGCACACAGATTTTTTCTAAAAAAATCGCTAATATGGTTTCTTGAAATTTTGCTCTTAAAAACTAACATAGTAGGCCTTGAAGTCAAAATGGCGAAGGACACTTTTTGCCAAGAATATACAATTTTTCGAGCTCTACAATCCAAAAAAAAAACGAACCAAATCGGTTAAGAAATAAACTTTTTATCAGGGTGTTCACAAAACAAATGGGTCACACTGTAGACGTCTCCTCTTTTATCCGAGATAGTCTAATACTATAATACTTTTCTGTATATTATAGGCTCTTTTATTAGTCGAATTCCTTATAGGAAAATAAAACACGATCAACTGGAAGAATCTAGATTTTTAAATACCCCGCTTAAATAACAGCTGGATGTGACACTGTCAACAGAAAGGCATGATTTGGCAACGATGGATCCTTGGGTAAAGTATCATCTCGTGAAGGATGCCATGAAAAGTCAACAATGTCAATTCTATCAAAATTTTCAGAATTTTCTTTCTTTTTCTTTCACTTTTCTCCATCTCTGTCTTGTCGCATTCCCAATAACTCCCATCAATTCAATTGGCATTATTGGCCTATTGGCAATTGTCGTTCCTTATCGGAAGGAAGGCTGCACCGCACCTGTCAGTTTGTTGCCCCATTTCTGAGTAAGAAATAATAGTCAACATTTCTGCTAACTCAACAACTTCAAACTTAATAGGTAACTATTAATCACCCCTTCTGCTTTTCATCGTTTCAGTATATTTTAAGATTCACGTGCTCCGTTATATTTTCTCCTATATCTACTGCAAATGTCTTGAAATAATCAAGTGTAAGGAAGTAACAGAATGCCACGGCTCCCGTAACTGTAAAAGTTTATGTATAGGTTGCTTGTCATTATAGCGAATTGAATTTTCAGCTACTTAAAGAACCAAAAATGGCAAGAGGGCAACAAAAAATCCAATCTCAGCAGAAGGCAGCTGAAAAAACAGCCAAGATGAAAAAGCAACAAGGGCACAGTGCCACTGATCAAAAGAAAGCAGCTCAAAAAGCATTAGGTCATGTGTGCGCAGTTTGTAAAGTGAGTACCAGGTAGTTTGTTATCTTTGGCTCTTTTTTTTTCAGTCCGATTTGAAGGTTGAAACTGCAGTGAAAATCACCTTATCGATACGTAATATCATTATCCGCTTATAAAAAGTAGGTACCGTTAACAATTGCTTATACGGTTTTCTGCTATTTTTCGATGATTTCCAAATTTTCTTGTATAGTCACATTCTAGTGTTTTTAGGGATTGCAAATTTACTGGCGAAGGGAAAAAATTATGATATTTGATTTTTATTATGAATAACGTATCAATAAGGATATTTATGCCAGAAATCCTTGAAGACACTAGGATGTGTCTGTATAAGAAAATTTGGAAAAAATCGAAAAATAGCAGAAAACCGTATATGCAATCATTACCAAAGTACCTACCATACAGGGTGTCTCAAGGTGACCGTCCATTTGAATATCTCAGGAAATAAAGTAATTGGAATTTGGAATTTTCAAAATTTGTATGGTGGGATATTCGGAGATGTTTTTTTCGAATGAACTACCTAATAGCAACGTTGCACGACTAGGTGTCAACTCGCTTATTTCAAATGGGACACCCTATATATTATTTAATTTTTGGATTATATGCAAATTCTTAGGTCAATTTTATGAATATTATCCAATACAATAAGTCTAACCGTTTTTGAAATATTCTAAATTTCTAAATTCTTTGGTCAAATCAAATCAAATCAAAAATGTACTTTATTGTCAAGAAAATAAGACATTCCTATTGACAAAGCATACTATACTATAACTATCATGATATAAACACAATATAACGACAGAAATTTAGCTGAAATATATAGTATGTTAAAATTGTATAAAATGAAAATAAAAAATCACAGACATGTAGCACGAAGGTTATAGCTCAAACAGTTTAGCAAGGCAATGTATCATTATATAATTATTGAGGATACATAAATACATAATAATAAGGAACAGAGGGAGAATTTAAACTGAGGTATTGGCTCGGGTATTGGTTACCCCAATGTATCTTCAAAAAACTCATCCATGCTATAATAAGCCTTCACCAGTCAGAAATCACATTTACAAACCAAAAAAGAATTTACTTTTTCATAATCATAGCAGCCTTCAATATTTGATACTGGATATTATACCGGGGACTACATTATTATTTCGACAATAAATACATACAGGATGACCAAAAACTAACATTAAAAATAAATTTGGAAAAATCGTTAAATGTCACTTTTTTCAAATGGAAACCCACTTTTCATAATTTTATCGTATCAAGCATTGTAAATAGATGTATCTTTGTTACAGGTTTTATATTCCCAAAGTTTGTAGTTTTCGAAAGATTAGCAACGGGATTAGCAATTTAACATTTTTGTATTACAAAAATGCTATAAGTACGACTTTCAAGTATTGCTAGTTCGAATCAGTTTTCTATCACGGCTTACAAAAACAATCAATGTATTCAAAACTTTTTTTTTAATACGACGCACTACGTTGCTGGTAGGTACATGTCAAAAACACACAAAAATGTTTGAAAGGGAGAAACATTTTAATCAAAGAACAAATAATCCAATTTGTCACAAAAAAAAATAATATCGAGAATAATATCAATAAAAATGTTCAATATAACCACCATAGACTTCTAGACACTTTTGTATTCGATGCATGACAGCTTTTGAGGTGGCGTTTGATATTTCAACTGCTTGATCGAAAGCTCTTCTAATTCGACCTTCTAGCTCTTCCACTGAATTGATGGGAGTAAAACTCGACTTTTTATTGTTCCCTAAAGGTAAAAATCTAGTGGTGTCAGATCTGGAGTTCTTGGTGGCCAATTCCACGGACCTAGGCGCCTGATCCATCTGTCTTCAAACATGTCGTTTAACTGCTGATCTATCACAATTCCACAATGGGGTGGAGCACCATCCAGTTGAAATCAACAACCTCTGCTATTCATTAAAGTCTGTCACAACAGTTTGTAAGATGGACTGATACCTCTAGACATTTAACACTCCCTCATAGATTTGGCACCTCACTTGGTTCTGCTTCATCAAAGCGAACACATTCAAGCTGAATATATTTTGATTTTTTTTTCCTGAATTATAATAATATTTCAACATGAATCCTGGGAAAACTTGAAAACAATAACAAAATCAGAATTACAAAAAATTAAAAGTTTGCTCGACTATAATCTTTTGTCTCTTTATATAACGAACTTCATTAGTTTTTCAATCAATAAATCTAATCAACCAACCTACAATTACATAACCCTTAAGAATGAATCAAAAATTGAATCCTTAAATAAAATAAAATAATTGGGAGTTATGATATGATGAACATTCTATATATCTATGCGACAAAATATGAAAAACTTTCCACAAATTCTACCAACTAAGAGACATCCTGTCAGTAAATACACTTAAAATTTTATATGTATCTTTAACCGAATCTCTTCTACGATATGCAATTGTGATCTGGGGTGGAGCTTATGACAATTGCTTAAATCCGTTACAAACAATACAAAAATCAATGTTAAAAATAATCCTAAAAGAAACCTCGTTTATACTCTAGTGAAGCTTTGTTTCTACAACTTAATATACTCGACTTAAACAAACTTTATCAGCTTGAAGCAATTTCTTTTATTCAAAAAAATATACATGAATAGGTAAGTACATATAAAACATATTTATCATACTAGAACTTAAAACAACCAAAACTTATTAGTACCAACATACACCAAAACTCACAATCAAAACTTCTTGGATTATCTAGGCCCCTATTATTATAATAAAATACCCCTAAACATCAGAATCTTACCCAAATACAAATTTAGAAAAAACCTTAAGCAATATTTGATCACTAATAACCTTTCTAAATAATATAAAAATATGTATTTCACGGGATAGCACATGAACCCTTGGTGTCTCTTCAGTCCATTTAGCACATCCCTATTTATTGCAAAATTATGATTCCTTAACACTATTGTCTAGTTTAGCAATTTTGTATAGATTCAAATTTAGTTCTATAAGCATGTTTTAAGCATTTAAAATAATTTGTATCTATATAAATTAAACCCCGGGCACAATACAAGCTCAGCTTAGGTGCTAACATTTCTGTGATTATATTCTGTAGTATGTAATTACTAATATATGCTTTTGATTTTGATTACATGAGGACTCTCAGTGTTCCAAAAGTAAAAATTATGTTTGTTAAAAATACCTTCTCTAGAGAATTTGGATTAGTCAGTCCAAATGATTTTTCTTAAAAATTCTGGATCCTCTTGTGTTCTTGTCAACATGATTTCACAGAACTCTTCACGTTGTGCTGCGTCTGTCAGGTGAAGAGCTTGAAGAATGTTGAATTTATAAGGGCACATGCCATGTTCTTTTAAAATTCTTTGAACAGATGCTCGTGAAACTCCTAAATCGGATTCTGCTGCTCGAGATGATGCTTGTGGATAAGTATGGAAATAGACCAGCACATTGATGATGTTATCTTCATTCGATGTTACTGGCCTTGGTAGAACTTTTTCTGCATTGATTTTTCCATATCCGAGATGGTTTTTCATACATTTTCGAAATTTTGTTCTGGTAATTGGTGTTAGGTCCGGATATCTTTCGTTGATAACTCTGCATGTCCGACTCACAATTCTCTGGCACTCACCATGAATAAATAATAGATTCAAAATGTCAGAACAACTATAATCATGAATTTCCATTTTTTTTGCAATATTTGTTGAAGATTAACTTGAATTGAAAGCAGCTGCAAATTGCAACTTGACACATCACCATAGACACAAAGAGTTAATCGGTCGCCATGGCCAACTGACAAACTTGAAAGTCCTGTATTAACATTTTCGGAAAAGGAATGTTAAACTGCCAATATTTCGAAAACTACAAACTTCGGGAATATAATACCTCTAGCAAAGATACATCTATTTTCAATGCTTGATAAGATAAAATTATGAAAAAAGTGGGTTTCCATTTGAAAAAAGTGACATTTAACGATTTTTCCAAATTCATTGTTAATGTTGGTTTTTGGTAACCCTGTATGTATTTATTATCAAAATGATAATGTAGTCTCTTAAAGTGGGTCCCGCTTCACAAGAAAAACATCCTGTATCAAACATTGAAGGCTACTATAATGATGAAAATGATCTTTTTTTTTTGGTCTGTAAATGTGATTTCCGACCTAAAATTTAGAATATTTCAAAAACGGCTTCACTTAAGTATTCGATAATATACATAAAATGTACCGCAAATTTCGCATAGAATCCAAAAATGAAATAATATATAGGGTGTCTCATTTAAAATAAGCGAGTTGACACCTACTTCCGGTATAACCGCAAGTCGTGCAACGTTTCTTTTGCTTCATTTGAGAGTAACATATATGAATATCCCACCATACAAATTTTTAGAATACTCTGGGTGATACTTATAACCCCGCTTATAACAAATAATACCATTGAGCTGAGACGCTCTCACTGTTGAATACACTTTAAAAAACAAATCTCATTGACCTGACAATAATAGGTGTTTGTTTCCGTTCTGGTGAACTAAATTTCATCCTCGGTTTTACCAAAGCCTCCGAAACTTCTAACTTTTTTTTACAATATCAATGAGAAAAATCTCTAATTCATTTGATAATTTAGTACCTAATTATTTTTAACAAAGTTAAAAATGACATGATAATTGAAACGTGAATAAAACAAACAAAAAAGGCTCATAAAAACTTCATTTTTAAAATAACCCAATCATATGATATATCGTTAGTATCGTGATAAAATTCTCTATCAAATAAGGATAAAATTTGATATAGTTTCCATCTAGAAAAAACATAAGTTTATGTCGATGTTCATGTAATTTGTCAAAAATGACGGGTGTGAAAAAAATGTTTTAATGTCGTTTTGTTAAGAGTAGAATATCCTTATACTTTTTGTTTTTAACATTTTCTCCTACATTCAATATTCGCGGAACTAGGGGCGAATTATTATTGTTCATTGAAAAGCTTTGCTGAATAAATAAATTATTATTATTATTATTATTTAAAAAAATCTCTGAAAATCTGTTTTTTGAAATAATTTTTGACAGCTGATTTTGAGTAGAGCTTGCAAAACTGCAAATGTTAAACGGAAAGGTTGGTACTGCAAATGTTTGCCCATTCAAATTTTCTCGTATCTGCTATAGTTTCCGGGATGCTGGACATAAAAAAACGCACCCTGTATAATCATTATAAAAACATTTGACTGATAACAATGAATATGGCACTCTTTTTTAGAGCATAATCTCCTGTACTTTGTTAGATACCACACATGATTTTTTGAGAATTTTAATTTTTTTCATGTTTTTTCAAGATGGTGACCAAAAAAAGCGATTTTGCGCAGCATTACGAATGTATATTTTCAGTATGTTAATTAGAGCCAAAATACCTATCATATGCAGCAAGAATCTTTTTTGTTGCAATGTTCCACCCCCAACGCTTTTTTTACTCCGCTAATATGATGCTGTATTATGTACATTTCTATTCAACCGTTAAGGCTCAGAGTCCCGCGAGTTTTTGAGCGGCCTAAAAGTGGTTCAGAAATACACGTTTTTCTAACACATCTGTTGACATTTCTGAAAAGTTTTTTTTCTAGTTATAGACGAAGCCTTGATTAATGTCCTATACTTAATAAAAAGTTTTAAAATTGATCAGAAATATAAAAGATTTTTTGCTCAAAGTTGATCAACTTTAACCGCCATTTTCTTAACTTTGTACTTATTTTATCTGGCCGAAGTAAAGTATAGGACGTGTATTGAACTTGAACATTTGGTGAAAGGCTAAAACAAAAATCATAGAGAAATGTTTTGCCGTTTACTAATAAAGTCCGTTTTTCAAAACCTTCACATTACCAATTATCACTTATTTTGTCCCCATTTAGTGGCGACATCACAGACTATTATTCGAACTCGACTTTGGGGCGTAGTTTAAGTATCAGCTGTTTAGCTTGGATTTTGTCTTATGATATCAGGACCGGTTCGTGTTTTTTAATGGACTTGGAAAATTGATGATCTTGGGATGGTCAATATAAGAGAATATGATTAATATTCAGTTTCGTCCACATAACCGAGCCGTTTTGAATCCGGAGTAGTTTTTGGTGAAAATGCTCCGATATTTAATTTTCGGAAAGTATACCTACTTAAAATAAGAAAAAATGTTGGGATCAAAGTGCGAGATAATAAAATATAATAAGGATTTTTTGTTAATTTGTGATACAAGGTTATAAGCATTGATTTCCCTAACTGATGTTGATAATGTTGTTTACCTACCTCAGAAATATTTTCTATTATTAGAAGACGTACTTTTGTTTTTTTTGCCAAAGAATTTTAAACAGTTTGAACAATATTTCTATACTAGGCGTAGCTAAAAAAACTATGCATGTCTTATATTTCATTCTAAAATGAATTGCCATTTCTTATACGTCCAAAGAATGTTTTAGCAAACGTTTCGGTGATTTTTAGGGTAAGTAAATTTTGAAAAAATGGATTCAATGAGTTCACTTTCGCATTGTTTTATTATTTTTGTTTAGATCATGTTTGTATATAGGTTCTATTTGAAATTCAATTTGGAAAGTGAAAAAAAACTAATGTGGTGAAGTTATGTTTCCATAGTTTCGTTATGTTTCAATGGATTTGTTGTGATTAAGTATATTATTATGTAGGTTCTATGAGGGAGGGGAATATAGTTGATGTATTTTCAATTTAGTGAAGTTATGTCCGCATAATTTTGTTATTTCTCAATGAATTTGATTCAAATTCGGTATATAGGTAAATTAGGTATGTAGGTTCTATGGGGGATATAGCGGAGAATTGATGCTCTTGGGATGGTCAATATAAGATTTTATGAATAATATTTAGTTTCGTTCACATGACTCAGCCGTTTTGGTTCAAAATACTGAGTAGTTTTTGGTTCAAAATACTTGGGTATTTTATCTTCAGGAAGTACTTAGTTCAATGAAGAAAAACTTTTGTGATTAAAGTAAGAGATAACAAATACATATAATAATGTAATAAACACTTTTTTGCTATTTCGTGATACAATAATTATTAACATTATTATATTTTTAACATTAAAAAAAATATATATTGGCGTAGACATGTCTGAGAAAGCTATGCATGTCTTATATTTTATTTTTAAATGGAATAGGTGTTATAAGTACTTATACCCACAGGATGTGTTAACAAGGATAAATAGATCATGAAAATAGTATTATATACCACAAGTCTATAATCTCTTCTATAATGATAGCTATTAATCCAGAGGATAGTAAATTTCCGAGGGATTAATAGCCATTATTGCGAGTAGGTATACCCTTCTACTTTATTTACGACTAAATTATTTATTTGATATTTCAAATTTTCATCCATTTCAATACAAGTACATTAGGTAACACTTAATACGCGTGAAACACTGACACCATAGAAAAGTGAATATAATATTATGATAATCTTAGCTACTTTTCTATGAAGGAAACTTTTGAGTTTGTTAATATCGTTTCCATGGTATTACCATCAACTTCATTTTTTCAAATGGAATCCTCCATTTTTTATTTCGTTTTCGAATTCTTCATCAAATTCCCAATAATTTGATGATGATATTTTAATGTGTACAGGATGGACGAAAAATAAGCTACGACCAACAACTTCATGATTTCAACTGGAAACCCCCTTTTTTTATTTCTTCTACATCAAATCCAAAGTAAGTTTCATGTACCATGTTTTTAAGCTAACACCAACAGTCATCGGGAAATTCACGATTGATCAAATTTAAATAATTTCTGAACAATCGTAAATATCTCGATAACTGTTATTGGGGTTAGGTTAAGGACATGGTACATGCAACTTACTTAGAATTTGATGCAGAATTCGTAAATAAAATAAAGAAAGGGTTTCCATTTGAAAAAATTGAGTTGATGGTCGTAAGTTATTTATGGTCCATCCTGTACACATAAAATTATCATCATCATGTTGCTTGGAATTTGAGGTAGAATTCGACAATAAAATAAAAAATGGGGGTTTCCATTTGAAAAAAATGAAGTTGATGGTCGTAACTCATTTTTTGTCCACTCTGTACACATCAAATTATCATCACTAAATAAACCGCAATCAAAAATAAAAACCGATGTGTCCAAACGTTTTCTCACAAAACAAACCCCTGAAATTTACATGAACGATAAACATTCAATCTAGTTTATCATAATTAAAAAATCTGTACTCTCAATTTACATAATATTTATTTGGTTTAAAAAGATTAGGTATTCCACAGTTTATAACAAACCAACAAATTATTTAAATAAAAAGATAAAATATTACTTACATTATTTGATACTGTGGTGAGTAGGTTGAAGCAAGAAGAAATAATGTAAATAAGTATTTTTTGTGTTGGTACTAATATACTCGCGAATATATTTATTCATTTCAAATGTAGGCTTAATTTTGATATTAGCATTACACACACAAATCACTGTTTAACAGCAATAGAAAAATAAACCCAAAGCACTTAACATAAAAACCTTCAAATTGGCGTATTTTATTTGAAAATTACTAATGAAATCTCGCGGGAACCCTTATGGGAAAAACATCGTCGAACCCAGTAAATAAAATAACGCAAGACTGGCCCTGGAATTCACGCCACCTTGAACCACGGAACTCTGAATTTATTCAGATTTGTGCAGCGGTGGAGATGCGACAGACGAAGGTGGACACTCCTTTTGGAGCCCGCTCGGCTACCTCCCGTCTTACCGCCGGACCCCTGTTTTAATCGAAAGACCGGAACTCTGAGCCTTAACGTATAATAATCCCAATTTCGATTTGTGAGTGGGAACATGGCTCCATTCCTCCGCGACCACTAGTGAGTCCATTGTGGCTAATAATCCCAATAGTTATTATCCAGTGGGTTTCAAAATCGTGTACGAAGATTTTAAGGGTATATTCACCAGTTCAAAATCAAGTTTTTTTTTGTGATATGTATACAGTGTGTCCCAGATTCGCTTCTCTATAGAGGGATCTTGGCTCCTATTATACCTACAGCATAGGTTAAATGGAGAAAGTTTTAGAGGAAACTTAGTTATCCGGTTTCAGATTTGCGATCGATAGATGGGTTTTGGAAATATCGGCGAAAAACCAAAAATGGCCGATTTTGTTTTTTGCCAGTAAATCCGAAACGGCTAATTGGACAGCTATGAAAATGTGACATTATCGGGACACTTTTTTAAGACGAATAAAATGGTGTGTATGACATGTCTCAATCGTCTTTTGTTTTCCCGCAACCCGCCTCAACTTTCATTTGTCTTATGGCCGCCATATTGAATTTTTCGATTTTTGGAAAGAGAGTAAAATTTCCAGTCCAGTGATGTCTCACAAGTGCATAAAAGATTTAGGTATCTTCGGAATATCACATTTCGTAGTTAGGACTCAATCTTTTCTAAGGAGGCCATGATTTATTTGACAGAAAACTGGTTTATAAGCAAAATCCTAGGAGGCTCTGATATGTCGTTCAATAGTTCTGCCGAAAGATGGCGTTGTGGTCTCTAACACCCCGCAAATAATAATTCAGTATGAAAGTTGTCAAGCTGTCAACGAAGGCCCTAGTAAATCGGTAAGAACTGTAGAACGGGAAATTGTTGTGTCAAAATCAACAGTACAGAGAGTGCTAAAAAAGAATAAGTACCATCCATACAAACCCACAGTAGTTCAAGGACTCAAAGAAACTGATTTTCCAAGACGAATGCGCTTCTGTGAGTGGTATACAAGGAAGTGTAATGACAATCCCGATTTGGTAAATCATGTCTTGTGGTCCGATAAAAGTAGGTTTACGAATTGTGGAGTTTTTAATAAACGCAACACTCATCATTGGGCTGTGGAAAACCCTCACGAAGTGGCAGCGAGACGTCTACAGACCAGATCTGGGTTTAACGTTTGGTGTGGGGTCATTGGTAATTTAATCCAACTTACCTTTCTCAATTGGGCAACTGTCAATCAATCATTTCAGGAAATCGATTTATAGGACCATTTTCATTTGACTACAGCCTAAACGGACAGAGATACCTAGAGCTTTTGCGAAATCAGGTTGTGCCGGCATTACGGGCTACTCTAACCGAAGATGAGTTCAGAAGAACCTGGTTTCAACAGGATGGATGTCCGGTTCACAACACCATTCAAGTCAGGAACTTTTTGATAGAGCAGTTTGAGGAAAGGATCATTTCATTAAATGGTACAATACCCTGGCCACCTAGATCCCCCGACCTTTCGCCCTTGAATTTATATATCTGGGGTCATACAAAGAATGAGGTCTATGAATTTGATCCTCCGGCGACTATAGATATTCTGAGACAAAGAGTTTTTGACACATCTACAAATATCAACAGAAACATACTTGCGAGGGTTGTACGAAAAACAGTTACGAATTGTCAAAAATGCCTCGATGCAAATGGACGTCATTTTGCAAACTTGTAAATCAATACCTAGACAGTTGAGAACAAATTACAGTATTTTCATTTTCAATATATTTGTATCTACCTATAAGTTATTCAAAAGCTTAAGTGTTGATTGAATAAACAATGATTTTTCTGACTTTTTATTCAATACACTCATAGACTCGTTGAGAATTCATTATTTACGTCCATGTTCTATTGAAAATTCAATGAGTTTAACACGTTCGCTGCACACGAAATGAGGTGACCTTAGGTTGATACAGTACCTATTAATGATGTTTTGCGACAAATAAATCATGACCTCCTTGGAAAAGATTGAGTCCCAGCTACGAAGTGTGATATTTCGATGATACTTAAATCTTTTATGCACTTGTGGGACATCACTAGACTGGAAATTTTACACTCTTTCCAAAAATCAAAAAATCCAATATGGCGGCCATAAGAAAAATGAAAGTTTAGGCGGGTTGCGGAAAAACAAAAGGCGATTGAGACATGTCATACACACCATTTTATTCGTCTTAAAAAAGTGTCCCGATAATGTCACATTTTCATAGCTGTCCAATTAGCCGTTTCGGATTTCCTGGCGAAAAACAAAAACCGCCATTTTTGGTTTTTCGCCGATATTTCCAAAACCAATTGACCGATCGCAAATCTGGAACCGAATATCGAATGCACTAAGTTTCCTCTAAAACTTTCCCCATTTAACTTTTGATGTAGGTATAATAGGAGCCAAGATCCCTGTATAGAGAAACGAATTTGGGACACACTGTATATATTTTATTCAAATCAAAGTAGATACAATATTTTTACAAAAAAAATCACAAGACTTCTGCTCCAATGAACCTATACTTGGCATTAAAAAAACTAGATGTCTCTGTAGTTGGCATTCAAATGCTCCACTAGATGGTAGGGTTGGGATTTTAACCGGTCAATTGACCCAGTACGTAATTCTCTAGTTCTGCTAAAAAGATGGAGACTTGAATAATCACGTGAAAACGTGTATTTGTTGAGAAACATCTGAAAAAAAAAATTAATACATATAGCACTCTCAATCACAAAAAAACACAGAAATACAATAAGTGGCACAAAGAAAATGGATAATAACAATTTAACAGTACTTATGACACTGCTAGCAGGTACCACAAGGAGGTACTGGCTAATGTGGATAACGGAATAGTACAGTAAATCGGTGTAGGATATGTTGGGATATATTGGAAGGAGAAGGTGGTGGGGAGCAGTCAAAATATATTGGGACATGTGGCTACACCCGCTTCACTTTGGAAGGTGGAAGTCAGAGTAGAGAGTGTCAGTTAATCGCAAACTGTTTACCTTATTCTTTTCATTTGTTTTTTGCCTAGTGCGAATAATGTAAAAATACCGCGCAATTTGAAATGTGCGTTTCTACTGGGACACCCTTTAGAACGAAAGTTGTGCAGAATTTCATTCTAAAATCTTATTTTCACGAATTACAATTAATTTTCGCCTTATCCTATTTTTTTTTTCTCTACTGCCATATTAAGGAGTCATCCTGTAGATTTTTTAGTATTGATTTAAAAAAAAAGTCATGTAATAATACATTTGAAAACTTCCCATGAAATTATTGCGTGCTTATGAGAGGATCAAAGCACACTTTCACATTGAAAAACCAATAAACTAATAATATCTCAATTTTTTGTTTTCTGTCGTTTGGACATCTCGTCAATTGTTGCCGCGATTCTGGCTAGTTGGCGCCACGCGATCTGTGGCGGATTTTTGACCTGGTCAAAATCTCTCGGGTCATAATCGGTCATAATTCCGGTCAGTTGACCGGGCACAACACTCATTGAGATTGTTGACTCCAGCTTACAGGAAATGTTGAAAAGGCAATAAGCTTTTCCCAGTATGTAAATGACTGGAAGAATTTCTAGGCAACAATGAGGCCGCATGTGAAGCCCTATTTCTTACGAGCATATCGCAACCCTCCTTATTGGTGTACCTTCCGCTTCTACTATTCTTCATTTCTTTTGTACTGACTGAATTCATTATATTCAATAATAATACTTGATAATTGTGACCGATGAAACACATTGAAAAAAAAAACGATAAAAAACTTCAATCCAAGTATTATGCTTGGTGTACATTCAATTTTTTCATCTCAAAGTGGAACTATCGAATTTCCGCGTGGCTTACGGAAATCATATGCTACCATCAACATTGAATTTGGTGTAAGCGTAACTTTGAACACAGATTCAAATGGTAGCATATGATTCCTGTTTGCCAAGCGGAAATTTGACAGTTCCACTTTGATGTGAAATTGGATGTGAACGTTACATCACAGTGCGTCAGTTTTGTACATGTTATAGAGTATGTCTCCGTAAGTTGGAACCATATGGAAAACTTTTTATTATTAGTTTTAGGAAAAAAAATCTTCATAAAAAGTTCTGGATGTTCTAAAATACAATCATCAGTTACCAATAATTGCTTTCAGTCGTATACGAGGCTCATAAAAAATATGAATTCTGCCCAAGAATGAAGAACCTTTATTTTTGACAAGATGAAAAATTGTTATTAAAAAAGTTGGTCAAATTTAAAAACCACGTTTAAATATATGCAATTACAACCATTTATATCATTGAAGTATTTGTATGTATTTTCTTATTAGCAATATTAAATGCATAATCAAGTGTTCAAATTGAAAAATTGTCATACAATTTGAGAAGTTTTAAATAATGTTCATTCATAATTTATAGGTAAGTAATGTAGAAAAATTTGTGAAAAATAACAAAACCTATTTTGTAATCAGTGTAATTATTGCATACTTCAACGTGCGGTTTTCAATTCTGACCAACTTTTATCAATACAGTTTTTGATATTAAATTTATTTTTGGGTAAATTCAATATTTTTTGACAAACCTCGAAAACGACTAAAAAAAATTGAATGAATCTGATGAGTTTGTTTCAGATCTAGAAATATGCAGACTTCTTTATGAAGAGAAACTTTTTTCCTAAATCTAAGAAATAATAATAATAATCTTTATTTAGCAAGAGCTTTACTTTGTGTTCCTTTTATTTGTAAATAGAAATTTCTTTTCTATTCGAAAAAAAGGAACATAAAGTTGCTTAAAGTTGCTCAAATGTTCCTACAGTGGAAACAGCTTTTGATTTTAAGTTGCCATACACCCCCGTTTAGTGTATGATTTGTTTGTGTACTTAGTTTTGATTTTTGACTAATATTATTTTCATAGAACTAATAGTTGTTCTTGTTTCATTCTTCTTTACCGATAAAATCGTGACTATTTTTCAAAGTGATGAAGCATACTTTAATCTGATTTGATTTGACTATAATATGAACATCGTATGAGGTCATAACAGAAAATCACTTTTTTATACAATCAACTAACCCAAACTGCCTTTTTTTCCGAAACTTCAATCAATTTTTCAATATTCGCGATTTCATATCTGGAAATGATTGTTCAATACCATTATGATTCGGAACAGTCGCTCATGTAGTGATACCTTTTTTCCAGTCGCAAATGCCTGATCCGAAAACCTACAAGCAACACTTCGAAAATAAGCACCCGAAAAATGATATGCCTCAAGAATTGAAGGATCTATAACTATTATGAAGAGAACTACTTCTAAGCGACGTAAATGAACATAATGAACATTACTTGAAGAGTACATGTAAAAAACAGAGATGTCACTTTTTATTCGAAAACTAGCTTTCGATACCTTTGAATTATCTTATCAAACACGGATATTACAAAACACTTTAAAAAAACACCTCAGTTCTATGTGAATCAATTTCGAAAATATAGCGTCTTGAAAAAATACCAGCGATGTCAAAATTTTGTAAATGTTTTTTTTTGTGTTTTTCGATTTAAAAATCAAGTGACATGTCTGTTTTTTTTCCCTGTACTCTTCATTTTCTCACGAAACTTGGGTTTCTAATTTAATTAAATATCTTTAAAACATGCATTCTTGTAGATCATCAAAACTATAGTTCATTTCTAGGTTAAATGTTTTTGTGATTTTTTCATACATTTATAAATAAATTAAAAATTGTTTTTTTGTAAATATTGTGTTTAATTTCTCCATACTCTTCTTTGAACATTTCAAGTTCGTTTTCCTGAACTTTGTAGAATATAGAGATGCGTGCGAAAATCCATCCAAGCTCGTTTTCAGGGGGTCTCAACGATAAAGTAAAGCGAGTTTTTGCGTAGCTATATATGTGCCACAGGATGAAGGTGTGAAAAGCGCACACTCTAAAAATATTTGGGAGTATACAGGGTGTGACACAAAAATGTTGCGAGAAAAAGTATGATTTTTTTTAAATGGAATGCCCTGTATTTGATTTTATTTCTTGGTTTTTTGCGTTACTATAAACTTTATTGTTATACAGGGTGTCTCTGAAAGGTATAGAAAAAACTCTACTATATACCCCTGAGGTCAAAATATGCCGATTTACCGCAATTTATCTTAGTCCAAAATTGCACCGTTTCCGAGATACAGGGTGGTCAAGCTAAAATCAAAAATCGATTTTCCCCATTATTTTGGATACATTTCCACATATTTCTTAAAAAAATCGTTTTACTGTGGCGGCTGAAAGGCGTCCTACACTCTACACTGCACATTTTGTGGTTGAAAATGGTCATCACTATTTTACCAGTGTTTTTTCATCCTTCATTAAAGAAGAAGAAGTGGAAAGGTACTCTTGTCAAAGTTCGCTCAAGTGAGTCGTTTTCGAGATATATCCATTATATCCATATATCCATTTATCCGCTTCTACATGCTGTATCTCGGAAACGGTGGAATTTCGAATTGAGGTAAGTTGCTCTTAAATTATTTTTTGAGACGTTCGCGTAAGATCGTATGTAGAGGGTCAACTGAATTATCCGCTTTCCGAGCAGCCCAGGCAAAACTCAGTTTTGATTCAAATACATCTCAAAATTGAAATCCAACTTTTAAGATAAAAAGAACTGACGTGAACCTTGTACACAAAATGTAGATATCCTCATTTAAATGAAAAAAATTCTAAATCCTTCATCAAAGTGAAACATCCTTATCCTAATCGAAACGAAACAAATCTACCTACAAATTATTATTAACGCTGGGACTCCAAAATAACACAACACAATCGAAAAATCATCCAACATATTACCGTCACCCGCCGTCGATCAGCTCCTATCGGAAATCCAAAAGCGAATGAGATTCGAAGTGAAACGCGGCTATCTCGTAACCTCGGTCCTCCAGCAAGCAGCCGAAAGCCTCAGACGCGCCGCGCGCACCATGGTCATGCGAGAATGAAGCCTTCTCTCTCCCTCATTAGAGGCATAATGCTATCTTTTTTACGGATAAACTTAATTTGCCTTTTATAAATGTATAGAAGATAAATGCCCCCTCCTCCTCCAAATGTGTATTTTGACGTTTTCGAAAAAAGTGTCCCAAATAAAATTTTCAAAGAACCTGTTTTCACGTATACAGGGTGTTCCGAAAAGTCTGGGCGAGGTCAAACTTTCTCATTTCAAATTGATACCCAATTTTTTTATTTGATATTTGACTTTTCATTTTAGTTCTAAACATTTTCTGTGTAGCATATACTATACCTAAGTTTAATGTATAAAAAGATATTTGATATTGATTTATAAATTGAAGAATGTTAATTAATTTATTGTTATAAAAAAGTGAAATATATCTATAGTTTCTAGGTATTGACGTAAATGTCTGTGTAGGATATATCAAAACTTTTGGAATTTTAAATTGATACCCGAATCATAAACTAGAAATAAAGTCTCATTTGAAAAAAAAATCTATCGAATTAAATGCAGAATTATTTATACTTCAATACTTTGACACTTCAAAGGTATTTAATGACGTGACATTCACGTCAATACAATTTGAGCGAATGATTCATGACTCTAGATGCTTTCATAACTCTAAAGCAAAAGTGAGTCATTAGCCTAGTTTACACCGACAACTTGGTCCGCGGACCAAGTACTAAATTCGAGCTATATCAGAACCAAATATTTGGTTTGGTTTGGTTCGTATGGTTCGGTATTTGCCAGCAGGTGTACCGAACTAAATTTGGTCCGGATTTGGTGCGATCCCAATCAAAATTATGAGGTTATGTTGTTTGTTGATGTGTTTTCATTTTGTTGGTTCTGTTTCTAAGGCATTCTGAGCGTAGTTACGTATGTTTTTTTTTGGTTACGAATTGTGTTGATGAATACCTTCGACTTGTTTTTGACATTTGACGAATTGCGCGCGTACTCATTTAGTTCACGCGTTGCAAGACTGTGTAAACGGGCGAGAAGCAAGCATTGGTCCTACCGTACTATCCCCCACCCACTTGGTCCTATCGAACCGAACTAAACGAGTTATCGGTGTAAACTAGGCTATTGATACTTGATGACACAGGGTGAGTCTCCGAATAGGCCTCGAAAAGGTGGGCATTGATTGGTCCGTATTCCGGACGGTATACAGAGGGTGGCGCATTAGTGTGTGGAAGTCCATTTTCTCCATTGTCAAAAGAGATAGGAAAAAATTCTCGAGACAAAACTTATAGGGTTCCAGCAGGGTCACAATTTAAAAATATTACTGTGTATACAGAGTGTTCTAGGAAACCGTGGCATCAGAAAATACACTTTTTTTAAATGGCAAATGCAACTTTTGATTAGGGATATCGATTCAGCGTATTATTCTACGTATGATACAGTGGTTTTATTTGCCAAAACGTGCAGTGTTGTCCGGCTATCGAGGATTTACTAAAATTTAGGGAAAAAAGATTATGTTGGTATATCAGCTACAAAAACAAAAGATTTGGAATTTAATCTTGCAAAGATGCGTATTTTTCGATGTAAGAGTCAAAGTAATTGATTTTTGAAAAAAGAATCGGTATAATTTATATGGGGTGTTTTCTACAGCAGGCCCAGCGAATTTAGAGATGAAGAAACTCAATTTTTCCAAATGGAACACCCTGTGTGCTGTTATCTAGTTTTGTTAAGCACTCAAAACCCTTCAACTTTACCATTAAAATACACGTCATAAAATGTGTCGTTATCTCGCAATCTTTGATTATGTCAAAATAGTACCTGATTGGGATTTCTGGTTCATTGTCGGTACAGGTTACGCGACGAAACGTCATTGGCTGGGTATTCGGACCACGTGTTGAAATTCTCTAACAGAATTTTAAAAATGACTAAAAACAAAAGAGGTTGAAGATCTTTATTCAAAATCGAGTTGAATAATATCCACTATGGTATAATCGAAATGGAACAATTCTTATCATTAACAGAATCAACAAAACGAACTACGTAGGCATGTACACGGTTTTCAAATGATCGACGAACTTCATCTAGCATGTTGTTATTATTGTTAATATCCTGGAATGCTTCCCTTATCCGATCTTTCATATCATCTCGAGTCGTAGGAGGAACACGGTAGACTTGATCTTTGATGTAGCCCCACAAAAAAGAATCAGCTTTAGTTATATCGGGAGACCGAGGAGGCCACTGGACTGGACCACCCCTTCCGATCCGCCTGTTGAGAAACACTTGATCCAACTGTTGATGTACCGGAGCGGTATTGTGAACCGGAGCTCGATCATGTAGATACCACATCCTGTTCTTGATGTAATTTGGCAAACAGTTCATAAGTCGTGGTAACTCATTCCGCAGAAATTGCTGATATACTTGTCCGGTCACACGTTGATCAAAAAAGTAGGGCCGACCAATGACGAAAGATCCCATCACACCTCCCCAAACGTTCAACGACCATCTGGTTTGTGAATGGGTCCGTATACAGTGTAGATTTTTTGTTGAATAGTAATGAAAATTATGACGATTGACGCAGACGTTCTTATGGAAGGTGGCTTCATCTGCAAATAGCACGTATTCAAAAAATCGCCTGTCTCGTCGTAATTGGTCCTGGGCCCATTCACAAAATGCTTGTCTAGTGACATGATCTTGATCATGTAGCTCCTGCATTAGCTGAATGTGGTATGGGTGCAGTTGATGATTTTTCTAAATCCTTTCAGTCGTTCGCCGAGAAACATCACATTCATTTTCAATTTCTCGCTGCGAAACGTGGGGATTCTCAACAACCTTGAGCTGATTATCTTCCGAGTTGGCTGCATGTTTTTGTTCGTTCATGCTTTTCATAATCAACATTCCCAGTTTGATTAAATCTATCCAAAAGATTTTCAAAGACCTCCCTTCTGGGCTGTCTTCTTTGAGGAAAACCTTCTTTATAGAGTCTGGTCGCAAAGTGACAGTTTCGATGACTTTCTCCAAGTATAAATACCATATCAATAAGAGCATTTTTGCGAAATTTTGAAATGTTATTTTTAATTTAGGTAATATGCAGCAACTAACCACAACATGAATTTTGACGAGATTTCACTCAAAATATTAATACTTGGTGATGCTGGTTGTCATGGTAATTGGATCGGATTCTTCTGCCATAGCAACGATCCATTAACACGTTCGAATTTGTCATCTCGATACCCAATTAAGGGGTACTATTTTGTACAAAGGCGTAGAAGGGCCAACAAAAAATTTCACAAAGTTGTAACCAAAATGAACTTGGATTTTTGGAATGTTGACACTTCAAACTTACAATTGTAGGCTTGAGCTTACAATTGTATCCTCGACTCTACAATTGTAGGGTTGACCTTTCAATTGTAGGCTGATACTAACAATTGTAACCTCGACCCTACAATTGTAGGTTTGACCTTACAATTGTAGGGTCGAGATTACAATTGTAGGCTCGACCCTACAATTGTAGGCTGATACCTACAATTGTAACCTCAAGGTTACAATTGTAGAGTCGAGGTTACAATTGTAGGTTGATACTTACAATTGTAACCTCGACTCTACAATTGTAAGTATCAGCCTTCAATTGTAAGGTCAACCCTACAATTGTAGAGCCGAGGTTACAATTGTAAGCTCAAGCCTACAATTGTAAGTTTGAAGTGTGAACATTCCAAAAATCAAAGTTCATTTTGGTTACAACTTTGTGAATTTTTTTGTTGGCGCTTCCACGCCTTCGTAATTTTGACATGACAGAGACTTTTTGCACCTCTTACATTTTCATTCCGTTGTGGTTATCGTTATTCTGAGCATGCGCAGTGACAAAATCACAATCCTTTATCGTTATTTCCTTTAATTACGGAGAAATAAGGATGGGCTTATCGTTATGGCAATGCTTATTTTTCAACAGCGATGTTGCCGTAATGTGTAAAATCGAATGGATACTACTGCTATTATTAATTTATTCTCAAGCAATTGATCAAAATAAGATGCAGATAACTACTTCACATGACATCAAACGATCGCGGAAACCAAAATGGAATGCTTTACATACAAAAAATAAACCTAGTACAATATTCTCCTTTCTTTCATACTTTTCCGGATTGATCTACTCAACAATCTGACACATCTTGTCACGAACTCAATTACAGAACACGATCTAACTCGGACCTTCTCTGCTTCTGACGTCTTATCTTATAAATATTATTGTTGTTTAATGTTTATGCTCTGTACCACTAACTAATTTGTGTGTGTCTGTACTTTATAGATCATTCGAAAATAGTTGAAAGTCGGAGGAGGATCTCGTTTTTGAACACTGGTGCTGTGTGTAGTTTAAAGTCTGTGTTTTTTAAAGATAATTTTATCAATCCCCAATTTTATTGGGATGGTATCGTTCAGGTTTGTCCGATGTTTAAAAAAAAAAATGATTATAGATGTAGAAATAAATACTGACGAAATAATTAATTGACAAGAAATAATTACGAAAACTGTCATCAGTTTCGCCTGTTGGTCAGACGCAAGATAACGAATAAAGTGAAATCGTGGTGGAGCAAAACCTCTCTTGATAACGGATGAAGTGAATGCCATTTTTAATAAAGTTAACCATAACGGATGGAATAACTGATGTTATTTTAAGAGGTGCAAAAAGTCTCTAATCAAAGACCGCAAGATAACGATACATTTTACGACATGTGTTCTAATGACAAGGTTGCAGTGTTTTGAGTGCTTAATAACACTTGATAACTGTACACAGGGTGTTCCATTTGAAAACATTGAGTTTCTTCGTCTCTAAATTCGCCAAGTTGGGATCGCTGTAGAAAACACCCTGTATGAATTATAGCGAATATTTTTTCAAAAATCAATTACCTTGCCTCTAACATCGAAAAATAAGCAGATTTGCAAGATTCAATTCCAAATCCTTGGTTTTTGTAGCTAATTTACCAACATAATGTTTTTCCCTAAATTTCAGTAAATCCTCGATAGCTTGACAACACTGTACGTTCTGGCGAATAAAACCATTGTATCATACGAAGAATGTCACGCTGAATCCAAATCTCTGATCAAAAGTTGGGGTTGCTTTTTAAAAAAAGTGTATTTTTTGATGCCACGGTTTCCTAGAACACTCTGTATACACAGTGATATTTTTAAATTGTGACCCTGCTGGAAACCTATAAGTTTTGTCTTGAAAATTTTTTCCTATCTCTTTTGATACGGGAGAAAATGGACTTCCACACACTAATGCGCCACCCTGTATGCGGACGTGCTCATACGGAATTATAAGCCGGCACTCATTCTAATGACAAATATGTCCGTATGAGCACACTGACGATGCGTTTTAACTATAACGCCTGTGGAGACGTCGCGTCGGGATTTACGGACAATGCCTAGCATAACGGAGCTCCGCGCCTCGCTCAGACCCGAGTCTAGGACTAACGCCTACCGTACCTAACTCAAAAATCCATGCACAGTAAGACTTCTAAAATCAGGACGATATTTCTATCCAGATTTCTGGATTAATCACCCCCAAAAACTAGTAATTTCTTCTAAAACCCGGCTAAAGATGAAGGAAAGAGAGGTTCACTATAAAATCTCTAAAACAAACGACCATTTCTGATGAGGTTTTGCATACTTTTAATCACAATAAAGATATGTATGAATATATAGAACTTATAATAAATGATTCGGAAATCCGGACAACCCCCAAAGTCGGACATTATTTGGTTCCATATGGTACGATTTTTGTACTATGCGGCCACAACGAAGCGCGGACTTTCGCTCGAAGCCAGGTACAGAATCGTACCTGACCTTGACACCCGATATTCAAGCTCAATATTTTTTGGTTCCTTGACCCGAGATCATCGTTTTAAAAAACGCACTTGCGAATATGAATGATAGAATTTTCCATATTGAATTTGTTTTTGCACGAGGTCATGTACAGTTTTTGTTTTTGATATTTCGTTTTCGTAGTATTAGGGTCGGAGCGTGGGTCGAGGGTCCTGTTATGACCGCAGCCTAACTTGGAATAAATGCAGTAAATCAAAATCCGGGAATGTGCTTGCGTCGATCAGTATCTAAAATTGCGCTTTTTATGGACGTACGAAAATTGTATACAGATTGTCTCAAACTTGAGATGTGACGTCATCGTCTATTTTTCTAGAATGGAGACCATGATTTTTTTATAACTATTTTTAAAGAGTAAATCAAGTTCACATGAGCCAAATTCAAAATTTGTATTTTTTTTTAGTCGGTGACGTCATACCTCACTCTGTATAAAATTTTCTTGGGTTCAGGTACTCAGGTACTGAATTTATTTCAACTTAGAAACTCACCCTGTGTGCTGACAAACGTTAGCAACTAGTCGTTTGGATGAAAGGGGAAAATATTACAAGTTTAGGATATTGAAGAACAGTTCCAAATTGATTCCTATTTTCGTAATGATTATATGGCTTGAACAAAATTCTGTCAAGCAGACAGAAAGCAACTTATAATGCTTCCAAGTGATGGAATATGGAATAGCATTACTGAATGCTCAAAAGACAGAATCTAGTTTAAGAAATCATTCATGAGCTTCATAAAAGTACAGGATTGCCAGCATTAGCAATGAAGCTCAATGTTGGCAGAGGTGCATTTGAACAAATTCCCAAAATAGCGCAACAGCTTCTTCAGCGTCCGTCAGTAGAACTGTTCTTCCGCTCTTTTTGTGCACTCGGATATTACATTTGGGATGGTTCTGGAAAAAGAACAAACATTACTGTTCTATGTTCTTATTTGATTAAATTACAGTTTATTTTATTGAAAATTATAAATTTAAATCGCTCGGAGTACACTGTTTGAAAATCTCCATTTTTGAAGACCGTCTGTCTGGTAGGGCATATCTTTTTAAATGTAGTTTTATATTGTCTAGATGGATCGTTACTTGACATTGACCAGCATTTTATACAACTACTGCATATTATTTTATCGTATTTTGAACTTCCGTTTTTGCAATACAATCAAATTATTGCGTTACCAAGCAAATTAACAATTTTGGCATCGTGGTCGTGGAACTTGAATAGCTGATTATTTCACTTTTTGGCTTCAAAAGAAGTTCTATTTGAATAGGATCATAATCATATACAGGGTGTCCGGAAAAGCAAGATTCAGGTGAGAAATCCAGACCAAAAATGAATGCTACCTCTTCAAATAAAATACTAAAAATTAAAAAAAATGAATTTTCTAGAATTGAAAATTACTGTCAGAACTTATTCTTCCCAAACTTGTTTTTACGGCAATTTATAGCGCATGTTTCCGAAGCGTGGCAAAAAACAGTATTGCAGAAAACTGCAAATAAAATTCAACTTCAACTCATTGTATAATTATAAATAAAAAAAAAATTGACGATTTTTTTTCTGAAATGTACAGAGGGCAAAGGTGTATTTTGAGGCCATACGACGCCCAGTTTTTTCCAAAAACCAAGGCCCGCCAGAGCATATTTAGAGGCTGAAAAATCCAGAAAACATATTAGCGATTTTTTTACAGAAAATCTTCCTACGCCACTGGATTTTTCATCCCCTGAAATGGATCTGTACCAAATTTCATGAAAAAATATTCAATTCAAAAATATTGATTCTGTGTGTATTTTTTTTTTCTATTTTTTTTGTCCGTCTTGTTTGTTTGTTTTCATTGTATTTTGACAGTAGAATATCTATTAAATGTTTATATTTAATTTTTTTTCTGATAGATTTGCTATCGCAAACGTTTCGAGGTAAAATACTTGGTGCATAAAAAATGTATTCGTTAATTTTTGATATTTTTTCATGAAATTTGGTACAGATCTATTTCAGGATATGACAAATCCAGTGGCGTAGACAGATTTTTTCTTAAAAAATCGCTTATATGGATTCTGGATTTTTCAGCCTCTAAATATGCTCTAGTAGGCCTTGGTTTTTGGAAAAAACTGGGCGACGTATGGCCTCAAAATAGACCTTTCCCCTCTCCATATTTGAAAAAAAATCGTCGAAATCGATCAATAAATTAAAAAGTTATGAGGGTGGCCCGCTCTCAATTGGGTCACTCTGTAGGTAAAGGCATTTATTTTCGATACAGAATTCGCAAACCGTTCGTGAGGCGCATGTTTTGTTTTGCTCATCACAAGTTCCTTAAAATTATTCATTTCAACGAACCTACCACGGTTTATAGAGAAACAACGGACATTTAGTTAAAACATATATCAATGAAATCCCGTACAAATAAAAGAACTTGCTGCTCACGATTGGTTCGCCAACCGTCCGGTCTTATGTTCCATATTCAGAAACTGATAGTGGAATAGAATTAACACACAGAGTTGGTTTGAACACTTGTAATTTTAAAAACGTTAAACGTAAACTTTGGTTACGGCCAACAATGACAGAAAACCGACTTGTCGGCCTGTACATGATGGAAGTGCAACAAACATTTAAAAAGATAGGAAAGTGTAAACCATTTTTCTCCAACTTGAATAGTTTGAGTTTTATAGCATATGTCACAGGTGCAAAAACGCCATTTTTAAGACGCGATATCTCGATAACGGGTGAATTTAGTTGTATAACAATTTTTGTTCGAAATTGAAGAAAAAATTGAAATATCAATTAATATACAGAGGGTCTCCATTTAAAAAAATATAACTGATACGTTTTGTGTGTTTGGGGAAACCCTGTGTACAACATGAAAATATTTTTAAAATGTAGCTGTGGGACCCTATCCATACAGAAAAAATCAGATACTTTAGCCATAATGTTTCGTGCCGAATAACGTGGATAACCCTGTATAATGTTTTCTTGTTTCGTCCTCTTCTGGAGAAAATCCTGCATGGCTACGCCCATGCCCCAATCACAGTACATCACTGACGTTCAAAAATATACTCACTACTCGCATTATGTGCGTTCACCGCATAGGCAATGGAGTACTCCCCAATTTATTCTAGTATCCAATGCCAGTACTCATTTACTGATATAGCAAACGGAAAAATGCACCCTGGTGTGGCCCAGAACCTGGCAGAGTCGGAGTTGCCACCAAATCGAGCTGGCGAATTGCCGAAAAGCAAAGTCAAGGAACAAAGAAACAACAACTTTATCATAGGATCCCGCTAAAAGGTAATTTCACTGTTCATTCGTTTTTATATTCTAATCAATTATTATAAGATAATGTAAGAGCTAGATTTTTGCTCACACAATACGATCCCTTTTTAGTCCGGTGTTACGGCGCTCATTGGTACGGCTGATACGCTGGTACCTATAAAATTTCTAGTTTGAGAATTGTCATCCCACGTCGGTCGCGAACAAAAAAACACATTTTTTTTAAGAATATTGATTTTTAGATAAGCCGCGGCGAAATACCGAATAAAAGTCAGGTAAGTCATGGAAGCGCCACAAAACTACATATAGCGTATTATAACCCATGCAATGTACCCAAAACTTTCCGCTTAAACAGCGTAAAATTGACTAGGACTATGGAAAAATATTCTCAGGGTGGTTCGTTTCATCAATTGTGAGTTGATTAGAAATACCAGAGAAAAAAACGAATAATAAAAGAATAATAACATGTTTAGAATAACACAATGTCAGTAAACAACGCATGTAGCTAAAACATTTCATATAAATACTTAAAGTTAAAATAAATCTATAGACTTTTTTTATGGCATCATAAGAAATGTTGGGATGAGGATGTATTGCGGCTTTCAAGGAGCAGTAATCTGAAAAAATATATTTGATATTGGAGTATTTGATCAAATATACAAAATGTAGACTTACAATTAACAAGTTTCCGCTCTTGTCTAGTATCCAATGCCAGTACTCATATACTGATATAGCAAACGGAAAAATGCACCCTGGTGTGGCCCAGAACCTGGCAGAGTCGGAGTTGCCACCAAATCGAGCTGGCGAATTGCCGAAAAGCAAAGTCAAGGAACAAAGAAACAACAACTTTATCATAGGATCCCGCTAAAAGGTAATTTCACTGTTCATTCGTTTTTATATTCTAATCAATTATTATAAGATAATGTAAGAGCTAGATTTTTGCTCACACAATACGATCCCTTTTTAGTCCGGTGTTACGGCGCTCATTGGTACGGCTGATACGCTGGTACCTATAAAATTTCTAGTTTGAGAATTGTCATCCCACGTCGGTCGCCAACAAAAAAACACATTTTTTTTAAGAATATTGATTTTTAGATAAGCCGCGGCGAAATACCGAATAAAAGTCAGGTAAGTCATGGAAGCGCCACAAAACTACATATAGCGTATTATAACCCATGCAATGTACCCAAAACTTTCCGCTTAAACAGCGTAAAATTGACTAGGACTATGGAAAAATATTCTCAGGGTGGTTCGTTTCATCAATTGTGAGTTGATTAGAAATACCAGAGAAAAAAACGAATAATAAAAGAATAATAACATGTTTAGAATAACACAATGTCAGTAAACAACGCATGTAGCTAAAACATTTCATATAAATACTTAAAGTTAAAATAAATCTATAGACTTTTTTTATGGCATCATAAGAAATGTTGGGATGAGGATGTATTGCGGCTTTCAAGGAGCAGTAATCTGAAAAAATATATTTGATATTGGAGTATTTGATCAAATATACAAAATGTAGACTTACAATTAACAAGTTTCCGCTCTTGTCCTTATGCATTCCTTCAGGTATTCCCAACTGAATTTCGATAATACCATGTTTCCCATTCATATCATGCTCAATCCTGCAAACGATACTATTAGTACTTTGTCATTATTTGGGACAGGTTCTGACCTTGTGGTGTCGATGATGGTAAGGATGGTGGGATCTTTAGAGATATTAACTATCATAGTCATCATTTCGATCAAATGAGGAACCTCTAATATCAAATCACCCTGCAGAGACAATTTGTAAGCATATATTTTCGTATAACACTTATTCTCTTTACTTACCTTATCTTTTTGAAGTAGATCTCCTGGAATTTTAACCAGTACCATCTTATCGTTTTCATGTGTTACGATGAACTTTAATTTCTTTAATGGCAGTATATGCTTTTGCTTCACAGATCCTTTGCACTCCAAAACATACAGATTACTTTGAGTCACTATTATAACTCTTTCTCTTGGTTTGTAGCCATGTCGATCATATTTCATCACTGATATAGAGTACTAATATTTACGGAAAAATAAAATAAAAATCCCAATTAATTTTACATGTGTTCGAACTTCAAACTTACCACTTCCTTTTCATCATTCAACTGGGATACATATGAAATTTTCAGAGGCAAAGCTTGCTGCGATACTCTATCGGATACAAAAGGCTGAGGCACGCTGAGTATGTAACTTTTCTTTTTGCCTATATAATATATTTTTTGGTCAATACATGAAATCCCTGAACAATGGACTTTGAATACCTTTAAAATGCTGCTCAGCGAGGACTTTCAGTTCCAACTGATATTTTTCCGCAGGACTAAGTGCTAATCTATTGCAATTGCAAAGTAAAAAGATAGTATTGCAAAAAAATGTTTTACCTGTATCTCCTAGACATATTCGCGGCATACATGTGTTTTAATTGCTCAGATGCTTCTGCGCACACAGCTGGAGCAGGTGGCCATGTTCTGCTCAAAATTTTCTGAGGAAGATCCATCGCCAACCTGTTGAGCCAGTTCACTTTCGTATATAGTATAAATTTCACGTTATCTGGATTTGGCTCTTGTTTGCGTGTTATGAACCCACGGATAAATCTTAAAAGGTAAAGTATATTTTCGGTTCTTTTATAACCCATATACTCACGATCTTATTGCGATGGCAGCTTCTCTACGTTTCTTGATATTTGATATGGCTAAAAATCTTCGAATATATTTCTGCATCACGATTACTGATTCCCTTGTCTTGATGTATCTTCTTCGTTGGATGAGTCCTTTCCATTTAGCTTGGATTATTGAAGCAATCTCGTGTTTCTTAGCTTGGAATGCATCCTCGGTAGCAAACAACGTCTGTGGATGTCTTATGAATATCTTTGTTCTGGAAATTAGTAAACACAGATATTTTACTACATTCATCTTACTGTGTAGTCATGACAAATTGTTGTATAAAGTGCGGCTCTAAAAGCCTCCCCCCTTCTAACTTGTGAACCGCTTGATATATATGCGAACAAAATTTGGACACACCATATGTAAGGAAGTTCTGCATTTTTTGACAGTAGTGACTGCTGAAAATGTGAAATAGACGGCTAGGCGCCATTTTTAATGAAAAACTCAAATGGAAAGGGGGGTCGAGTGATACCTTATTTTGAAGAGGCCATTTAACCCTGATTACAACTGCCAAGTTTCCAGCCTCTCCTATCATTTTTATTGATATGACAGGGTGTCAATTTTTTTCACCCCATTTTTCTTTGTGAAATTCATCCTCGTCAAAAGGATTGAGTAATAGCTCATTTTGAAGGTCTTCTGTCCCTCATCATATCCTCTTAGTTTGGAGAAGTCAACTATTGCGGGTGAGTATCAATTAAGTAACAAAAATGAGAAAAAAAAGTTTCTGACACGCTGCCATATCAACAGAAATGATAGCAGAGGTTCGAAACTCGGCAGTTGTAATCAGAGTAAAAGGACCTTAAAAATGAGGTACCACTCCACCCCCTTTTCCATTCGATTTTTTCATTCAAAATGGCGCCCAGCTGTCATTTTGACATTTTCACCTGTCATTACTATATCAAAAAATGCAGAACGTCCTCACATATGGTGTGTCCAAATTTCTTTCGCATATATCAAACGGTTCAAAACTTAGAAAAGGGAGAGACCGTTTTGAGCCGCACTGTATTTTTATTTTAATAAAATATTGTTCATCTTAGCTTACATTTATTTAAAGTAATGATGATTATCAGTGGAATAAGTATGTTTTTTTCCATTATGAACAGTACCTATCATATGGATTCTAAGGGTAGTTACAGGCTGTTCTGATACAGGGTGGCGCATTAGTGTCTGGAAGTCCATTTTATCCCTTATCAAAAGAAATAGGGAACATTTTTCGAGACAAAACTTATAGTGTTCCAGCAGCGTCACAATTTAAAAATATCACTGTGTATACAGAGTGTTCTAGGCGTGGCATCAAAAATACACTTTTTTTAAATAGCAACCCCAACTTTTGATTAGAGATTTGGATTCAGCGTGACATTCCTCGTATGACACAATGGTTTTATTTGCCAGAACGTACAGTGTTGACAAGCTATCGAGGATTTACTAAAGTCAAAAGGGGAAAAACATTATGTTGGTAAATTAGCCACAAAAACAAAGGATTTGGAATTGAATCTTGCAAATCTGCTTATTTTTCGATAATAGAGGCAAGATGATTGATCTTTGAAAAAACATTCGCTATAATTCATACAGGGTGTTTTCTACAGCGATCCCAACTTGGCGAATTTAGAGACAAAGAAACTCAATGTTTTCAAATGGAACACCCTGTGTGCACTTATCCAGTGTTATTAAGCACTCAAAACACTGCAACTTTGCCGTTAGAACACATGTCGTAAAATGTATCGTTATCTTGCAATCTTTGATTATGTCAAAATAGTACCCCTTAATTCGAACGTGTTAATGGATCGTTGCTATGAGACCTACAATTGTAGAGTCGAGGATACAATTGTAAGCTCAAGCCTACAATTGTAAGTTTGAAGTGTCAACATTCCAAAAATCCAAGTTCATTTTGGTTACAACTTTGTGAAATTTTTTGTTGGCCCTTCTACGCCTTCGTACAAAATAGTACCCCTTAATTGGGTATCGAGATGACAAATTCGAACGTGTTAATGGATCGTTGCTATGGCAGAAGAATCCGATCCAATTACCATGACAACCAGCATCACCAAGTATTAATATTTTGAGTGAAATCTCGTCAAAATTCATGTTGTGGTTAGTTGCTGCATATTACCTAAATTAAAAATAACATTTCAAAATTTCCCAAAAATGATCTTATTGATATGGTATTCATACTTGGAGAAAGTCATCGAAACTGTCTCTTAGCAAACAGACTCTATAAAGAAGCTTTTCCTCAAAGGAGACAGCCCAGAAAGGAGGTCTTTGAAAATTTTTTGGAAAGATTTAATCGAACTGGGAATGTTGATTATGGAAAGCATGAACGAACAAAAACATGCAGCCAACTCGGAAGATAATCAGCTCAAGGTTTTTCTTAAGGTTGTTGAGAATCCCATCGTTTCGCAGCGAGAAATTGAATGTGATGTTTCCCGGCGAACGACTGAAAGGATTTTGAAAAATCATCAACTGCACCCATACCACATTCAGCTAATGCAGGAGCTACATGATCAATATCATGTCACTGGACAAGCATTTTGTGAATTGGCCCAGGACCAATTACGACGGGATAGACGATTTTTTGAATACGTGCTATTTGCAGATGAAGCCACCTTCCATAAGAACGGCTGCGTCAATCGTCATAATTTCCATCACTATTCAACAGACAATCCACACTGTATACGGACCCATTCACAAACCAGATCGTCATTGGTCCCTACTTTTTTTATCAACGTGTGACCGGACAAGTATATCAGCAATTTCTGCAGAATGAGTTACCACGACTTATGAACTGTTTGCCAAAATACATCAAGAACAGGATGTGGTATCAACATGATGGAGCTCCGGATCACAATACCGCTCCGGTACATCAACAGTTGGATCAAGTGTTTCCCAACAGGTGGATCGGAAGGGGTGGTCCAGTCCAGTGGCCTCCTCGGTCTCCCGATATAACTAAAGCTGATTTTTTTTTGTGGGGCTACATCAAAGATCAAGTCTACCGTGCTCCTCCTACGACTCGAGATGATATGAAAGATCGGATAAGGGAAGCATTCCAGGATATTAACAATAATAACAACATGCTAGTTGAAGTTGGTCGATCATTTGAAAACCGTGTACAGGCCTGCATTCAAAATGATGGTGGTCATTTTGAAAATTTACTCTAGTTCCGTAGTTCGTTTTATTGTTTAATGATAAGAATTGTTCCATTTCGATTATACCATAGTGGATATTATTCAACTCGATTTTGAATAAACCCAACCTCTTTTGTTTTCATCCATGGTTCTGTTAGAGAATTTCAACATGTGGTCCGAATACCCAGCCAATGACGTTTCGTCACGTAACCTGTACCGAGAATGAACCAGAAATCCTAATTAGGTACTATTTTGACATAATCCAAGATTTCGAGATAACGACACATTTTATGGCGTGTATTGTAATGGCAAAATTGCAGTGTTTTGAGTGCTTAATAACACTTGATAACTGCACACAGGGTGTTCCATTTGAAAAAAATGAGTTTCTTCGTCTCTAAATTAGCTAAGTTCGGCTTGCTGTAGAAAACACCCTATATAAATAATAGCGATTCTTTTTTCAAAAATCAATTACTTCGACTCTTACATTGAAAAATACGCATATTTGCAAGATTCAATTTCAAATCTTTTGTTTTTGTGGCTTATTTACCAACATAATGTTTTTTTCCTAGATTCTAGTAAATCCTCGATAGCCTGACAACACTGCACGTTCTGGCAAATAAAACCACTGTATCATACAAAGAATATTACGCTAAATCAAAATCTCTAACCAAAAGTTGAGATTGCTATTAAAAAAAAGTGTATTTTTTTATGCCACGGTTTCCTAGAACACTCTGTACCTATAGACAGTAATATTTATAAATTGTGACCCTGCTGGAACCCTATAAGTTTTGTTTTGGAAGTTTTTTCTTATCTTTTTTGACAATGGACTTCCACACACCAATGCGCCACCCTGTATATACCGCACGATTTTGGTAAAAGTAACATATTACCGCTCGTCGTTCTGTAATTTAATTATACCGCACGTTGATGTTAGCATCATGCTGTTATTTTATAACCGCACGTTGCGTTTTTAGCAACGATATCAATAGTGGCGTTGTTCCACTTAATCAAATGAGAGCTGGTTCGGTGAGAAAAATGAAAATAAAATCAGAAATTTCGCTGTCGAAATCACTTGAAACATGACTCCATGACGACTGATATAATAATAAATTCATATATTTTGTAAATTCACTAACTTGTAGAACACAAGCGTCTCGCCGCAGCGGTCCACATATCGAGATGACTTCACGAGGCCGAAAGTGCGCGAAGCCGAAAGCGCGCGTAGCCGAAACGGAAGCAAACGATTATGATTCGTCAGGGATCGGAATTTGTCTTGTTTTCCGCTTTAGAAGGTCATTTTCGTCGAAACCTATGTCACCAGTGGTGAATTTATTTAGAATTCAATAATTTCGAAGAGAGTATGAACCGCTATGATCCGGATCCGGTAAAAGATTCAAATTACAAATAGGTATATGATTATTAATAGAAGTAGGCAGTAGGTTTAAAAAATAATCTAGGAAAACAAGAAAATGATTATGCATCAATAAGATAATAATATTGACTTTATAATTCATGTCTGAATAGTTTTATAGTTTGGGTTATGCAACATCAGCATGATTATGCAGCAGCATCAGCATGATAACCAAGTCATTTTATTTATTATAGAAATAAAGAAGTCTTCATGTCGATACGATTACAATAAATTTTGGTAGGTAGGTATTTATTAGACAACCATTTACAAAAAAGATGTTGAATGAGTGCTTTCATAAATAGGTACCAACTAAAATCTCTGACATGGTGTTACAAAAGACCTTGCAGCTTTTCACGGTGGAAGAACTGCGCCGCGAGATTTTGGTACCTATTTTTGACATTTTATGTTTTTGTTGAGATCAATCAGACGAGGATGTATTCCACAAAAAAATGGGGTCCCAACAACATATCACCAGAGAACTTATTTTTATGTTCTCTTATATAACTAGACAAAGTTCTGTAATGTATTCAGAAATGTTTTCAATACTAGTCAAAAATGCTGTTAAGTGAGTAAAGAGCCGAGCAGCACAATAATTTACACGTTTTGTGGCTAGCACTCTGATTCATTGGAGAAACGCTGTTGTTATCAAAAATAAAATAAGCTACTTATATAGTTTGTCTAAAAGAATTAGATACAAAGATGAAAAAATAGGTAGAAAGTTAAGTACCCACTTGCCTATCAAGTTCAATCAATCTGGGTGTTTCGACAGTTCATCTATAACGTTATTTTCAAACAGCCTAGACCTTTTGAAAAATCTCAAGTCGTCCATTTACATATAGAACAACAGTAATTTTATACAGCCTAAACCTGAAAACGCTGGTTTCCTGGCAGTAAATTGGTCTACTTTACAGCTTTCTGAAAAATCCGTGTTGAATAATATCAAGAACTCCGAAATCATCCTGAAGAGAATACATTCTAATGATGTTTTATTTGTAGACAAATCGCAAGATCATAAAAAAACGGAACCTTGAAAAACGATAAAGCCATCCAATAACACTAAAAACCAACTATTAGGAAAGTTCAGCACCACTGGCGACAACAGCCTCTTCCATTTCGACTCTTTCGGCTACATGCACACCACTTGTTCGGCTACATGAGCATTCTCGATTCGGCCTCGTGCCCACTGGGATTTCGGCCACATGCACTTTCGGCCTCGTGTGGCATTCCCAACATATCGATTCAAGGCAGCGCAGCTATCTCGCGCGTTTACGGTCCACGTCGTTCGTATCCGTGACGCAGGATGATTGCCGCGCTGGTTTAAAAACGTAATTTTACCTTGGTGTTCAAATTGAATTTCAGCAAATCATTTATTTGAAGAAAAAAGTGAAAGCTATAATCGGTAATTTCGATTGTTGGAGATCATGTACCTAAAAAATCGTAACACGAAGAAAAATATTAGTCTATCCTTAGTTAAATCACATATTATTGTGAAGTGTTCGAGAAGTACATGATTTTTTTGACCCTCTTTCGAATGGTGTTACCCAATGGTAGCAGAAAAAAGTATTTTAAAACGTAACAAAGAGAATAATTGGAGTTTTTGAATGAACCATTATCCACCTAAATCTTTCATAACTGACTGATGCACTATCAAAGTTTTATCAAATCTTTCGCTGTCGATATAATTTTGTTATTATTTTAGGTACTCACCTGGGAAATTTTCAAATACATAATATTGAATGAATATTAGTAAGGAACCTGAATAAAAATAAAGATGATTTGATTTTTTTTTATTATATCCCAGCAGTAAAAAAAAATATTATTAAACTTACATTATATTATTATAAGTCGTGAACAAATCAATTTAGTGCTAATATCATGAAAGTAAAAAAAATATTGTGGAAAAAAGAAGTTTAGTGGTTTGAATCGAACCAGTTTTTTGGAAAACCAGTGTAATATAGAATATAACCAGAGCACCGAAACCAAGGTTAAATATGAAACCCTGCCTCTTTCACATTAGGTGAAGTTGCGCAGAAAAAAACCGAGGATATCAAAAACTCTTCTATCTCCTAGACTATTAAAAATATTTAATTGACACCAGCTAAACAAGTAGTCTGACCAATAAAATACAGGGTGATTCAGGGAAAATGTCAATACTTTAGGTAAGCATTCAGTGACCAAAAATAAACATAAAAGTTCATATAAATATGGGTCCGCAAAGCCTTTATTTTCAAAATACAGAAATACAAAAAAATTAAAATGCATTTCTATCGCAAATGATTCGTCCCAGGGAGGCACAAGAAGAGTACTTACCTTATTTGTGTAGAAAACTCCAGATTTTTAGAATTTGTAGGCAAAACTACTCCTAAAAATCAAGAAAGTGGGGCATATTTTTCCTTAACCCGTCCCTGTATATCCCACTCATGAAGGTTATGAAATACTATATGAGATGCCAGGAAAGGTTCGATTTCAAATATCTGAAGATATACAGGTATATATAGTTATTTAAAACAAAACTATGTTGAAGCCGGTTCTGCAGAAATGATACACTCTGTATATTGAAAAACATTTCCACAAAATGCACTGGGGCATCCCCTTTTCAAATCCATTTTGCTAATTTCGATATCTTTAACGGTTAAGGCACAATTTAGCTTTCTCGTTTAAATGACTCACCCTTTGTATAAAAATAACGGGGATACCTCCCAAAAGTACCCAAATATGGGACAACCTGTTCATTCAAAACACAATGTTATTATTCATTGAACATAAACATAAACTTCAGTTTTTTTTACCATTTATTGTTAGATTGGCAAACTAGCTGGACAATTTGACGATGATTGGTGTTTTCTTGAAAATTATTCATTTTTCCGATGTGGACCAAGGGTATATACCTACCTGTTTTTTGTTTTATTCTAAAATAATGAAATCAAAGAATCTAAATAAAAAACTCGATAAAAAATAATGACTAAAAAATATGAAGTCGTATCAAAGTTCAGCGGTATTCTAGGGTAGAGGTGGTCCGCCATAGGTTTCCAATATGAGATTGAATTACTTCTATAATCTCAAATTATCAGTCCTTATTGCCTATTATGTCCAAGATTCATTAAAATTGATTTCACCGTGTACGAGCTATCACGGAAAAACCTAATTCAGAATATATAACTTCAAAGTTCGAATAATTCCGAAAAGAAGAGTCGTACGAAAATATTTTATAGAATATTTTAATCTTAATCTTATTTTTGTTCCAACTTACAGTCCTTAAAATATCTCCCAATACTTCTGAACACCCTGTATTAATATTAGCAAAGGCATTCGCGTGTATAGGCAAGGACTTACCTGGGTGTTTTTTCTTAACATGAACCCTCAAAATACATGTTTTGCAAAAATCCTTTCCGCATTCCCCACAATGTGCGATTTCCGATTAAAAACACTACACGAGTACTGATAAAAATTCACGCATCAAAACTCAAAAACACATAAGGGAACGAATTAAAGTTTCTGTTGGAGTTGGATTATCAATAAATTAATTAGGTATAATTTCATTATTTCACAGAAAGCAAAAAAAAAACACAAGTACACAAGTAGGCAAGAAGTATCAAAACAATATATTGACAGTGCGTGTCCGTTATACACAATACGACGTCATGACGATGGAATATCGATACTCGATATCGATACGTACAAAATGCGCATGCCCGCTGCCTTGAATCGATATCTTGACCGCTGCAGCGAGACGCTTGTAATTAGAACAGGTTCGATGAGAACAGATTGAGAAAATCAATAAAAGTTACATATTAACTAGTGCGCCATCTGTACCATCCTACTCGTTCATTCTGTTAAACGTTGAATAATGCCAGAGAAAAATGGAGGAGAAGCTCGAAGAACCTTCTAGAGCCATGGAAAAGAAGCTCGAAGAATCCTCCAGGACTATGGAAGAAAAGCTGGAAAAATCTTCTAGAACTCTGGAAGAAATCAAGGAACAATTATTGGCGGACAACTACAACTGTCTGAAGGATCCGAGAAACGATTTGAAGCAAGATTTGAAAACACAGTTAAGACCCTTGAAGAAGAAATGGAGCAAATGAGAAGGCAAGTGGCAGTGATCATGAAAGAACCAGACGTCACAGTCGACAGCAAACGTGCTAGTGCTAAAATGGAGTCTGATACCGTCCTCGCGGCAGTGACTCTGGAAAGCACCAGCTTCGAATATCCAATGCTGGTTGCTGACATTGAAGAAGAAATCATCATCGGAATGGACATCATGAATTCCCGAGGCTTCCAATTGGATTTCAGGCATGGAACATTGAGAGTCAACAACAAAGAGGTAATTCTACATGGGAAAGAGAAAGAAATAGTCCTAGTACTTTTGGCTAGGGATGCTTCGATTCCAGAGGGGAGCGAGATAATTATGTGAGGTCGTCTGCACGGAAGAGTCAAAGAAGGAAGCACCGTTATGCCTAGAAAACACGACTCCGAAATAGGACGAGGAATTGCTTGTGGAAAGAGCCTGGTACAAGCGAAGGGGACTGTGCCTGTCAGAGTGATGAACTTCGACTATCACTCAGTTAGCTTGGCGAAGGAAACGCCGTTGGGACTCTGCTCGTCAATTTCCTCCGTGGTCGACAGTTCACTGGAGAAATGGAGAATTTAGTTGCCACCTCTTCGAAGGACTTGGATAAGGGATAAAAACAATGCTTGAGAGGCCTACTAAGAAAGTTCAGTGACATCTAACACCTGTCCTAACACCGAAAGAGCACGACCAATCCGCAAAACTGCTAGGACAGCTAGGAGACTACTTTTGGCGAAGAAGGGGCTAGCGGACAAGATTATTCAGGACATGAAGAAAGGCGGTATCATCGAGCCTTCAAGAAGTCCGTGGTCATCGCCAGTGGTGCTGGTCAAGAAGAAGGATGGTTCAACTCGGTTCTGTTTGGACTATCGTCAGCTGAACAACGTGACGGAAAAGGACAGCTACCCGCTACCACGAATTGACGACACTTTGGACACCTTGGCTGGATCAAGGATCTTCTCAACCCTTGACCTGCAGAGTGGATATTGGCACGTGAAGATGGCTCCAGAAGATCGGGAGAAAAGTGCTTTTAGCGTTGGAACTGGGCTGTGTAATGTCATTTGGATCATGCAACGCCCCTGCTACGTTTGAAAGGCTAATGGAGACGGTCCTCAAGGGTTTTTCGTGGTCAACATGCCTGGTTTACCTCGACGACGTAATCGTGGTTGGCAAATCATTCGAAGACCACTTGAATAACTTGGAGGAGGTATTCCAGAGGCTGAGAAGATCTGGTTCAAAGCTGAGCCCAAAGAAATGCCAACTGTTCTGGAGTGAAGTTCAATACCTTGGTCATATCGTGTCGGCGGAGGGACCAGCTGTCGACCTTCAAAAGGTGAAGGCAGTTGAGGAATGGCCAGTACCAAAAAACATTCACGGATTACGAAGTTGCCTAGATTTGTGCACGTATTTCCGGCGATATGTCCAAGGGTCTGCCAACATCGCCCGACCTCTTCATAGGCTTATGGAGGCACAGAGGCGTTTCCTCTGGGATGAAGAATACCAGAAAGCTTTCGTCACGTTAAAAAGGCCCATCCTTGGCTATCGACTACCTAAAGGGAACTTTGTTTTGGACACGGATGCCAGCAATGTAGGACTTGGCGCAGTGCTGTCCCAGATCCAGCAGGGACATGAAAGGGTCATCGGTTATTTCAGCAACACTTTGTCAAAGCCTAAAAAGAACTACTGCGTTACAAGAAGAGAGCTGCTGTCAGTAGTCAAAGGAGTAGAGCACTTGTACAAGTACCTCTACGGAAGAGAGTTTCTGCTGAGAACCGACCATGCTGCAATTAAGTGGCTTCCACAATTCAAGAACCCGAAAGGTCAAGTGGCTCGTTGGATCGAGAGACTACAGGAGTTCGATTTCAACACTGAACATCGAGCTGGATCAAGCCACAAGAATGCTGATGCCTTGTCCAGAAGACCTTGCCCAGAGCCATGTTAACACGGCCATAGAACTCAGGAGAAGGAAGCCAGCATGTGCAGAACAACTGTGGTAGACGACTCCTGGCAGTCGGACGCACTTCGAGGGGACTAGGAGGAAGATCCAGATCATAAGCCAATCATTGGATGCAAAAAGGCAGGCCAACGACCAACCTGACAAAAAAGCCGCGCGATTCTCGACCACCGTGAAGTCCTTCTGGGCTCAATGGGACTCGATGGTTCTTGACGACGGCATCCTGAAGAGGATGGTGAAGAATTTGGATGGGACAGAAGATCGGAGGCAAATAGTTGTTTCTGGAAACAGACAGGCAGAAGTAATGAAGGAGATCCATGATGTCGACACGGGTGGACATCTGGGTATAGCCAAGATGCTGGGAAAGCTGGGAGAACGGTTTTACCGGGACATTCGCCAGGCCGACGTGCGGGAGTGGTGCAGGAAATGTGCCGTTTGTGCTGCAAGTAATGGACCACAGAAACGCCCAAAAGCTCCTATGCGCCAGTACAATGTGGGAAGCCCGTTCAAAAGATCGCTATAGATGTGGCTGGATCGTTTCCTGAGTCAGGCAAAGGCAACAAATACATCCTGGTCGTGATGTTCTGGTTAAGGAGTGGATTTGCCGTTTTGCCGTGTTTGTGACGTCTTGAAGATCAAGAAGACAAGAACAACCGCACTTCACTCACAATCGGATGACATGGTGGAACTAATGAACAGGACCATCAACGGTCACTTGGCCAAGGTTGTCTCTGGCCATCAAAGAGACTGGGACGAACACCTCCACCTTTTTCATACCGATCCGCAGTTCACGAATCAACAGGCCAGAACCCGGCAAGAATCATCATGGGTCGTGAACCTCGGCTGCCGTGTGATCCAAAGTTTGGCTGTCCACCTGGTAAAGATGTCGCTGGGAAAGATTACGCAAGTGATCTTCGAAAAATTCACCAACGAGTCCGTTTGAACTTCCAAAGTGCAAGCGACAGGATGAAGGAGACCCACGACGCGAATGCCGTGGAAGGCGGGTTCCAGGTTGGGGATCTGGTTTGGCTACACAACCCACAGAGACGACGTGGCTTTTCCCCAAAACTGCAAATTTCTTGGGAGGGCCCGTATGAGATCCAGGAGCGTATCAATGACGTGTTCTACAGGATTCAGAAGCCACCACGAGGAAAACCGGAGGTTGTTCACTTCAACCGTTTAGCTCGGTACGCTGGGAACCATGATGATCAGAACGCTGAAGTGAGGCAGATCAGGTCACCCGAGGAAGACATGTCACTTGAAACTTTCATGTCTCTACACTCCAATGGCCAGAAAGTCCAGAATGGCGTTGTCCAAGAAAGGCAGCTGGATTTGTTCAAAGCACCGGCTGAATATTCGTTTGCTCACTGGGTCACTGAAGACCTTGGTATAAGGAGTGGTCTTGCTGCTGCTTTCAAACGGAAATTTGGACCACTGGAACATCTACGACTACAAAGACCAGAGGTGGGGAAGGCACTGGAAATCATGGAAGGTACACCACGACACCTGTTCTACCTTGTGACGACGAAGCTTCCACAACATCTGACCACCTACAGTGATGACTGAAAAGCCCTCAGTCATTTTCGAGACTTGATGCAGTCACAGGACCGGACTCATTTGGCCATTTAGAAGATGACCAATGACCGCGTGGACTGGCCTGTGGTGAGAATCATGCTGAAAGTGATCTTCAAGGTGAGTGGCGTGAACATTCTGGTGTGCTGCTATCCTTCCAGGAGGACGAACCAGAGGACAGTGGACTGCTATTTCCACCGAACATCACTTTGCAGGTTTGGGTTCATTTGCCGATATCGACATGAGGACATTTTGGGACGAAATGCTCCAAGGAGGGAGCAATGTGACGGAACATGCCCAGTGGTACGAGCTTCCAAGGCGGCCGACAGCGGACACGACGTTACAATCATTGCATCTCGCAATCGAAGATCTCGGATTTTGTCCCGTTTGTCACAAGCCCAAACCACTGTTAAGATTCCAGAATCACAAGGTTTATTCGGTTGCCTACATCTAGAATATGGGAGAACTTTCGCCATCTATCGAGGCATTGAAGAGGATATAAAAGCTCCGCAATTCCGACCACAGAGCAGTTCAGATTTTGATAAGCTGATATTGTGAACATGAATATTTGTGGTGTTTTAAACCGTGTGCTGTAGTGACTTGAATAAATAAATTGAAACTGGACAAGTGTTTTCTATAGCGAAAAATATTACAATAAAATATTCTGATAATCCAATGTACCTACTTTCCCAATTGATATTCATCGTTTTCGTAACCTAGACAACAGACTAAATGTTGTACTCCATCCTTTGCCGATCCAGGAAAGTTTGGCCAAGTTTCTTTGCTCAGACATTTGTATCTCTTCAAAAACAATTCGTACGTACGTCGATAAGCGAAGCCAGCTCTGCGAACTCTGAGATTTTCCATTAAGCCGAGATAAGTGACCTGATGTTTCACTATCTCGGTGTCAAAATCGCCTGGAAAAAGATAGAAATAACCATAAAGACAATGTTTATAAAACGTCAAGACAAACCTGGTCTCTTGAATTCATTCGGTTTAATACATCTGATGTAGGAAGGCTCTTTATCTCTCAATATATTCATCAAATTATTAAGAGAATTTTTGAATTGGGTGATAGCAGTTTCTGGTCTTTTTTTACTTTTCTGTTCATGTTCGGAGAATACGGATCTTATTAAATTATTCGAAGAAGTGCACATAGCTTCTCTCAGGTCTCTAAACAAAAGATCATTATTTTTCTCGATAAATGTTTTGATATTGTATGTAACTGCCCCCGCATAATGGATCAGCACAAATTCCTAAAAAATGTTCAGTCGATTATTGTTTTTTAAATAATTATCCTATAAATCTAACGTCTCTGCCCATGATCTTCTGCAAATTGGAATCCGCTTTTTGGTGACTGATGAAGTGGGGATGATAGCTTAGCTGCTTGTCAAATTTAGCTAACAAAGTTTTGTCATTTGGATCTCCTGGCCTCAAACACTCTTCATCTATGAAGGCTATCAATCCTGAAAACAAAATGCATTCATAGTTCTCATGAGTATCTATTTGATTCTCCATAATATGACGAGTAATATTTTTCACCTTTGTGTTTTTTCTCAATTAAATCACAAATGATCTTGTTATCAAAAAATATTACATGTTGCCATGTGATGCCTTCTTTTTCATACTCCTCTTGTTCCGATCTAAGAGTTAATTCAATGAAAAGTTGCTGTAGTTTTTCATTGCAGAAGTTGATGCATAACTGTTCAAAACTAAAACACAACAAATTGATCCCTCTAAAACCTGTCTAACAATAACTGTTATCCTTACCCATTTTTCTCAAATATCTCAAAACCATAGATATCCAAAATGCCCATCACAATGTTCCTTCTTGTGTCATTGGGTTGTAAAGAAGTGTTGATTTTTTTCACCAGCCAAGTGAACATCCTATCATAAACAGCTTTAGCAAGTGCATCCCTGGCATAGATAGCTAAATCTCTATCTAGTGGTGTCGTCACAATATCCTTGATAGTCTCTATTGTTCTTCGAACGAAGGAAAGCTTCAGTTTTTCCTTGTCACAGCGCAAAAGCTTGAATAGAATTTGATGATTGCTTATTTCCATCGATATACCTAACAGATACCTACATTGCCAACTAATTCAATTAAGTTTGGATCAATTATGAGAGCTTCTCCGTCAGACTCTGAGAAACCAACATTTCCCAAATGCAAAATGGCAGCAACTACCATGAAAATATCATCTTGCTCTTCTTGACTGAAATCCAAAGTTGACAGAGCTGTTCTGACGTCATTATATTTCTGTTTATCGTCAGTGAAGTCGTAAATCTTAGCCTGTTAATTGTAAAATTGCTAACAATGAAAATATCCAGATTCGGGATGGAAAAGACAAAAGATGAGTACTCACGCCATGAGTAAGATAGTAGTAGGAGGCAAGTCCTCTTTTCAGAGACAACTTTTTCAAAGTTTCATCATCCGCTCCATTTAATAGCTGGTAAAAAATATGGAAGTTTCTTTCTCCTTGTGCTTGGCTGATAACCCTAGATTTTTCCAATAGATAATTTAAAATGTTTCCTCCAACCGGATTTCCCTAAATCATCACGTTATTGCTGGGAATTATATTTTTGAGCTAAATTACTTCAAAATTGAATTGAATGTCCATGAACTTTCCAAATCGGCTGGAATTGTCATTTCTATTGGTCTTTGCATTGCCGAATGCCTCTAAGACTGGATTGGACTCAAGTAGCTTATTTTTAACATTTTCAATGTCTCCTTTTCTCCCTGTTACTTCTGAAATATATTGCAATATTTTTTTGGAAGCTTCGGTTTTTCCGGAGCCCGATTCACCTGAAATAAAAAAGATTTTATTCAGAGCTCACTGCCATTAGTGTTCAATAATTTTTGTTTGGATAATAATCTGAAAACCATAGATCCCAAAGCTGGTATTCTAGTTAATTTGAAACCGAAAGGTGTTTTCTCAGTTGTCCACTGTCCTACTGCCAATCCTACATACAAATATGTGGCAAATTATGTTATAGGTAGCTAACGCAAATATTAACTAGTGTGGACACGTCTTCATGAAATAATGTTAGTTTGAAATTAGTAGCGTCTTTCGTCCGTCAAATTTATTAGAAGTGTGCTTGCACGAAAATGGAATCATAAGTTATGGGATGCTGAACAACCCTTTCTATTGTATTCAATGTATGCGAAGTAGTGCAGTAATTTAGCTTAGTCAGCAATTGTTAGTTTATAAATATAGCTTTAGCTTTAGTCTCAAGCTTTATCATGTCTAAACTCTTAACCAGTAAATTCTAGATGTTTTAAAGTTCACATACTCCAAATAAAATCTTTTTTAAAAACCGTTCTTCTACGTCTCAACATTTATTTGGCGCAGTCGGTAGGATTGGCAAACATATCCGACACACATCGCGGAGTAGTTCTGTCTCAACAGTTAATTGCCAATACCGAAACAACGTAGTGGACGGTGAAAAGTACGATTTTGGAGCCCTTGGTGGAAGACACACATCGCGGAAGCCAACAACCCCTTTTTGGTGGAAGACACACATCGCTGAAATCAAAAACAACCCCGTTGGTAGAGAACACACATCGCCGAAACCAGCAACCCTAGAGTTATATTCAAAGCACATATCTACTACAGGAATGTGATTTCTGCTCTTTATTGATTTTCATCTTATGTCGCTATCTGATTCTGAAAGTCAAATTGAGGATATTATAAACAGATTCAATTTAACCAATTTATTTTCTAATCGAAGACAAGAAAATATTGATTCTCAAAGAAACAATCTTTCAAGAACCGAAACAATGGAATAAGTAGTAGCACCAGACCCGTTGTTAATTATCAATTACTCAAGTTATATGTTGAAACTATTCCTGTTTTTGAGGCAAATCCTCATACATTACAGATTTTTATCACGAGTTGTACTAATTTTATAACGAATCTTCATAGAGAAGGAGATGAAATTCTCAATAATTTTATTATGCGAGCTATTATTGGAAAATTATCAGGTCGAGCCTCAAGTTTGATAGGTTCGCGAGTAAATGAACTTCTTTCATGGGAAGATGCTAAAAATGCGCTTCAATTGAGTTTTGGAGATCAAAGAAATTTAGATTGCCTAGTTCAAGATTTGATTGCATTTAGTCCTAATAAAAGTGAAAATCCGTATAATTTTGGTATGAGATGCCAGAATGCACGTTCTTTAATTTTTTCAAAATAAACTCAGCAGGATATACAAATGCTGAAAGATTAAGGAATTACCAAGAATTAGCTTTAAAAACATTTGTGAGGAATTTAACAGGGCAACTTCAAAATAATATTCGTTTGAGAGACCCTCAAACTTTAGAAAATGCAATGGCATTATTTATTGCAGAAGAAAATTTCATGTACAGTCAAAATCGTGGACATTCCCTTGATTCACAACAATTTAAACCAAATCCACGAATAACCCCTTTTAATCAACAACAAAATGTAAGACCAATTAATTACCAAAATAACATGATAACGCAAATTTCCAAAGACAAGGTTTTCACTAATATGCATGATGGAAATTTTACCTTGGACAGTTTTCAGAACGAAAAAACTTGATACATTTAAATAATATCTCATCAACTTTACCACACATAATAATACCCCAACTCAACGCTAAGTTTTTGATTGATACTGGAAGTACAAAAAGTTTAATTTCTCCTAAAATTGTTGAAAAGTTTTATCCACACAGAATTTTTAATGAAGATTTTCAAATTGAAACAGCACACATGATAACTTTTCACGATAAAGTTATCCAAATTCCAATTTTTGACATGTTTAAAGTAAATGAATTTCACAAATTTTATATTTTTGAATTCAGTGAAAAATACGATGGATTAATTGGTATTGATTTATTAAAATAATTCAAAGCAGTACTTGCCATTGGTAAAAAAGAAATATTAGCACCATTGGTTAGAGTCCCAATTATCCTAAATGAAGTTCAAACACCAAAACAAAATAAAAATCTGGATGACAATTATTCTATTGAAATACCCCCGAGAACAAGTATGATCGTTAAACTACCAGTAAATTTGGAAAATGGTTTTGCTTTCTTTGACTATTTAAAATTTGGGAATTTAGTGGAAACATCAAGCTGTTGTCAAAGTTGAAAATAATTTCGCATTTACTTCAATTTCTAATGGACGTGATGAATCAATCAGACTTCGAATTCATAAACCCTTTCAAGTTGAAAGTTTAAATATCAATGAAGTAAACTTTGTAGAAAAAAACAATTTTCCACAAACACCTGAGTTTGAAAAAGGTAAAGATAATACTTTGAAATATAATTTGAAAAATCTAAGATTATAACATTGCAATTTCGAGGAAAAAAAAGCTATAAGAGACCTTTGTTTTGAATTTAGAGATATTTTTCATTGTGACCAATTACCCTTAACTTTTACTTATCAAATACAACACCCTATTAATTCAAGTGACAGCAATTTTCACTAGAAGTAATCGATACTCAGAATTCATAAAAAAAAAAGTCAAAGATCAAATTAAAAAAATGCTGGAACAAGAAATTATTCAAAATTCGATTTCTCCTTGGTCAAGTCCTATTTGGATTGTTCCTAAGAAGCTAGATGCTCCAGGAAAAAGAAAATGACGTCTTGTAATTGGTTATCGTAAACTAAATGAAAAAACAATCAATGATAAATACCCTTTCCAAATATAAGTGACATTTTAGATAAATTAGGCCGATGCCAATATTTTACAACACTGGATTTAGCAAGCGGTTTTCATCAGATTGAAATGAAACCTTCCGATATACAAAAAACAGTATTTTCAACAGAAAACGGACATAACGAATTTAAAAGAATGCCTTTTGGCTTAAAAAACGCACCATCAACTTTCCAACGAGTGATGCGATAAGTCTTGAGATAAGACGATGTCGGGATAGGGAGATTTATGAGGTGGTAGCTGCGTGTTCTTTTATTGAAGGCAGAATGGATTATATGGGCATACTTCATGTGCATCAAGCACGATATTTCCAATATGAAGAGACAGGGAAGTTTGAGGATTCATTGCTTTTAAATGTTTAAAGAAAAATAATAAAGTAATTCATGATCAGAACTTTATAACATCTTTTGAAACTTGTAGAAATTTACTTTGCAACTCCCCAATTTTACAGTACCCTGATTTTTCAGTCATTTATTTTAACAACAGATGCATCAAACGTCGCCTTAGGTGTAAAGTCCTTGGCGAAAACACGGATACAATTCTAAAATCACAAGGCACGTCATGCTGTGTTGCCAAGTCACCGAGTAGAGGTTCAATTATTAAGATATATTGCAGATTTATAGGTAACGCTCCTGCCCATATGGCTGCTCCTGCCCGAGTAAAAAGGTACGCTCCTGCCCAGCGTAGCCGGTGGATGTTCTCTTAAATATCGTTTAAAAAGTAACGCTCCTGCCCAACCTATATTGTGCTAAGATCTTGTATAACCTCGAATCGTTTTGTCGTTTTCCTGAAAGATGTCGATACAAAAATGGCAACCTTGCGAATAAATTGTATCCGTGTTTTCGCCAAGGATAAGTGCCTTAGGTGCAGTCTTATCACAAGGTCAAGTCGGTTCAGACAAAACGATTGCGTTTGCATCTCGAACTTTGAATGAAAGTGAATCTGAATATAGTACTATCGAAAAGGAATTGCTAGCCATTGTATGGGCTGCAAATATTTTAGACCGTATTTGTTTGGTAGAAAATTCACAATTTACACTGACCATAGACCTCTAGTTTGACTTTTTAATCTCCGTGAGCCTAATAGAAAACTCGTAAGGTGGAGATTAAAACTAGAAGAATTTGATTATGATATTGTATATAAAAAAGGAAAATTAAATGTTTACGCCGATGATTTATCTAGAATTCAAATTAATCCTCTTGATACTGAATCAATGATTAATAATCCTGGAGATCCATAGAAGACCAATTTGACTCACTCGACTACCTTAAAAGGATCACTGAAAGTTTTGAAACTCCTAAGACTGGCGAACTAGATAAACCATCTACTGGTAAACATCAAATTGAAAATAAAAAAAAAATAACAATCTTATCAGATGTTCAAATCAAACCACCCTTTCAAATTCAACAAGAAGACCCAAATTCTCAAATGCGATATTCAGACTCAAATACACAACATTCCACATTCAATGAAAAACTAACACCGGAATAAAAATCTTAGACGAAATGATTAATGATAAAGTTAATCAAATTTTAGTTTTTCCCCATGTTTTTCCGAAATTAAGTGTGAAACAAGAAAATTATTTACATCATAAAATAATCAGAGATATTCCAAAAAGTGAAAATTTAAATTTAATACTTGAATTTCTCAGAGATTACACAATCACTGGAAAAGTCTACTGCATGTATTTTCATACTTTTGAATTATATGCTCAATCCAACAACGCCTACTTGAGACATTTCACAGAAAAAGGTCCTAAAATGCAAAAAAATGGTAAATACAATAACTGATTTAGAAGAACATATAATTTTGACTAAAAACCATCATCAAGGCAAAAGTAATCACAGAGGTATCCATGAAACTCTTGAATATCTTAAAAGAAACTATTATTGGATAGGAATGAGAGATACAGTGACAAAATTCATAAACTCTTGTGATATTTGTCAACGTGCAAAGTATGCAAGGAAAAATCCATACACCCCTATTATGCTGACTGAAACACCCTCGAAACCTTTTCAAATAGTTCACATTGATGTTTTCTATTACGACAATCGTAGTTATTTAACTCTTGTCGATGCCTTAACAAAATTTGGACAAGTCATCGAAATACCTGGTTAGAATGCGATTAGTATTTCAAATGCATTAATTAGGTATTTTAGTTTTTGTGGTATTCCCGAAAAATTAGTTATTGATAATGGAACCGAATTTAATAATGAAACAGTGAAGGAAATTCTTAATTTACATAGGAATAAAATTCACTTCACAACTACACAACATCATGAGTCAAACAGTATAGTTGAACGTTTTCATTCCTCATTGAACATTCGAGACTTCTCAAAGAATCTTTTCCTGATGAAGAAAGATTAATAGAATATGCAATTAATGCATATAACAACGCCATCCGCAGTTCAACAAAATACACCCCTTTTGAATTAACCCATGGACATACCAATCCACGCGACCCAAATGACATTTTTGCTTTAAAGGAATTTTTCACAGACTATGCGGAAAATCATAAAAATAAGTTACAACGCGTCTATTAAAAAGTCAAAGAAAATCTTGAAAATCAAAAACAAAAACTTGTTTTTAAACGTAACATCCACGGTGACGAAAATAAAGATTTTTATATGGGCCAAATAGTTTTTAAACAAAACCCTTCTATAAGAAGCAGGAAGAACAATAAATTTCTTGATCCTTATGTTATCACTGGAAAGCTAGAAAGAAATCGTGTTCAAATTTCTCGAAAAAACAACGAAAACAAAAAAAAAATTGTTCATATTAAAGAATTACGGAAACATCCTCTTGTTTCAGATTCTTCGTCGGAACAGAGAATTAACAAGTCCTAAAAAATTGGCAATGCACAAAACACGGTTTATTCATGGTCGTTTATCCAAATTTTGGACATTCAACCCCTAATAAGACAATTTAGAAATATTCAAACTCAATTTAGACGAATTAAAAATGCTCTAGATAAAAACACAACAATAGCGAAAAGCTACAAAGAACAATTTGATAACTACTACACGATAGCTACATCTTTTGAAAACAGAATATTGATTCAAATAGAACAACGACTGAGCACTACAACAACCATCAGGAAAAAACGAGGCCTAATCAATGGTTAAGGCTCTGTACTCAAATTAATAACTGGTAATCTAGATCAAAATGATGCTAAACAGTTTGAATCAGTCATCAAAAAATTGTCATCAAACCAACAAGACATTTACTCCGTAGTCAAAAATCAAATATCACTTTTTGAAGAGTCGATTGAAATATTTCAAAATAACATCAAAGATCTATCGAGAAATTAAATTCAATTGAAAGTCCGCATCGATAAAATTGAGGATACACTTCATAAAATTCATGTGACAAACCTATCAACTTATTACTATTTTTACATCGAGATGATAGTCCCAAATAATAGCAGAATTTCAAATACTCTATGACATTTTCGAGAAAGTTGAAATAGCCATCACGTTTGCAAAGAAATACTTTTCATAACTCAATGATCAAACCTGATGAGCTGCTAAATGAAATCAAGACAATTTCAAAGTACATACAGGGTCAAATAAAATACCTTTTGATCCAAAACCAGAAAACATCTTACTTTTTGAAAAAATAATGTCAATCAAAAGTTACAGCAAAGAATCCAAAATTGTTCTAATCATTGAAGTTCCAATTGTTGAAAATGGAAATTATTATTATTTCCATTTGTATCCATTGCCAGTTCAAAAGAATAATGAAATTATCGTTCCTGAAGTAAAATTTCTAATTTTGAATCAGCAGAATCACATTTTCATAAACAGTCCGTGTAAAGAGATCATTCCTGAAGAATTTATTCGCCACGAATTAAGTCCTGAGAAAACTCCTGAGGATCCACCATGTGAACTACAATAATTGAAGTGTTCAAAACAATTTACAAACTGTCATGTAACAGCAGTCTAAAGTCAACGTCTGAAAGTGCAGAAAATTGAAGAAAACAAGTGGATCATCACCAGCCCTTCAACAACGGTTGCTACCCAGAAATGCGGCAAGAACTTCGAGATTGTGCCTCTTCAGGGAACCTACTTACTAGAAATGGACAATAGATTTGAAGTGCGGTTAAAGAATTTCATCATTCAGACTTTTCGCAATTCAAAAACGGAGTTCAAAAATATTGAACTTCCAAAAATCAATTTTCAAAATTTAACCAGTGCTGTAACCTTTGAAATTGGACAACATCAATCTAATAGCATTTTCGATTGGTAAAATCGGGCAGCACTGGTGCAACACTCGGGCAATATTTATGTTCGATTGGTAGAAATCGAGTGGATTTTTATGTTCTATTGGGGAACCGGGTCAATGAGTTTTGCACTAAGTGCAGATATTTCGGCACGAGGTCTTTGAGCTCGTGCTTGTATAGTGCAATTTTAGTGCATCAGCAAAATTGAAAAAAATAATGAAAAATGGTGGATATAAACGTCGCGTGAGGTGATTCTGTAAGTGCACAACAGATTTCGAGTTAGAGTTATTATTGTTGGAATCTAGTAGTGCCGAAAAAAGAAAATACTGGCGTTGACGATTTATGGAAAACGAGTACCACCTACTCAAAACTGAATTAATTTCATTTGAGATCTGGTGCAAAGGTATACCTAATTTCTCAAAAAAGTTGTTCCTAGTACCTTATGATCTATATAATACAAAACTATTGATTGGTCTCAAGATTTTGTCATTTGGCAATGAGAAATGGACTTCTAATTAGTTCAGTTCAGAGTCACTTCAGCCGCTACGCGGAGACAACATAATATTAGATTTTCAAGAAGTTCAATGATTCCAATTTCAATTCAATCGGAATTTTACCGTGCAATATTATAGCACTCGATGAAAAATGTATGTTCGATTGGGATTGCCCTAGAGCAAATTTTCATCATAGCTGGTTTTGCCCGAGGTCAAACCCAGTGCAACCCTTGTTTTCCCAATCGAAAACACTATAAGTGAAATTAGTGCGATAGAAACTGCCTCAAATGACAATATTCTAAAATTAGACACTATCGAACCGGACTCTTTCACTTTTGAAACTATTAATGGCTGGACTCTTGTATTGTACCTTATTATTGGAATTGTGGTTTTTGAACTTGGGTTTAAGATTTACAGAAAGGACCTCAAGTTCACGAAGACCCTCCAAAGGACAATCAAACCACCCGATTGTGACATCAGCAGCCTACACTCACTTGAAGACACGGTACCAAAAGATTCTGTGCCAAACCCCAGAATTTTCCACTAAGGGCGGAGTTATGGGATGCTGAACAACCCTTTCTATTGTATTCAATGTATAGTAGTGCAGTAATCTAGCTTAGGCAGCAATTGTTAGTTCATAAATATAGTAACCAACTTTACTATTAAGCTTTATCATGTCTTAACTCTTAACCAGTTAAGTCTAGATGTTTTAAAGTTCACATAATTCAAAATATATATATTTTTTTTAAACCGTTCTTCTACGTCTCAACATCTATTTCATATTTGATATAGGTAACCATCCTTATTTCAATTCTACCCACTGCTTGCGTACTGGCCGGTTAATTTTTTTGCTATCAAACATATAAGCATGTTTTGATCAGGATTAGGATTGGCGTTGAACGTTGCAGTAACTGTTCAAGGACAGATCACGTTGCTGCAAAACATAGATCGCCGATGGGCGATCTGTACGTATTTGAATGTGTTTTGTACCAGTTTTCTTCAGCACCAAATCTCGAGAGCAATCACTTAAGGCATTTAAGTCATCATGGCCGATCATAATATTCAGCATTATTTATAAAAATTGCAAAAACTGACCAGAGAAGGACTTTTTTCATGATTATGACGACTGACCGTTTCGAACTGCACAGGGTTATCAAAAGTGTTTGGTGGATCTAGCTCTAGGTACTTTATGCATACAATGTTGATTAAGTAAAGATGAATCGTTATACAGACCTGAAATCAATATGCATTGCTCTCTATTCTCTTCCATAAGGGATCGATATGCAGTGTCCGTCACAGCAAATCTGTAATATGAAAAATGTAAAATCAGCCATAACATTAAGAAGCTCAATGATTTTTCAGTGTCTACATTATTAGATAATTTGGAATGCTGAGAAATATAAATCAACGACATGCAATAGTCATGTTGTTGTATTCGTTGCACGAATAATAAAAACATTTATAGATTGATTTTTACCAAAAACTGTACAGCTTGTTACTATACTTGGGAATAAAGCTGAAAAAAAAGGCCCCAAAACATATAAGTATGACTCAAAGTTTATGAACTGTTTGAAAAAAACAGTATCATAGCTATAGAAGAGTTTATGATTTTGTCAATTTGAAGAGTATGTTATAATTCAAAAACATCAAACATCCAGGTGGGCGAAATATATTTCTTTTAAAGCTAGAAGGAACACCAACCTCGTATAGATAATGAAATATCCACAAGGTAAATTATAATTATTCCTAATAATAATCTCACTAATACTTACATGTGTGGTGGAACTTCAAAAAATATTTTTCGCTCATATCGCTTGATGTATTCTGGATTGTAAATGTCTATCTCCTTGTATGGGTTGACACTTACTAGAACTGGCCCTATGTACGTCTAAAATTAAAATTGAACTGCATTATGGACCTTATCTTGTTGTAATAAGACACATAGTTTCTTCTTTGAAATATTAGCTGCTTACATAAATTACATCCTCATTAAACCGTTTCTCCAAGTTTTTAACAAAGCAATCCTCGTTTGTGTAGTCTTCTAGCAAAACTGCATCTTGGACTCCTACACGATCACGGTACTCCAACTGGGACTCCATCGAGATCTCCTAAATAGACAAATATTTGTAAACTGTTATTTCGGAAACTAACTGAAAAATAGAAACAACAGTTTAATGACAGCTTCGTATTGTCTCCAATTTAGATTGTACATGAAGAAAAAAGATGTAGTTCCCTGTTATACCCTTAACGTGCTTCATGTCTTTCAGGACACCCGTATAAGCATATTTATGAAGGTGTAATGACATACAGTATTGCGGAACAAATGAATAGAGAAATGACCATCGCCAAATCGAGGCAGCAGCAAGGATGGACTGGAACCGAAAAAGACACGGCATAGACTCTGGCACTTCGTGGGGAGGCAACAGAAATCTTGCAGACGCTGAACACCCAGGATGCTGCTCCTGGATTATGGGATACTGGTCAAGCATCTGAAGCTGCGATGTAAATGTAATATATATAAGGAAGCAACGTCATGTTTGAGCATGGACTACACGACTCCAAAATAGGACAAGGGATTGCCTGTGGAAAAAGCCTAGAACAAGTGAAGATGACTGTGCTGGTCCGATTGATGAAAGTCAACCACCACTCAGTGAGCTTAGCGAACAAAAATTTTTTGGGGCTCTGCTCGTCAATTCTCTGTGTTGCGACCAGTAGTGTATGAGATTGAGACGACCGCTCCTGGGTTCTCGAGAGAGATGGAGAAGTTATTTGCCACCTCTTCGAAGGACCTGTCTAAGAGACAAAAAAATCGATTGAAAGGCCTATTAAGACAAATCGGCGACATCTTTGACAGTAGAACGGGGAAAAAGGGCCGGACAAACGTGGAACGGCGCAAATTCAACACCGATTCGTCAAACAGTTAGAAGACTACCTTTGGCGAAGAAGGGGAAGGCAGACAGGATAATTATGAACAGTCAGGAAAGACAGCTACCCGCTACCCCGAATCGACGACACTTTGGACACCTTGGACGGATCAAAGATCTTCTCAAGCATGGACATGAAGAGCAGATATTGGCAGGTAGAGAAAGCTTCAGAAGAACAAGACAAAACCGCTTTCAGCGTAAGAACTGGGCTGTGGCAGTTTACTGTAATCCAATCTTGGTCATGCAACGCACCTGCCACGTTCGGAAGGCTAATGGGAACTGTGCTCAAGGGATTATCCGTGTCGACATGACATAATTGTAGTTAGCAAATCGTTCGAAGATCACCAGAAGAATTTCGAGAAGGTATTCCGGAGACTGAGAAGTTCTTGTTGGAAGCTGAGCCCGAAGAAATGCCAACCAGCAATAGCTAAAGGCAGTTGAGGAATGGCCAGTGAGTACCACAGAACTTTCACGAATTACTGAGCCTTCTGGGTTCGTGCACGTACTACCAGTGGTAAGTTTAGGTATTTGCGAACATCGCTCTACCTCTCCATAGGCTCATGAAGGCATAGAGAAGTTTCCAGTGGGAAAGAGATTGACAGGAAGCCTTCAACCCGTTAAGAAAGGCACTTGTCAGCGTGCCTTTTATTGGCTATCCACTACCTGAAGGAACTTTATCTTGGAACTTGGATGCAAGCAATGTGGGTCTTGGTGCCGTGCTGTTCTAGATCCAGCAGGGACATGAGAGGGTCATGAGTTACTTCAGCAAAACTTTGTCGACGCCTGAATGGACGCAATCATGAAAAAAGAGCCGCTGGCAGTAGTCAAAGCATTTCTGTAGGTACCCCTCTACGGAAGGAATCTTTTGCTGAGAAGCGACCATGCTGTCAATTAGCTCGCTGGATGAGAGACTCCATGAGTTTGATTTCGACACGGAGCATAGAACTGGATCAAGTCATAAGAATGCTGATTTCTTGTAGAGGAGACCTTGCCCAGTAAGCACTGTCACAGAGCCGACGAAAAGGAAGCGGGCATTTGCAGGACAACTGTGGTAGATGATTCCTGACAATCTACGGCACTTCATGAGGACCAGGAGATAAATCGATATCTGAAGCTCATCATCGGATGAAAACTAGCAGGCCAACGACCAAGATGACAAGAAGTTGCGCGATTCTCTACCCAATTGAAATCCTACTGGCCTTAATTGAATTAAACAGTTTCAGGCGGCAGAAACGTCCAGAAATTCATATGCGCCAATAAAATGTTGAAAATCCGTTTGAGAGGATCGCTATGGATGTGGCTGGACCGTTTCCCGAGTCAGGCAATGGAAAAAAGAACATCCTGATCGGTTTGCGGTTCACGAATCGACAGGAGAAACGTGCGAGAATATTTATGGGTCGCGAACTCCGGCTGTCCTGCAACCTGAAGTTTTGCTAATCTGCTGGTGGGTTACATCATCAGAGACTGTAATGAAAATTTACTTTACCACTTCACTAAATGACACTTTGCATCATCAAAGACTGTGGAGTTGTATGGAAGCATGGTTTGGCTGTTGCCATCTCTGGGTTTTAATTCGTAACTTGACATAGAATGTTAGTTGTAATACAAGGGGAGTTCTGGCTCACTTTCTGAACCTAACCTTACTTTCATTCGAGCGGTACCGGCATTTTGGTGTGAGGGTCTATTGTAGCGTTGATCCCAGGAATTTCTGTGTGAGCGGTGTTGCCGGCTGCGTGCGGTGTTGCCGCTTATGGTGTTTTGTGGGGAGATGAGGGATCTTGGGATTTTAGGTTTTATGGTTGACGTTTGAAGTGTCATTGACGTTTGTGGCGTGGCGGGTGGGTTATAGCGTTGTTTCAGACAATTGACAGGATCGATGTCAGGACGGTGTTGTCGGTTGCGTCGTGCGGTGTTGCCGCTTATGATGTTTTGTGGGGAGATAAGGGATTTTGGAGTCAAGTATGGTGTTTTCTGGAAGATCAGGGATTTTGGATAGGTCGGGTTTTTGGTGGGCATTTGATGTAACGTTGACGTTGAGATGTTTTGTAGGCTTGATCTTGATAATTGACAGGATCGATGTCTGGACGGTGTTGCTGACTGCGTGCGGTGATGTCACGTATGGTGTTTTGTTGGGAGATAAGGGGTTCTAGGAATTGAGGTTTTTTGATAAGGCGTTGGCGTTTGTGATGTTTTATCGTTCCAATGCAGATTTCGTGATTGTATTTGAATGTTATAGGGTATGATGGATGGTGGACGTTTGTGTGTTGTCTCATATGAAATATCATATTATAAGTAGTAGAACTCCGATTTGTAAGGTATTTGATAAGAGAGAGATGTGTAGATTTTTTCATTAGTTATAGCATTTTTATGAGAGGTTTAATTATTTAACCAGAGACTATGATGTCATTAGAAATTCTCCTTTATCATCTGTTGATAGTTTCAGAAAAGAAAATATAATGTTAATTATTATGTATATATCATAATATTATATTCAACACAAAAATAGAACAAATTGAAAGGTTCTATAGAGATTCAACGCAAGAACAACAAAAAGCGAGGGATTTGGAAAATGTAGAGTTCTTCATATTTTGAGTTGATCAGTTTTTGAAAATGTAGATGATGATGATACTGTTGATTGAATTCTTTAATCATTCGCAATTGGAGTTAATAGGTGGAGTCCGATGTTTGGAGTTGGTGAGCTGATGCTAGATTTTTGAAAGAAATACCTTATAAGAAGGTCAGTGACTTGAAGCTATGGTTAATTAGAAAATACCGGCATCTAGGTCCAAATCATTCTAGGAAATACTTCAACTTATATTGCTATAAATAAGGAAAAGACTTGAACAGTTTGATGTTATAGCAAAAATAAAACTAAATTAATTTTTCAAAGAGAAATTTAATTGAACATCAGGGTATATATTTGATCCAGGTATAGGAGGAAACAGACATACTAACCTTATAAAATGCCTTTTTAATAAAATAAAAATAACTCAAATTTCAAATATTATATATTTATTTATCAACCAAAAGATCCACAATTTCATTATACACACACATAAACCCTCAAAGAGGTAAACTAAACTGGTTATTTTTCGTATATGGAGTTGGTGCATAAAAAGAAGGGACTAAAGATAGGACAAATACAAGCATATTTACACTTACTACCTACTTACTAAAACACTATATGAACAGAAAAGTGAAAGCAATCCATTCTATCATATCTAATGAGAAATACAAACACTTATCTAATACAATTATTACAAACAATATTATATTATTTCATTTTAGAATAATTTCCATGAGGGAGAGTTGAGATAGAATCTTAATAATCATCAAAACTGATTTTATTTTCACAGCATTTATTCCACATCTATGATTTTTTAGGTCTTGCCTTTATCATTAAGATATTTCATAACGCCCCCTTTTTCTACCTCATATTTTTTCATATCAGATGTATCTTGTTCTAATTCCTCACCAGTGTAAAATTAAAACTATTTTACACTGGTGAGGAATTAGAACAAGATACATCTGATATGAAAAAATATGAGGTAGAAAAAGGGGGCGTTATGAAATATCTTAATGATAAAGGCAAGACCTAAAAAATCATAGATGTGGAATAATGCGTACATTTTTGATCTGAGTCCAACAAAGTCTGTCATAATCCGTCCATTATTTTCATCTTTCATCAAGTCCAATACCTTTTTATCCACTAGAGGAATATTATAAAAAATATTATTACTAGGATAATCAGAGGTTTCACAATCTTGCCTGATGGCGTCATGAACATTGGAATTAGATATTTCATATATTGAAGAGTATGTATCATTGTAAAGAACGGTAAAGTAGTGAAAGTAGTAAATAGTGGTCTTTGCCAAATCCAAAATACACATTCCAGCATATTTGGGCATATTGAAAAATACTTCTGATTTTGCCAACTCGATAAAAACGAGATTCTCATTAATAATAGTACTACTTTTAAACTCGAGTTTCGGAATTAAAGCCTAAGCTCCATATCGACCTTTCCATTTAGTCACAAGATCAACAGAAGAATGTTTTCTTACATTTTCCAAAGTTTTTCCAAAAACAGCGTTGTTCATGAGTTTAAATAGATTTTCTCAGTCATTTTTGAAACCCTGTCTAAGACGAGTATTCAAGTCAATATAGGGTTTTAGCCATGCATGGAGACTGATTAAATGAAATTGTTCTATGGATTTTTTGGAAGTTTAACGCCCAAACCCAATGCCTGGTTCAAGTTTCTATAGTGCATAACATATTTTTCTTTATTGAAGTCATCACATTTCTAGCAAAGTCCAGAAGTTCTTCAACAAACCATTGAATACAATCGTTTCCTATATAGGATTTATAAAATGATAATGTGTCAACAGATGGATATTTGATATAATAACCAATGCTAAATGGAACATGCAATTGAAATTTTTGAATATTTTTTGTTACATCATCACCAACAGGGATCAAAAGGCACTCGGAATCAGCATATATGACAAAAGGTGCTTTTGTTTTGAACGAAAAGTTAGTGAACTCAACAAACCTTTGATTTTTCTCAGGAAGCTTTGGAAGAGGGCCATTATTCAGATTTTCGCAATCTTTTACATGATTTTCCAGTTTTCCAACATCATAAAAGTGATGAAGACAACGATCACAAATACAAGACGACATAAATATTTTTTATCCCAACAAAATGAGTTTTGGTTGGAAGAATCATCCCCTCTTCACCACTTTGATAATTATCCTGTACCTTTAGAAGATTGATATCGTACTCAACTTTAATTTTGGTGATATAAGCTGGTATAACCTTAAAAGAATCTTCAAATTTTTCTAGTCCAAAGACGTTTACTGAAAAATCATTTTGCTTTTCAAATCGTGAAATTTGGGGTGAAAACATAGGAAACCGAATTCCTTTCAAATTTAAAAACAGTCTGGGGATGCGGATACGAAGAAGTCCTTTCAGCAAACCCGGAATCAACAGGAAATAGTGCAGAGACCACTGCCCAGTAAAAACATAAATCATCAGAATTTCGGACATTAATGCAGGCGTTCTTATTTTTCATTTGAGGGGGTAGACCGATATATCAACCAGCTTTAATCATATTGAACTTATTCATATTCACAGTTAAATTTTGTATCTTAGATAAAGCCCAATCATTATTCATCTCCTGAAACTCCTCTAGTTCAGTGAGTAAGGGAGTTTTAATATTTTCATCGAACCATGTATCTTAATAAGAATCCTGATATAATGAAACATTTCGAGTATTTAAATATTTATCTTCTGATAAGGTTAATTTCGCTTTATTTACAATGAATTCTCCGCAAAATACTGCGTTAACTTTAATGGCATAACTATTTTTCAAAAAAATTCGAATTCTTCTTTTGAATATAACTTTACAATACGATAAATAATATCCAATGATATCTTTATGGTAAAGATTAATCAAGACACCTGTTCGAACTCTAGTTTCAAAAGCTGTACCCAAATCTTCCCATCTTACACGGCGGCATACTTTCTTCATTCTTGATTCCAGCTCCCTTTATTTGAAGTATTTTGAACTGTTGTCTTAAACTCTTGACATTTGACATTGATGCTTGTAATTGCTGTTTTTCGCCTATTGATTGAACAGTTTTCAGAGCTTTGTTTATCTTTCGAACTATTCGAACACATTCAATCTGCCCTTCCCGAAAAAGTTCTTCAGAAGACTTGACTCGAAATATCCCAAGTAGTGCAGAAATATGTTTAATTGCGTTCACAATAATGGCAGACATAATTCCCAAAAATATACACCCGAGCACTCCAATACTAATGTTATAACCCGCCCTCAATTAATTTTTTTGAATGATGATACTTTAAAATTCTTGCTGAGAAAATTAGCAGAACACTTTCGAACACTTCAAAAAACAATCTAATACTAATTTTTTTAACTCACCCTGATCTAATTTTAAAAAGACTTTGCTGGTACTGATGTTGTCAGCTGTTGGATACCTGTGTTGGAGTCCTCTTTTTTGATAATCTTTTGTAATACAGGAGAGGTGTCCAGCACTGCTGTAGGACTACAGCAGTGCTGGACACCTCTTGAAGTTCCCCTTTTTGACAATCTTTTTCCTTTCACTATTGCAATATTGCCAATTCCAAATTGAATATTTGGGGATCCTATGAAAAATATATTACTTTATTTTCTGCGATATAAGTTAGGGCGACTTTACGTACCTTCAATCTCAAGGATTTGCTATTAATTCAAGCAGTCTTCAAATGTAGGCATCCAATTTTTGCAATTCAACATCAGTGAAGTGGTCAGGTAATCGTTGATGAGAGTATTGAGTAACAGAAAAAATAGCTTTACTTGCACATATAACAATTTTCTTACAAAACACAACCCCAAAACCCTCAATACATATTTTTGATTATAATAAGCTCGGATTATACAGCATTTTTCATATTGAAATATTAAAAATAATCAATTTCATATCCAATCGATGTTTTCAAAAATTAAATCAAATTAAAATTATTATAACATCATCGATAGACTCTACTAGGCAGGTACCTAATTTTGATAAAATATCCCCTTTCCAATTTATCACAATTAACAAGGAATTAGTTGGGTTTGTTTTTAAACTTTAAAATATTATAAAAAAGTGTTTTTACGCTATTAAACATATTATTATTCTAGATAATAAAGATTTAATTATTGATGATTAATATTATTCAAAGTAACCATTAGTTATTATTTATTATCACACAAGATCTATTTAACAAAAAAATATTATTTAAGTGTAATAATAAAGTGAGCAATTATTTTGGTGAAAACATTGTAAGAGAACATGTTGATTAAACAAAAATAAGATAACATAAATAAATAGATGACTCACCTTATATGAAAAAATAAATTTCTCTTCTATTCAACTTGTGTACTCTTCCGATGAATAGCTTATGGATACCATGCACAGCCGTGAGGGGAAATCCTTATCAATCAATTTAATCCGAATTAATAGATTTGCATAACTGTTTTCACTAAAAATAATATACATTGAAAAATAGTCCAAATTTAACGTATGAGAATGTGGTTTACCTTATCAACTTCAAATGTGCTGGTATTGGATACACGTAGAGAATTGCCAAGATGCTTCAAAAAATCGAACCATGTATCGAGTTCAACTATTTATAAAGAACTGGACTGACTTCTTTTTTCTTGATCTAATCAACCAAACCAGACTAGGGAGGGTGGGAAAGTCTAAACAAAACCCATAAATGTACAGGTCCCACGTCCCACAACTATGAATGTGTCAACAGAGGGAATCAGAGGGATAATTATAGAGACCACTTACATCTCTATACCATTAAGTATCAACTAATAAAACGGTGTCTAGACTACTAGACGAAAATTGTTTAACATCACATAGTTCATGTATACAAATTGATCATTTTTTTTTTGTCTGCATAAAGCGTTCAATCTTTTTATTACAAACTTATAAAATTCACATTTTCAACTCATTTTATCTTAACCATCTGACATTTTATTTAGCATGTTAGTAGTACATAATTCACTTGAAGATATCTATACATGGCACTATATAATAGAGAGGTGCTGGTATAATTATTGCATTGAAAAGGTGTAAACAATCGATAATATTTTTTCCAACTGACACATCATATATGTATATGAAAGTGTTTAATATACATGAAGGTGAATTATTTCTAGCAATAAATCATTTTTCAGAGGGTCTAATAAACATAGGAAAAAATCCTAAGGAGAAGTCATGTATTTGGATGTTTTTATGATTGATGAATAATTATTCAAATCGGAAATAACTTTCTAGAAGAGGGATCATCTGATAATTCTACACTTCCATCTTCGTCAGCATTACTCATCATCACTATGTCATTCTTTGCGAGGAGATATGGGATTTTAGGGTTTTAGGATCGATGTGTGGGTGATGTTGCGGGCTGTGTGTGTGTGGTGTTTGTGTGTGTGTGTGTGTGTGTGTGTGTAGGTGTGCGTGTGCATGTGCGTGTGTGTGTGTGTGTGTGTGTGTGTGTGTGTGTGTGACGGTTGCGTGCGGTGTTGGTGTTTTGTGGAGAGATAGGGGATTTTGGATAGGTAGGTTTCTTGGTTGACGTTTGAAGTGACAGTGATGTTTGTGGTGGCGAGGTTTAAGCGGAGTTCAGAGGGGTTGCTTAGGCGATCAGAGGGGTTGTTTAGGTGATCAGAGGGGGTTGTTTAGGTGATCAGAGGATGTTGTTTAGGCGATCAGAGGGGTTGTTTAGGTGATCAGAGCGGTTGTTAAGGTGATCAGAGGAGGTTGTTTAGGAATTCAGAGGAGGTGTTTAGGTATTCAGAAGAGGTGTTTAGGTGTTCAGAAAAGGTGTTTAGGTATTTGGAGGAGGTGTTCAGAGAAGGTGTTTAGGTATTCAGAGGAGGTGATTAGGTGTTCAGAGGAGGTGTTTGGGTGTTCAGAGGTGGTGTTCAGAGAAGGTGTTAAGGTGTTCAGAGGGGTTGTTTAGGCGATCAGAGGGGTTTTGGAAAGTCGGGTTTATGGTCGACGTTTGATGAAACGTTTACGTTGACATGTTTTGTAGTGTTGATCTTGATAATTGACGGGATCAATGTGTGGACGGTGTTGTCGACTGCATGCGTTGATGTCACGTATGATGTTTTGAAATGTCATCATCATCATCATCATCAACATCATCATCATCATCTTCACGTTGTTGTTGATCGAAGTGTTTCGAACGTGTTCCCAATGTTTTGTTAGGTGTTTTTGAGGTTTTTCTAATTGTTGATCATCTGTTGATAGTGTGGGGATCATTAGTTGTTTTTATGTTGCTAATATGTTGTTATCGATGCTGTTTGTTGATCATTTGTTGTTCGTTTGTGGTTCATATCAAGTGTTTTAAGTTGAGGACAGCTATGTTAGCGTTCCTCAAAAATTAGGCCGTGCCACACACGAACAACAAATGATCATCTAACAGCATCGATAAAAACATAAAAGCACCATAAAAACAACTAATGATCCCCGTACTATCAACAGATGAACAACAACTAGAAAAACCTCAAAAACACTTAGCAAAAGATTGGGAACACGTTCGAAACACTTCAATCAACAACAACGTGAAGGAGATGATGATGATGTTGATGATGATGATGATGATGATGATGACATTTCAAAAAATCATACGTGACATCACCGCATGCAGTCGACAACACCGTCCACACATTGATCCCGTCAATTATCAAGATCAACACTACAAAACATCTCAACGTAAACATTTCATCAAACGTCGACCATAAAACCGACTTCCCAAAACCCCTCTGATCGCCTAAACAACCCCTCTGAACACCTCAACACCTTCTCTGAACACCACCTCTGAACACCTGAACACCTCCTCTGAACACCTAAACACCTTTTCTGAATACCTTAACACCTCTCCTGAATACCTAAACACCTCCTCTGAATTCCAAAACAACCTCCTCTGATCACCTTAACAACCGCTCTGATCGCCTAAACAACCCCTCTGATCGCCTAAACAACCCCCTCTGATCACCTAAACAACCCCCTCTGATCACCTGAACAACCCCTTTGATTGCCTAAGCAATCCCTCTGAACTCCGCTTAAACCTCGCTACCACAAATATCAATGTCACTTCAAACGTCAACCATGAAACCTACCTATCCAAAATCCCCAATCTCTCCACAAAACAGCAACACCGCACGCAACCGACACACACACACACACACACACACACGCACACGCACACACACACACACACACAAACACACACACACACGCACACCACACACACAGCCCGCAACATCATCCACACATCGATCCTAAAACCCCAAAATCCCATATCTCCTCGCAAAGAATGACAAAGTGATGATGAGTAATGCTGACGAAGATGGCAGTGTAGAATTATCAAATGATCCCTCTTCTAGTAAGTTATTTCCGATTTAAATAATTATTCATCAATCATAAAAAACATCCAAATACATGACTTCTCCTTAGGATTTTTTCCTATGTTTATTAGACCCTCTGAAAAATGATTTACTTGCTAGAAATAATTCACCTTCATGTATATTGAACACTTTCATATACATATATGATGTGTCAGTTGGAAAAAATATTATCGAATGTGTACACCTTTTCAATGCAATAATTATACCAGCACCTCTCTATTATATAGTGCCATGTAAAGATATCTTCAATTGAATTATGTACTACTAACATGCTTAATAAAATTTCAGATGGTTAAGATAAAATGAGTTGAAAATGTGAATTTTATAAGTATGTAATAAAAAGATGAACTATGTGATGTTAAACAGTTTTCGTCTAGTAGTCTAGACGCCGTTTTATTAGTTGATACTTAATGGTATAGAGATGTAAGTAGTCTCTATAATTATCCCTCTGATTCCCTCTGTTGACACATTCATAGTTGTGGGACGTGGGACCTGTACATTTATGGGTTTCGTTTAGACTTTCCCACCCTCCCTAGTCTGGTTTGGTTGATTGAATCAAGAAAAAAGAAGTCAGTTCAGTTCTTTATCAATAGTTGAACTCGATACATGGTTCGATTTTTTGAAGCATCTTGGCAATTCTCTACGTGTATCCAATACCAGCACATTTGAAGTTGATAGCATCTTGGCAATTCTCTACGTATATCCAATACCAGCACATTTGAAGTTGATAAGGTAAACCACATTCTCATACGTTAAATTTGGACTATTTTTCAATGTATATTATTTTTAGTGAAAACAGTTATGCAAATCTATTAATTCGGATTAAATTGATTGATAAGGATTTCCCCTCACGGCTGTGCATGGTATCCATAAGCTATTCATCGGAAGAGTACACAAGTTGAATAGAAGAGAAATTTATTTTTTCATATAAGGTGAGTCATCTATTTATTTATGTTATCTTATTTTTGTTTAATCAACATGTTCTCTTACAATGTTTTCACCAAAATAATTGCTCACTTTATTATTACACTTAAATAATATTTTTTTGTTTAATAAATCTTGTGTGATAATAAATAATAACTAATGGTTACTTTGAATAATATTAATTATCAATAATTAAGTCTTTATTATCGAGAAAAATAATATGTTTAATAGCGTAAAAACACTTTTTTATAATATTTTAAAGTTTAAAAACAAACCCTACTAATTCCTTGTTCATTGTGATAAATTTGAAAGGGGATATTTTATCAAAATCAGGTTCCTGCCTAGTAGAGTCTATAGATGATGTTATAATAATTTTAATTTGATTTAACTTTTGAAAACATCGATTGGATATGAAATTGATTATTTTTAATATTTCAATATAAAAAATGCTGTATAATCCGAGCTTATTATAATCAAAACTATGTATTGAGGGTTTTGGGGTTGTGTTTTGTAAGAAAATTGTTGTATTTGCAAGTAAAGCTATTTTTTCTGTTACTCAGTCACTCCTCAACGATTACCTGACCACTTCACTGATGTTGAATTGCAAAAATTGGATGCCTACATTTGAAGACTGCTTGAATTAATAGCAAATCCTTGAGATTGAAGGTACGTAAAGTCGCCCTAACTTATATCGCAGAAAATAAAATAATATATTTTTCATAGGATCCCCAAATATTCAATTTGGAATTGGCAATATTGCGATAGTGAAAGGAAAAAGATTGTCAAAAAGGGGAACTTCAAGAGGTGTCCAGCACTGCTGTAGTCCTACAGCAGTGCTGGACACCTCTCCTGTATTACAAAAGATTATCAAAAAAGAGGACTCCAACACAGGTGTCCAACAGCTGACAACATCAGTACCATCAGTTTTTAAAATTAGATCAGGGTGAGTTAAAAAAATTAGTATTAGATTGTTTTTTGAAGTGTTCGAAAGTGTTCTGCTAATTTTCTCAGCAAGAATTTTAAAGTATCATCATTCAAAAAAATTAATTGAGGGCGGGTTATAACATTAGTATTGGAGTGTTCGGGTGTATATTTTTGGGAATTATGTCTGCCATTATTGTGAACGCAATTGAACATATTTCTGCACTACTTGGGATATTTCGAGTCAAGTCTTCTGAAGAACTTTTTCGGGAAGGGCAGATTGAATGTGTTCGAATAGTTCGAAAGATAAACAAAGCTCTGAAAACTGTTCAATCAATAGGCGAAAAACAGCAATTACAAGCATCAATGTCAAATGTCAAGAGTTTAAGACAACAGTTCAAAATACTTCAAATAAAGGGAGCTGGAATCAAGAATGAAGAAAGAGTATGCCGCCGTGTAAGATGGGAAGATTTGGGTACAGCTTTTGAAACTAGAGTTCGAACAGGTGTCTTGATTAATCTTTACCATAAAGATATCATTGGATATTATTTATCGTATTGTAAAGTTATATTCAAAAGAAGAATTCGAATTTTTTTAAAAAATAGTTATGCCATTAAAGTTAACGCAGTATTTTGCGGAGAATTCATTGTAAATAAAGCGAAAATAACCTTATCAGAAGATAAATATTTAAATACTCGAAATGTTTCATTATATCAGGATTCTTACTAAGATACATGGTTCGATGAAAATATTAAAACTCCCTTACTCACTGAACTAGAGGAGTTTCAGGAGATGAATAATGATTGGGCTTTATCTAAGATACAAAATTTAACTGTGAATATGAATAAGTTCAATATGATTAAAGCTGGTTGATATATCGGTCTACCCCCTCAAATGAAAAATAAGAACGCCTGCATTAATGTCCGAAATTCTGATGATTTATGTTTTTGCTGGGCAGTGGTCTCTGCACTATTTCCTGTTGATTCCGGGTTTGCTGAAAGGACTTCTTCGTATCCGCATCCTCAGACTGTTTTTAAATTTGAAAGGAATTCGGTTTCCTATGTTTTCACCCCAAATTTCACGATTTGAAAAGCAAAATGATTTTTCAGTAAACGTCTTTGGACTAGAAAAATTTGAAGATTCTTTTAAGGTTATACCAGCTTATATCACCAAAATTAAAGTTGAGTACGATATCAATCTTCTAAAGGTACAGGATAATTATCAAAGTGGTGAAGAGGGGATGATTCTTCCAACCAAAACTCATTTTGTTGGGATAAAAAATATTTATGTCGTCTTGTATTTGTGATCGTTGTCTTCATCACTTTTATGATGTTGGAAAACTGGAAAATCATGTAAAAGATTGCGAAAATCTGAATAATGGCCCTCTTCCAAAGCTTCCTGAGAAAAATCAAAGGTTTGTTGAGTTCACTAACTTTTCGTTCAAAACAAAAGCACCTTTTGTCATATATGCTGATTCCGAGTGCCTTTTGATCCCTGTTGGTGATGATGTAACAAAAAATATTCAAAAATTTCAATTGCATGTTCCATTTAGCATTGGTTATTATATCAAATATCCATCTGTTGACACATTATCATTTTATAAATCCTATATAGGAAACGATTGTATTCAATGGTTTGTTGAAGAACTTCTGGACTTTGCTAGAAATGTGATGACTTCAATAAAGAAAAATATGTTATGCACTATAGAAACTTGAACCAGGCATTGGGTTTGGGCGTTAAACTTCAAAAAAATTCATAGAACAATTTCATTTAATTAGTCTCCATGCATGGCTAAAACCCTATATTGACTTGAATACTCGTCTTAGACAGGGTTTCAAAAATGACTGAGAAAAATCTATTTAAACTCATGAACAACGCTGTTTTTGGAAGAACTTTGGAAAATGTAAGAAAACATTCTTCTGTTGATCTTGTGACTAAATGGGAAGGTCGATATGGAGCTTAGGCTTTAATTTCGAAACTCGAGTTTAAAAGTAGTACTATTATTAATGAGAATCTCGTTTTTATCGAGTTGGCAAAATCAGAAGTATTTTTCAATAAGCCCAAATATGCTGGAATGTGTATTTTGGATTTGGCAAAGACCACTATTTACTACTTTCACTACTTTACCGTTCTTTACATTGATACATACTCTTCAATATATGAAATATCTAATTCCAATGTTCATGACGCCATCAGGCAAGATTGTGAAACCTCTGATTATCCTAGTGATAATATTTTTTATAATATTCCTCTAGTGGATAAAAAGGTATTGGACTTGATGAAAGATGAAAATAATGGACGGATTATGACAGACTTTGTTGGACTCAGATCAAAAATGTACGCTTAAAACTATTTTACACTGGTGAGGAATTAGAACAAGATACATCTGATATGAAAAAATATGAGGTAGAAAAAGGGGGCGTTATGAAATATTTTAATGATAAAGGCAAGACCTAAAAAATCATAGGTGTGGAATAAATGCTGTGAAAATAAAATCAGTTTTGATGATTATTAAGATTCTATCTCAACTCTCCCTCATGGAAATTATTCTATAGTGAAATAATATGATATTGTTTGTAATAATTGTATTAGATAAGTGTTTGTATTTCTCATTAGATATGATAGAATGGATTGCTTTTACTTTTCTGTTCATATAGTGTTTTAGTAAGTAGGTAGTTAGTGTAAATATGCTTGTATTTGTCCTATCTTTAGTTCCTTCTTTTTATGCACCAACTCCATATACGAAAAATAACCAGTTTAGTTTACCTCTTTGAGGGTTTATGTGTGTGTATAATGAAACTGTTAATCTTTTGGTTGATAAATAATTATATAATATTTGAAATTTGAGTAATTTTTATTTTATTAGAAAGGCATTTAATAAGGTTAGTATGTCTGTTTCCTCCTATACCTAGATCAAATATATAACCTGAACCTTTCAATTTGTTCTATTTTTGTGTTGAATATAATATTATGATATATACATAATAATTAACATTATATTTTCTTTTCTGAAACTATCAACAGGTGATAAAGGAGAATTTCTAATGACATCATAGTCTCTGGTTAAATAATTAAACCTCTCATAAAAATGCTATAACTGATGAAAAAATCTTCACATCTCTCTCTTATTAAATACCTTACAAATCGGAGTACTACTACTTATAATATGTTCTTTTATATGAAACAACACACAAACGTTCACCATCCATCATACCCTATTACATTCCAATACAATCACGAAATCTGCATTGGAACAATAAAACATCACAAACGCCAACGCCACATCAAAAAACCTCAATTCCTAGAACCCCTTATCTCCCAACAAAACACCATACGTGACATCACCGCACGCAGTCAGCAACACCGTCCACACATCGATCCTGTCAATTATCAAGATCAAGCCTACAAAACATCTCAACGTCAACGTTACATCAAATGCCCACCAAAAACCCGACCTATCCAAAATCCCTGATCTTCCACAAAACACCATACCTGACTCCAAAATCCCTTATCTCCCCACAAAACACCAAAAGCGGCAACACCGCACGACGCAACCGACAACACCGTCCTCACATCGATCCTGTCAAACGTATATAGAATTTATTAATTCGTTCTGCAAGTTCACTCATTATCGTTCTCAACGAATGCAACAACACCAACTCATTATTCGTAACAATATTATAAATTATGCTTTTTCTAGAATCATATAAAGCCTCAGGTCAATGAACCTTCCCGTAGGAATTCCTTTTAAAAATCCGTTTACCTTAACATCGCACGCCATCTTATAATGTTCAACGATTAAATAACTCAAGAACCTATGAAGAAACATCTATTTTTCAAAGCTCCTTATTACAAATAATCATCGCTAGGTGGCGTATCAAAACATCTCAAACGTCGTTGTCACCACCACGTCCACCATGAAAGCTGCAATTCCAAAATCCCTTATCTCCCCACAAAACACCATAAGCGGCAACACCGCACGACGCAACCGACAACACCGTCCTCACATCGATCCTGTCAATTGTCTGTAACAACGCTATAACCCACCCGCCACAAACGTCAATGACACTTCAAACGTCAACCATAAAACCTAAAATCCCAAAATCCCTCATCTCCCCACAAAACACCATAAGCGGCAACACCGCACGCAGCCGGCAACACCGCTCACACAGAAATCCCTGGGATCATCGCTACAATAGACCCCCACACCAAAACGCCGGTACCGCTCGAATGAAAGTGAGGTTAGGTACAGAAAGTGAGCCAGAACTCCCCTTGTGTTACTACTAATATTGATAACATAAGTAACCTATCTATATTAACTAAGTGGTAGTATGGTTTGACTGGCGCCATCTTATGGTTTTAATTAATAACTTGACATGAATTGTTGCTGACATAAATAACCTATCTATATTACAAAAGTGGTGACATGGTTTGGCTGGCGCCATCTCATGGTAGGAATGTGAGACGAACTGCCACCTCAATGTGTGCTTTGACAATAAGAAAGCACTTTTTCTCTTAAACCGATAAAAAAAATTGTCACAGTATGAAACAAAACGATGTTCGATAGACAGCCGTTAAATGTAATCAAACTACTTGTCTATAAATTCCATCTTGACTCTACATAGTGACAGTAAAGAAATTAGCGAAAACCGAACAGTGATTTCTATAGCGAAAAATTTCACAATACAATATTCGTCGAATGAGAGAAAAAGTCGAAGATTTGTGGTTTACAAATCGTAGATATTGAAGAAAGTTTCAAGAGCGTTAGAACTCGCAAAAATAATAAAATTTGGTTGAAGTTTCGTTGATGGTCAATTTTGGCAATTACTGCTGATAATGAATAGGATGAGAGCGAATATTTCAAAAAATAATCCTATCCCGACGAAAAATGTGGACATTTGCAGAATTTTGATAATGTCGTGCGTTATCAAAAAACGGAGATAAAAATAATAAAATAAAGCATTTATGGGCTTTATCGCAAAATTGATATAATCTGAAACAATATCATACAAATATTGTGAACAGATGTCTTGAACGCTATACTGAATCCTGACGATGTAAATGCAGTCTACTATGTTTGATAATGTTATTTTCAACAATAGACAATTTGCACATGTTTTGGAAATATGAAAAATATAAGGATTAGTAAGTTCTGATGCCATTGATGTTTAAAAACACAATCCACGACCTCTATAATTGAAAAACCAAATCACCGACTTAAGAGCGCCAATCAACATCCACGACGTTACAGAATACATAAGTCATCTCCGTCTGGCGTATTGACTGTAATGACTCTCTTTTTCGAGAAGGTAATTTAGCTCCGCCCCGTTTTTGATCATACTGTGAAATTTGCGTTTTTTTTTTTATTTATCCAGTATATTTTTGTGGAGTTCGGAAAAATGTTTTCGCTGAAGACTTTCAAATATTGTCTATAATACGTATATAATATTCCAAGTTATTTGAAAATATATACAAATTGTCCATTGTGAATGGGGAAAATCAATCGAAATAAATTGCTTTCTGAGACTCAAATGTCAAAAAAGAAGTATTACATAATTTTTTTGAAAAGTACAAGTAGGTACTGAGTCAAATAACATACTTCAAATTGTTAAGATTCAAAAACAAGTGGAGAAAAAAAAGGAAGAACTATTATGATATTTGGACTCTGTTTGCAGAAAGTTATCGGTGAATTGACTATTACCTAATATGAAATTTGTTTGTCACTCACACAAAAAATATTGTCGTTGGTGAAGGGATAACATTACGCGCAACTCAGCTATTCAATTGTTCTCAAGTATGTTTATGTTGATATCATAAAAATAAATGCTCATGGGTTTGAATGGTGATTTGAGAAATAATGTGTTGAATAGCCATAACAAAGTGAATCATGTTATGACTTATAATAATATCACCTTCCGCGTACTATAATAGCGGCGAAATCTGCTGCGATGATGTTGAGATTACTTTTGTAAAAATCTGTTTCTTTTTATTATTTTGGATTGGATACATAGCTAAAAACATGTTTTTCAATATTTGCCAAGAGATATCTATTGAGTAAAATTTGAACAATGACCTTGTACCTACCTAAACGTATAGAAGATGATGCGATGGTAAAATTTGGGGATTCAAAAGTAAATGAATGTATGATCTTGAACTATTACATATTTGATAGGTATTGTTTGTACAGCACATGCTGAAGAATCGGTAGGTACTTTTTACCTACCTACCATGTTGTCTTTGACTCTATATTGTTACTAGTTAGGTTCACATGTGTTATCAGTGTAGGTAGAACTGGGTTAATAATAAATCTATTGAGTATTGTTGTTATTAATACAAAATTGGATAGAAGTTCGGTCATCTTGATGTGCTCACCGCCAGTGTTTTATAGTCTCAAGATGACTTTGCGACAGTCAAATGGAAGACAGTCAACTCAACATTCGATTGGTTTTTTGTTACCCAACATTCCTAGAATCGATATGGATAAAGGTCAAAAGGCCATATTTCCATTTCAACCCCCTTATCTTTGAGAAGTGTCCCCAAATTGTTTGATCAACGCCTTCAGATTCAATGTTTTTGTTGTAAAACGTTTAAAATATCAACAATTAGCAACGGTTATTTTTGCATGATCGTAATTCCCTTTGAAGCGAGGTAAAAGGCCTTATTCACTAAAGCTTAACCGAAAGGTTTGGTACAGAACCTTGATAAATGCCGAGAGTTACATCAATGTGAGGAGTGCTCTGCCTGCTGATTTCTTATTCGGGATGGAACCGCGGTAACAGGTGGGCACTACTCACAAGAATGTAGTTATCGGCATTTATCACGATTCTGTATCAAACATTTTTCACATCGGATAACCGTTAAATAATGTGTCACTAAAGTTGTTGAAAGTTTTATACCTAAAAGACATTCGCTTAAATGATTAAAATTTCACTTCCGGAATCATTTTTACTACGTAAAATTGAGATTGCACCCAAACTGTTATGTTAATCAGTACTACACTCTTGATCATTTGCATCTTGAAGATCTCACGGTAGTACTACTAATTGCCTACATACTTCATCTTAGTTCAAATAGCTATGGATGTTTGATCATCTGACAACTACTAGCTTGATTGCTTGCTTTTTTCAATCAGTATGCTTTCTCAAAGGGTCTTACAATAATTAATCAACTGCTGATATTTTTTATATTTCGTTACTCAGACGGGTTCGTTCTAAGAGATCTGCTGACCAGCAGATCTTCAAAATCTTCAAAATTATCGCGCATGCATCACAAAGACATGACATTTATTTGGCTTCGAAAGTTTTTTTGGTGTATATCAGTATAATTGCGTACCCAAACTACAATTGTTTTACAACCAAGAGTCATCAAAATAAACAAACTACACGTGATTTGACATAGCAAAACGATTGAACTGGTCATATGTGTTGGTTTATCTCACACATGGCCTTTTAATCGTTCCACTTTGTTTGATCACGTGTAGTTTGTTTACTTTCATGGAATTGCTATTGTCAAAATGAGGTATTTGCTTGATAGAGTGAATGTGGCGATGAAAAGTAATGCCTATTGAGAGAAGGTTTGAGGTTTGGTCTTAGTGGCGTGAGAATGAACTTGATTGATGAGCGTGTTAAATCTGTAAATTTCAGATACCTACCTACTGGAATTACAAGTTGGCGATTTGTCTCGTTTGTGAAAACGTACCGATATTGATTTTGGGCATTTCATGTCATATGAAAAAACACTCGGACACGTGAACTTTGTTTTTGAGCGAGACACTTAACAGGCGTATAAACAAACGCTCATGCATCTGCAACTCCTTGGACAGGGAGATACTCACCCCTGAAATCTTCAATGGAAAGGGGGGTCGAGTGATACCTCATTTTAAAGGCCAACCCTGATCACAACTGAACTGAAAAAGTTTTTATTTTTTTTTCAATAAATAAATGCCCGCAAGAGTTAACTTCTCCAAAATAAGAGAAGGTCTTCAAAATAAGCTATGACTAAAAAAAAATGGGGTGAAATAATTCTCGTCAAAAGGATTGAGTAATACCTCTTTTTGAAGGTCTTCTGTCCCTCATCATATCCTCTTAGTTTGGAAAAGTTCACTCTTGCGGGTAATTATCTATTGAATAAAAAAAAGTTTGTTTTTTTTGTTAACAAGCTGTCATATCAACAGGAATGACAGCAGAAGCTTGAAATTTGACAGTTGTAATTAGAGTCGAAGGAAAATGAGGTATCACTTGATTCCCCTTTCCATTGAAGTTTTTAGGGGTGAGTATCACCCTGCCCAAAGGGTTGCAGGTGAGGGTTTTGCTTACACGCCTTATAAAAGTGTCCCCCTCAAAAACAAAAATGACGTGTATTATTTTTATTATAATAAATGCCAGAAATTAATGCCCGTACGATTTCGATGGTCCTCCCTGTAAATCATTATATCATTGTGATTCATATTTTTGAATTTGGAACGTTTGAGTGCAGTAAAAATACATAAGCAGGTACTTTTATAAATAATCTATATTTATAAAAGAGCTTGTCCTGACTGCGTCATCAACGCCGTGCCAAAACTATTATAGATAGAGTCATGAAATTTTGAAGAGATGTTCTGCTAAATATTTCTAGGTGTGATAAGAAAGGATTTTGCGGAATTTTATCCCTAAGGGGGTGAAAAGGGTGGGGGTAGGAAAAATCATATATTGATGAAAAATTATGTATTTTTGATCACATTAACTTGAAACTTCATATAAATAATCTTGAATGGAATTGATTAAACACATGTTTCGTTATTTTTTGAAATTCAACCCCTAAGGGGGTCAACGTCGGGCTCAAAGGAGATGAGGTGAGAAAAATCATTAATTGATAAAAGATTATGTATTTTTGATAACATAATCTTGAAACTTCGTATAAATAATCTCAAATGAAATTGATTAAATACATCTTACGTTATTTTGCGAAATTCAGCCCCTAAGGGGGTCAAATTCGGACTCAAAGGAGTGGACGGAAAAAATCGTTGATTGATGAAAGATTATGTATTATTGTTAACATCATGTTGAAACATCATATTAACAATCTTCAATGGAATTGATTGAACACACGTATCGTTGATTTTCAAAATTAAACCCCCAGGGGGGACAAAGTCGGGCTCAAAGGAGATGGGGTGGAAAAAGTCATTGATTGATGAAAGATTATGTATTTTTGTTAACATCATGTTGAAACTTCGTATAAATAATCTTGATTGAAATTGATGAAGGGAAAATTCAACCCTCAAGGGGGTGGAAGGGGTGAGGATGTAAAAATCATAGAATTGTAAAAAATTTATTTTTGGTCACAGCGACTTGAGACTTCACTATGATGATCTTGAATGATATTGATAGAACACGTGCTTCGCCATTTTCCAAAATTCAACCCCTATGGGGGTGAAAGGTGAGCTAGGAAAAGATTTTTCAAAATTTTACCCCTAGGAGGCTGAAAGGAGCTGAGGTTGGAAAAATGACATGTTAATGAAAAAAATATGTATTTTTGGTCACATCGACTTGAAACTTTATATCAATAATTTTGAATAAAATCAATGAAACATATGTTTCGTACCCTTAAGGCTCGCCTTAAGGGCTTTTAAAAGGGGTGGGGGTGTGAAAAATCATGGATAAAAACAAATGTATTTTTGGTCATATCGACTTGAAACTTCATTATCATGATCTTGAATGAAATTAATAAAACAAGTGTCTCGTCGTGTACCAAAATTCAACCCTTGAGGGAGTGAAAGGAGTGTGTAGGTGTGAACAATCATAAATTAAAAACAAAGTATTTTTAATCATATTCGCTTGAAACTTCATTATGATGATCTTTAATGAAATCAATAAAACACGTGTTCCGTCGTTTTCCAAATTTCAACCTTCAAGAAAGAGAAAGAGGTGGAGATGTCAAGAATCATAATAATCAATGAAAAAAATATATTTTTTGGTCACATCGACTTGAAACTTCATATTAATTATCTTCAATGAAATCAATGAAAAACGTGTTTCTTCGTTTTCTTAAATTCAACCTTCAAGGGGTCAAAAGGAGTGGAGGTGTCAAAAATCATAAATCTATCAAAAAAATGTATTTTTGGTCACATCGACTTGAAACTGCATTATCATGAAATTATTAAAACACGTGTTTCGTCGTTTTCCAAGTTTATGAGCATAGCTTTCATCATTACTCGATAACATTCAAACAACCGCGGGAGAAGCCTTGACGGGTACTGCTAGTACATTATACATTTGGGAAGAAATTACATTCCTTTATATTACTCACCCATTCGATTGGAATTTACTAAACACACATCAACCCGCTGTATATTTCCGACTTCACTAAGCAACTATTCATAAAAACTGACTCTCCCGTATTCTGCAGTAACAGCTTCACATGCGCGCTATGATTCAAACTAAAGACGTTCCTTCACTAAAAAATAAAAGCGACGTCCAGAATTATCTCCTTGTCTCCTTAGTCAGCTTAATAATGAGAAACATGGAAATGATCTCATATATTATGAGCCATTTCTTTTTCAGTCAATTGGGTAATTGATTGATTACATTTGGATAAGTATCTCAACAAGAAATAAATAGTATCTGTATGATCGGACACACCTATTTAAAGTGAATCCGATTGAAATTCATAGAAGAATACTAAGTCATTGATACTGCGTGTCCATAGGGATCAAAGAACATATTTCTCATTATTAAAGTATGAGAGCGCGTAGACATTTTTGAGTAGGTATTTAGGGCACTATGAAAACTCGTTGAATAATTCTTTCATGATATCTAAATCTGGGGGTTTGGGGGGAAAAGCAACAGAGTTGAGTTTCTCTTTTTCGATGCGTCGTTTTCGAGATAAAAAATGAAAAGCATTGTAATGGCACCAATACCAAAAAAAATCACTTGTTATCAAACTCTGAGAAAAATGGAAAATCAATCGATTTCATAACAGCAGCTTGAGGTGTTGCGCTTTTTTGCATAAAAAGGAACAAAACTTTGTCAATTTTAATAAAATCGCTTCAGTCGTTTGGAATCTACCGACAAAAAATCGAAATAATTATTTTTATTATTATTATTTTTTAACGAGACGTTTGTTTATCTACAAAAAGTGTTTTTCTTGCTATACTCTCTTCACTATGACAAGATAATGTTGGTAAATCATACAACGAAATTAAAGAACATTTAAAGATCAATTTTTTTCACAAGGGATCATTCTTCAACGGAATAGGAAGAGGCATCCAACTAAACAACACCAATTTTGGCCATGGATCAAATAAGTCAAGTACCACCTTGGCGTAATCATGGACTCGTCCAACAGTAATATGATGACTCTAAATTTAGCGTCCCGAGAACAGAAGTGGTTTATGAAAAACTGAAGTTTTCATTTTTCACGTCCTCAACCCGCAATCTTCCAAAACCAGTAATATTATATATGTGAGCAATTCTGCAATTCTTAGCAGATAAGCAGACACCAGACCTGCATCTTTATTTATTGGTGGTATTCAAAAGGAACTCAAACCCCAACCCATTGCCCATTAGATCTCTATTATAATATTTGATTGATTTACGACTTATGTACTGCGTAGTTTTAAGAATTGCGTTCTGGATTTAGTTCACTGTTTTCTTCAGAGATAAGGTAGGGAGGCATTATTCTGCCGTTAGCCGCATGAGTCGGTTGATATTTTGTTATCACGAGAAAGTTAAATAGATTTTTGTTGAAGTTTCTCAGAGTTTCATTATTAAAACGACCAATTATCACATCAGAAGTGGGATTCGAACTACTAGAAGTACCACAGAGTGCGTGTTACGCAGTGTTACGTGACTTTATCAAATTTATTACGTGACATTTTCATATTTTGGACTAAACAAAAATGGAGGAGTTTGTAAAAATGTTTGCGGACTCCGTAAAAGCCATGCAAAAGCAAAATAACAGTGCCGTGGCTACTACCGTGACGATGCCAAACTTTGATCCCCTGTTGGACGATTGTGACGCGAAAAAGTGGTGCGTCGAGGTAGAAAAACTAGGAGAGATGTTTGACTGGACTGAGTACGAGTTACTGGTTAGGAGTGCTTCTGGACTAAAAGGGGAAGCTGGAGAATGGTTTTTGTCATGGCAGCCGAATGAAAAAACATGGGAGACGTTGAAGCTGGACTTGTGCAGCATGTATCCAGCGAAAAGAAACTTGAGCGAAAAGTTCCGAAAAGCTAGCCTTTTCACCAGCGACCTTGCTGATTCGTTTTGTGAGTATGCCAGAAAAAAGGTTTCTTTAATTAAGTCATTGAACTTTGATCTCTCTGAAAGTCAACTGCTTGAAATTGTAATTGGGGATATTGTTGATGTTCAGGTTAAAACTGCGGCTTTTAATAGTAGAGTGGCTTCTGGTAGTGAACTGCTTATACTGCTAAGCAATTATTCAAAACGAAAATTTGTTGATGCAAACAAGCATAAAAGGCCATATCCGTTTGATAAAAAAGTTGAACAAAAACATAACGACCGTAGAAACTGCTTCTCTTGCAATGAACCGGGACACTTAAGACGCAACTGTCCTAAAAATTATAAAACTTCAAACCCTTTTGGACTAGCGGGGGGCAATGTTTACAAAGATAAGATTTCTTGTACCTATTGTAAAAAAGTTGGTCACAAAATTGACGACTGTTTCATCAGAAAACGAGAACAACCGTCTTCGTCTCGTCAAGTAAATTTTTTTTGTGTTACCCTATAAACAGTGATTTTTGTGCCAAATTTAAGATACAGAATGCCACTGTTACCTGTTCAATAGATACGGGCGCCGAATGTACTTTAATTACGGAAAAAGTTGTAAATAATCTCAACTGTAAGCTAGAACCAGCTTTTTTGTCGATAAAAGGTATAGGTGGTGGTTCTTTTTGTGCACTTTCGAAAACATTGTTGAACATCGAGAGTAATGGCATAGGATTCGAAATCTGTTTTTATGTAGTTGAGAGCACTGTCATTTCACAAGATTGCATTTTGGGTCGTGACCTTTTTAGTCACAATGGAATTCAAATTCACACAGACAGTAGCGGCTCTTGCGTTTATCTAAAAGATGATGTGATTTGTGCACCTCCAGCCATAAATACTTTCTCGCTATCTGCAGATACTATAAAAACATCAGTAACAGGTCAGTTCTTAGAAGAATTATTGGGTGTACTAGCTGTTTACCGACAAAACATAACCACTGGGAATTCAGTCATGCCGATCACTACTGCTGAACTTAAAATTAACCTTAAGGAAGATAAAGTGATCAACTTTTCACCCTATCGTATGGCACACAGTGAGAGAGAAAAAGTTAAATTAATAATTAAAGACCTCTTGGAAAATAATATTATTCGCGAAAGTAAGTCGCCTTTTGCTAGCCCTATTGTCCTTGTTTATAAAAAAGACGGCACCGCGCGGATGTGTTGTGACTTTAGAGCACTTAATAAAATTACAATCAAAGATCGTTTTCCGCTACCCAGAATTGATGATCAACTGGACAGACTAGGTAGAAACAAGTTCTTTACCACTCTTGACATGGCGTCTGGTTTTCATCAAATCCCTATTTCTGATTGTTCAATAGAGAAAACGGCATTTGTCACACCGGACGGGCATTACGAGTACTTGCGAATGCCATTTGGACTTTCCAACGCACCGGCAGTTTTTCAACGGGCTATTTGTAATGCTTTAGGTGACTTGAAAGATAAAGACGCCATGGTTTATTTAGATGATATCCTCATTCCTTCAATGTCAGTAACCGAGGGCATTGAGAAGTTAAATAGGGTACTGGGTTGTCTTACTAATGCTGGGTTTTCACTCAATATCAACAAATGCCATTTTATAAAAGACAGAAATCTGGCATATGAGCGTATGAAAAAGCAAGCGGACTTATCGAAAAACCTTTTTGACAAAAAGAGAAGGTCAAATAAGTTATTTCAATTGGGCGATTATGTTTATCATCCTTCGGGCAATAGCCACCTGTCAAAGTTGGACGCTAGGTATGAGGGGCCCTTCGAAGTAACCGGGATATTACCTGCTGATAGATTCGAGTTGAAGAGCTTGGTTACAAATCGAAAGCGAGTTGTCGCTAAAGATATGCTGAGATTGTGGCCCGGAGAATTGTCCGATGATTCTTAGTATGGTGTTCTAGGTAACTGACATAATTTTTATCATTGACCTGTTCGAGCAATTACGGATATTGACTCGAGCGTTATTGCTTTGATTTTTGTTGTGTTGAAAGCCTGACGCTTTGCACTTGTTTTGGTTTTTGTTATGTTGAAAGCCTGACGCTTTACACATTGTCTTGAATTTTGTTATGTTGAAAGCCTGACGCTTTGCATTTGTTTTGATAATTGTTATGTTGAAAGCCTGACGCTTTGCATTTGTTTTGATATTTGTTATGTTGAAAGCCTGACGCTTTGCATTTGTTTTGATAATTGTTATGTTGAAAGCCTGACGCTTTGCATTTGTTTTGATATTTGTTATGTTGAAAGCCTGACGCTTTGCATTTGTTTTGATAATTGTTATGTTGAAAGCCTGACGCTTTGCATTTGTTTTGATATTTGTTATGTTGAAAGCCTGACGCTTTGCATTTGTTTTGATATTTGTTGAGTTGAAAGCCTGACGCTTTGCACATATTTTTATTCGATGTGTTTAAAAAAAAAAAAAAAAATGCTTTGAATTTTGGGATTGATTTTTGCATACCAACAGATTGAATCATTATTTAAATTATGGAAAATAAGAAACGAGGATTTTAAGTTTGGTATTGTAATGGCTCGCCAGGCATATATTGTTGATTTATGAAAAGGTTATGTTCCATTCTGCTGGTTTTTCTCATTGTTTCAGATGTTCAAAGTATGCAGGATGGTAATTCGAGAACGAATTACGGTCAGGATAGGCCGTGTGAGCAATTCTGCAATTCTTAGCAGATAAGCAGACACCAGACCTGCATCTTTATTTATTGGTGGTATTCAAAAGGAACTCAAACCCCAACCCATTGCCCATTAGTTCTCTATTATAATATTTGATTGATTTACGACTTATGTACTGCGTAGTTTTAAGAATTGCGTTCTGGATTTAGTTCACTGTTTTCTTCAGAGATAAGGTAGAATAAGGGAGGCATTATTCTGCCGTTAGCCGCATGAGTCGGTTGATATTTTGTTATCACGAGAAAGTTAAATAGATTTTTGTTGAAGTTTCTCAAAGTTTCATTATTAAAACGACCAATTATCACATATACAATAATTGTTATTCTGTAAGTAACCTTTTATTTTATTTTAGACATTTTAATATTACTTTGTCAAATTTATCTACAACCCCCCACTTGATGATGGCTAGTTATGTCGAAACGCGTCGAGTGTTTTAGTTAATCAATAAATGTGTGCAGAAGTTTCTCCCCTAGTATACTATGGATCTTCATCCTGGAGCTTTGATCGATACATTGAAGAAAATACATTATTTTTGGATTAATCAGCTTTTTTTTGCAAGCAAATTTTTGTATGAAGAATACTATTTTTCGTTAAAATCGATAATAAAATTGTTTTCCATTTGCCAACTTAATTTGAGCACACGTTGAAAAAAGGTAAATTTCAAGATGAAATTCCGTTTTTCATTTGAGTATGTGATTCTAAACAACTTTTTCATATAAAATCAACCCATTTTTGAACCCTCAAATTGGCACTAAACATTATTTTGGAAAAAGTCTCCAGGACACGTAAAACTAACAAATGGATTGGAGTATTTAAAAGCACCATTACTTCTCTGCTAACTAATGCTGTTTCAAAGCTTTATCAAAACTAAAGTTATTGCTTTACTTTTGTCCGAGTCCGATAGTGTACCTTCTAAATAATTGAGTCGTGTAGTGTATATACTTCATCAGTTAGAGGTTAGGTTAGTTGATCAATATTGTGGAGGTTACGTCGTGTTAATAAATTAATGTGTAAATATATCGGCAGTCTTCATACACCCATATACCATATTTTCTCATAAAAAATGTTTCAATATATATTATTATTTATCGACTGCAAGGGTGAAGGTTTCTCAAAGGATGCAGTGGGTACTTTTTAGTTTTCACGTTTTTTATCAAGGGTGTGCAAAAAGTATGGGAAGGGTTAAAAATCTCGCAAACTAGGCATAGAATAAAAAAATGAAAAAACACTTTCACACACAATACAAAAGCTATTTATTTGCATATCTTTTTGATTCCTAAGACCACACTCAGTGGCTGGCGCTTTTTTCGATTATCGACACATGTCGCTGCTATCGTCAAAAATTAAATTAAATATGAAATTATTCAAATTAAATTTATTTGAACTTTGAATTCAAAAACTACTTAAAATGACAGTGTCCCAATCGTGTGTACATGTTGTCAATTATATTTTCTGAAGTTTCTGGTGTTATTGTACCACAATGTTGTATTATTCTTACCCTTAGTTCATCGATGTTTCCGGGTCTTGTTATGTGTACATTGTTTTTCAAAGGGCCCCATAAGTAACAATCTAGAGGAGTTAGATAAGTTGATCTTGGTGGCCATTCAATCGTTTCCCTTCCACCAATCCAGTGTCCAGGAAAAGTTTTGTTGAATACATTACTCTGGTAGATTGTTGATATTGTTTATAGTAACCGATATTGAAAAGGATTTTTTTCTACAAACATTTTAAAACACCTACTTTAGGTAGGTATATGAGTTTGAAATTTTGCACTAGCTTTCTTAAAATTCTTGCCTATCTCACGTCACTCTTACGATCCGTATTCCCAATTAGTGACCATCATACTATCGGAATTGGAATGGGGAAATTAAAAAAAAAGATTAAAAATTTTACAATGATTGAGAATTACCATAAATAATGTTTTTCTTGCAAAATGTTTGCAATAAAATTTCTCAACTAAAATTGACTATTTCTTTCGAGAGCAAGAAAGACTTTCAAAGATACCGGTGGTAAATTTATTCCACCTCAATAAAGTTTTTTTCTGAAGAGGCTACTAACCACGTGAACTATGGTTCGATGTATGAAAAACATTATCAATCTAAGGATGTATTTGTTATTCATAAGATTAAACGAACTTACCCAAGTGAAGTTTTATCTTGATTATATGAAGGTCTCGTCAAAGTAAATAAATGTCTTGTAGTACCTACTGCGTAGCCCGGTTATACCGCTATTTCAAAGCAAAAAACAACACCCCCTGTTCTCCGCGCCGCATATGCATCTCCTCAGTCTACTTCAAAGCTCCATGCCTCCTTGTTGCAAATCACAGGGAAGATATAATATGGGTAGGGTAGGGTCTTATTTACTTCGACGAGACCTTCCTATAATCAAGATCAAACTTCACTTGGGTAAGTTCGTTTAATCTTATGATTATAGTCGGACTCGTCTCGTAAATAAATGTCTTGTAGATTTTTAAAGAAATTTGCAACAACCGTTACCAAACTCATCATCATTTATTAAAAATAAACTTTATCTAAGAAAATGTTCTTAATCCAGAACAAACCAAACATCTCATACTAAGAAATAACAGTGATATAGTTTGCACATAAGTAGCTAAACAAAACTAGGAGCTAAATACAGCCTTTGCGAAATCGCTAGCGGGGGCCAACGGCCTATTATAAAACAAAGCAAACGTTTTAGACCTCCGAGTCCAACCCGCGGCCTACCTAATGGTGTCAAAGCTAACACCCTTCCTGGCTGAATATATTTCATAATTCGTGCTGCTCTGCTAGGAATTTGGCAAAAATATCACAAAATCAAAACATCAAAAACCAAAACCACAACAAATCTGATCAATATGATAACAGATGACATGGTGATGACACAACGTCAAACGTTAAATACGAGCTTCAAAATCTCTTTTTTGTCTCCTTTCCGTTATTGATGTTTTGTTTTCTGCGCATGCTAAGTTTAGCGGGATACGTTAATAACGTTGAAATTAATAAGGGGTTCCAAACTCCCTATGTGTAACGCGGAGTATAAAGGATACGAAAGATTCGTATATTCTTTTCGTTTTCCGAGTACATAATTTTAAATGATATTCAATAATTTGATAATAAGAATGATAAAATGGTTCATTTATATCCCTCCAATGCCCATCAAGAGCGTTGTTGTAGACTTCAAAATAATAATATTTGATGACCAAGTTCCAAGTTTTGTCCATAGTTTTCTTCTCTTATGTAATGATAGTTCGATAAATTAGATTATATTATGCCCGATTTAACAAAATCACGTGGACAGTTTTGCAAATAAGTAAAGTAGAATATACTTATAAAATATTTTTCAATTATAATATACAGTGTGTCCACGGATTGGGTTTCGGTAAGGTATGTATAAATGACAACAATTTTCCGAGTTAGATTTTGATATTCTGGAAATAGCTTCTGTTCGGTCTCAAACTAAGATGTTGAGAGAATGAACCAAATCAATTTATTGAGAAAAGTTGTTTTGAATTAAAAGCTTAAGCTGTCTCAATTTTCAGAGAAATCCGCGTTCTTTGATTTGCAAGTACCTATTATGAAACTAATAATTATCAATTATTAATTTCTGATTTTTGTCCCGTTCGTAATGATTTTTGCCAGCAATAAACGTTTACAATTTTTACACATATCAAACTTAAATATCTCCTGTACGACTAATCAGAAAGGTATCAAAGTATATATTTTTGAGATCAGGAAAATTAGGTCTTTCATAATATATGATATTATACAAGGGGTTCCATTGAAAAAATGCTACTTTTGGAAAAAGAGTGACATTTCGATAGTCTTTTGTTTTTTTTTATAACATTTTTGAAAAGTTCAGATGAATGTCTAAAACTTTCATATTTACAAAATTTTCATATCTCCATAGATAACGCCGCTAGCATATGGGTCAATATATACGGAATGACCGTGTACATAGTATTAAATAATATCATTTTATAAATAGAATACCTCTGCGTCTACAACTACTTTTATCCACTGTAAAATAAATGCGAGGCAGTATTGTAATAGGAAATTTTTTATCGCTAATTGAAATAAATATTGGACATTTCCGGGATTGATGAAAATATTTCACCCTTTTATACGGAGGATAGAAAGTTGACTTTCTGAGGTAGGAAAGCATCAGAAAAATTCGAAGAGACGTCGGCGCCGCTTTGATCGTTCAACCTCCATTGATTATTTTCATTATTTGAATTTGGTTTATTGCACTCAAAGCGAAAGTGAGATCATAATGTCATCGAATGATGAACGTGTAATAATGACAGAAAATGGTTAGTTCTTTTATAAATTATTTTGGGGTCCCAGAAAGAATGGGACATACGGTAACAGCAGATTCCTCACACAAAAATATTGCGATCTCCCCGAACTTATCTATCCCGAAAGTTGAGATGAACAGTCGAAGTTGAATTTTAATTTTTGATTTATTTGAATGACTTTTGAAATAATCAAGTTATTTTGATGAAATCTGGTATATGGGGCATGCCAAATTCATATCTGACATAACTTTTTTGTACGCACTCGAACATTTTTTATTAATTGAAAAAATGATTTTTCCGTCATTTTCACGTGAAACTTTGTAAAAGTGGAGTAGCAAGACTATCGCACTGTAATCCAGCAGTGTAGATTCGAATGTGAAATTTAAACATAGGGGGCATCGAAAATGTCGTTTTCAAGGTAATAATGACAATAAGTATCTTGATGTCTTGATGTTCAATGTTTTTTATAAAAAAAAAACTAGAAAAAAATGGAAAAGATTTTTCAAACAAATTTCAATTTTTTTTTGGTAAAAAAATATAAAATTAGATTACATTTTTTTTATCAAAAAAAATTGAGCGATCAAGCTTATGTCTAAATTACCATGATAAAACCGTTTTCAAAGCCCCCTATATTTATTTTCAAAATTTTCCACCACATTGCATGGATTACTTCAAGTTCAAATATCTTGAAAAAGGTTGCTCGTAGCCACTTTTACAAAGTATACCTTTTTCATGTATATGTGATGGAGAAATCAGTTTTTCAATTTTAAAGAAATATACGGGTGCGTACAAAAAAGTTATGATTATTTGAATAAGTGAAAGGATGTGTAAGTGGCGCCCCTTACAAATAAGAGAAATTCCGTGCTCAGATTTGAATTTTGCATATCAAACAACCCCCATATACCAAATTTCATCGATATTACTTGATTACTTCAAAAATTATCCAAACAGATCAAAAATGAAAATTCAACTTTGATACCCTGTATCTCTATTTATATTAACATTCTGGATAGACAAGTTCGGTGCGATCGCAATATTTTTGTGTGAAGAATCTGCTGTTACCGCATATCTCATTTTTTCTGTGACACCCTGTATAATAATGATTTTTCACACAAAACCAAGTTTTGCTAAGCATATGTGGATGTTTAGTTCATTGAATTACATACCTACATTCAATGAAAATGGCTGACATTATTTGTCAAATCTTTCAAGAATTCTTCAATTTGTTTCTAACAATTCAATTGATATTTTTTTTAATTCGATATTTTTGTTTTAACGTTTATTTTCAATGTCTCAATGTATTTCTGAAATTTCCAGAGATATTTACAAAATGCATATTTCCCAGAATTTAACGCCACGGGGTATATAGTTTTAGATTTCTTGAAATTTTAATCAGCCAGAAGTGTGGCGAAAATTATTCAACGAACTCAAAAATAGTTCTTTGAGGGTGATTTATGACCCATTCACCAATAAGAGTAGCGCCATTCGAGAAAACGTCCAGCCGTTGGCATTTACCGGGTTTAGCCACCTGTTGTTTATATACATTTTATAATGTTTATTGTAAAATACTTTAGGTACCTCAAAGAATATTTGTGCAAGAAAAATTTAGTTTGCAAAGTGAGGTGCAGAGAGTATATTCGTTGATTTGTTGATTTCCCTTTTGTTTTTTGTCGTTGAGTTCAGATAGTTTTTTAAGAAGAGTAAGTGCCGCTATACTCTATATTTTACACTCAACTCATATAGGAGGACTGGAAGACAAGATATTTTTGTCATAGAAGGAAATTTTGAGAGTGATATAATGATTTTCTGGGGGGTGATTTTCTTAAAACATTCTGGGAATATAAAATGTGTTGCGTTCATGCTCTCAACCAATTTATTTTGAAAAAACATGCAACAATGAAAAAAAACTGTTTGTTCAAACACAGTGGAAAGGCTGTTGAAAAAGACTAGAGCTTCTGCTTTCTTTTGCTTTCTTGAAAACTATATGTCATAATGTATAGTTTTTTGTTTGAAGTTTTCTATCCATTATCTTCAATGACATTACAAATTTTCAATCATCGATAATCATCATTTTCAACAAAATTTATGTAGTTTGGAAAACCCTAAGGAACATCTCCAACTCAACTTTTAGCTGTTCATGTATCTCTCTTTCTCATGAACTTATTGACAGCGTATTTTTGATGTTAAGATATGAGATCAATTAGACAATTCTGTTTTTGATTTGCGATTTCATCTTATTTGTTTTGTGTGTTCCTTATTTTAAATGGGAACCCTCATTTTTTATTTCACATTCAGATTCCTTCTAGAAAATTAAGGACAATTTATCCAATAATATCCATGTGCATCTTTGACCTTTTTGGAGATATTTGCATTAAAAAAAAAATGACAGTTAAGGGGGTACTTTGAAGCTTTGTATCTCAGAGACTATTAGATGTAAAACAATGGAATTTTGGTGGTTTCTATAGAAAATGCTGGTCATCCAAATAGCCTTGACCATTTTTTACAATAATCTACAGGGTCTTAAGAAAAATTTAAGAAAAACAAAAAACTTCAGTTTTTCCAAAAAAACTCGGGTTTTTTCAAATGGAATACCCCATTTTTTGATTCAGATATGGATTCTCGGCAAAATTTTCTTTCGATTGACACTACATTGTCATATACCTTAAATTGATAGATTTCAAGTTATTTACATTTCAAAATTGATCCATTCAAAAAAATGCAAATATCTTGAAAACTATTAATTTTTAATAGAGTATATTTGCATTTTAAGAAAAAAAAACAGTTAAGTGAGTTACTTTGACGCTTTGTATCTCGGAGACTATTGGACGTAAAACAATAAGAATTTTGAGGGTATGTTCCTATAAAAAATGCTGGTTATCAAAATGATCATTATCATTTTTCACAATAATCTACTACATACCACAAATTATAAAAAAAAATCTTTTTGAAAAAACTCCGGTTTTTCAAATGGAACACTTGTTGTTTTAATTTAGATAATGATAATTCTAGACAAACTCTTCATTCGATAGACATGACATTGTGCTCTACATAAAAAAAACAAAAGATTTACTGTCGAATGCCCCTTTTTCCATTCCAGATATTGATTCTAGATAAAAATTTCTTTCGGTTGATACTACATTGTCCTACAGTTAAAAGTTATATCATGTTTTTCAATAAAGCGATTTGAAAATGTGAATAACTTCAGAACTATCAATTTTAGGAATAGGACTGTAGTGTCAACCGGACGAAAATTCTGCGAAGGATTAACATCTGAAATAAAAAATGGGACATTCCATATAGAAAACCATAGTGTTTTTAGAAAAACTGAAGTTTTTTGTTTCTCATGATTTGCCAAGACCCTGTAGATTATTGTAAAAAATTATCGAGATCATTTGAAATACCAGTATTTTTTATAAGTAACCCCAAAATTTATTTTTTTTACGTCTAATAGTCTCTGAGATACAGAGCCTCAAAGCACCCTGGTTAACTCTCAATTTATTTCTAAAAATACAACTATTTCCAAAATGGTCAAAGATGGTCATATACAGGGTACGCCATAGTAAGTGGCCTATTAGAATATTTCGGGAAATAAAACGATTGGGATTCTGAAAATTAGTAGGGAGAGATTTTCGGAGATGCTCTTTTCAAATTAAATAATAGTGACGTTACGCGTCTTCCGGTTTTACCGGAAGTACGCGTCAACTCGCTTGTTTCAAATGGAACACCCTATATACTATTACGTATTTGGATTCTACGTAAAATTCTAGGCAGATTTGATGTATGATGTCCTATACGTAATTATAAGCGTTTTTGGAATATTTGGGTTTTTATGTCAAAAATGACGTTTGCAGGTTCCTATTTAAATGTAAATTTTTCGTATGAGAAAGCCTTCATTGTTTAATTTGTATCGGATTTCTTATTGAAAGGGACCTACTTTAAAAGATGTTTCACAATATTTTGATAAACATTATTACAGGGATGCTCAAAAATAAGATCAAAAAATTAAATCCAGAAAACCGCCAAAAATCAAGTTTTTCAAATGGAAACATCCAATTTTTATAATTTTATCTTATTGAGCATTGAAAATGAAGGTGAGTTTATAGAATATTGTCCATTCCAAAATTCAAAAAAAATAAATAAAAATAAGAATCTTTGGATTGTCCAATCTTATACAAACTCCCCCTCATTTTCACTACTTAATAAGATAAAATGATGAAAATTGAGGTCTCCATTTGAAAAAAAATGATTTTTGGCAGTTTTCTTGATTTTATTTTTGATCTTATTTTTGGGCCACCCTGTAATAATAGTTATCAGAATATTGTGAAGAATCTTTCGAAGTATATCCCTTTTAACAAGAAATCCGATACAAATTAAATAATAAAGAATTTACATTTAAATGGGAACCTGTAAACGTCATTTTTGACATAAAAACCCAAATATTTCAAAAACGCTTAAAACTGACCTTAATTTTCAAAAAAAAATCTAAATGCTAAATAAAAAATTTGGGTTCTCATTTAAAGTGATGAAGTTGGTAGCTACTTCGGGTATAACCGGAAGTTATAGAAAACTGCCAGTATTTTGAAAAAGTAGTTCATGGTCGAGAACCTTGTGTGAGAATTTTCAAGAGCGTATCACTATTACTTTTAAAAGAAAGACCCCGTATAAGCACTGGTTTGATTAATTTTTCAAGTGAACAATCACTACTTGTTGAATGAATCTCATTAGATTTCCAGATAAGTAATTTGGTGTGAAATTTTGGATGGGATGTGGCGGAATAGTGTAAGCAATAATCTGGTGAATAGTGTAAGTTATAATAATTGTATTGAAATAATTCAGTTCAATAGTTTCCGATACATACAAAAATAAACATAATAATATTCCAATCAGGTACCTAAATCAAAGAAAAAACGTTATGCAAAACTGGGGCTAGTACCTACCTGAAATCATTTAATTTCCATTAAAAATAAAAGAGTTTATTATTTTGTGTAGAATAGCATCATAGCATAAAAAGCATTCTGAAAAATTTGCGCCGACCCCTTACCAGTTTGATGGTTTGAATCCGAGAATAACGTACCATCATGTTGTTCTGCGGCTTTCTTTTTCGACGTTATACCACGCCTCCTTAAAAAAGGAACCTGTAGTATTCTGTAGGAACGAAATGCCGATTATCGTCAACAGAGGGCTTTTTCATTTTTGTATAAAAGTGAAGCTTTGCGCCCCGTGCGCCCCCCCCCTCAGTACTAGATTTCTAGATTTATTTTTCCTTTTATGTAGGTATAAACATCAAAATGTGAGATTATCTTGATTCTCTTTCTCCATTCTTAATAATCAACTACCGACACAAATTATTTCAACCCCGAACTTTAACTACAAGCCGGCATCATCGCTTGTCATTTATATCGCGCGCCAAAAGCAAGGTATAGATGAAGCGCGCTTCAACTTTTCGCTGCTCTCTCGACTGTGCTGCGCTCCGCGCTAATTTATTCGCGTCAATCATCGAATAGAAAATCTTTGTCCACTCTTCACTTAAGATTAAAGTTAAAGTTGTTTTTTTCCCTCTGTTGTGTTGTGTTGTAGAGTTGTTTAGTTCTCCAATATATTGAGAATTGGAATGTGAAATGTCTCAGGGATCGGAGAAAAGCGCTGCTCCAGCAGGAAATACTATTCTCAGTTATTTTAAAAAACTGAAAACAAAGAATCAAATCGAAGAGCAAGTGGAATCAAACTCAGCCCAAATATCCCTTACTATACAACGGAACTTTCCTTACCAGAAATGAGGGAAAATTAATTATAAAGGAGGGGAAATACAACCACAAAGTTTTTCGTCTGCGGCGCTTTGCCAGCGGCGCCTGCTGCACCAGTGCCAGTAATAATACATGTGAGAATATTTTTTTCCTGGGACCGCGCCTGTATATAATACCGATCGAGCACAATCACATACGAGTGAGGGTTAATTTAGAAATCCATTCAATTAAAAATTCTTCACCGATATGGAACACAACTATGGAGGACAGAAAACAATCTCGAATATGCTGAGAAACACAAAAAGTCTATTTAACGAATAGATACAGATATCAAAGATCACTACTGACGATTGGGAAAAACACTTTGAATAACTCTATAGTGATAAAGAGGAAAACACGGAGACCAGGGAGACACCCACAAATGAAGAAACACCACCAAGTTGGCTGATACTGATAGAGAAGATCAAACAGCAGCACCTCTAAAAACTATAGAATATAGATATAAACCTGGCATAGACAAAATAACCAACGAAATGATCAAGTATGGAGGGAAAGCACATATGGGCGAGCTGAAGGAGCTTTACAATAAAATACTATCCCTACAAAAAGTACCTTCAGAAAGTAAAAACGGCATAACAATCCCAATCTTTAAAAAAGTAGATAAAACAGACCCCAAGACTACAGAGGAATCAGCCTCCTAAGCACAGTCTCAAAGCTGTTGACAAAAATATTGGCGGAAAAAGTGACTAGAACTGGAATATGTGAGTGAGACTATAGACGCCATATCCATAGTCCGTCAAATAGCCAAAAAAGCTATTGAATTCAACAAATCGACGTTTATGTGTTTCATAGATCTCACTTACCCTTTGACAAAGTGAGACATGACGTCATAAAACTTCTACAAAAAAGGAAAATTCATCAGAATATTGTCCCCATCATCAGAGAAGTAGACATCGGCGATCACACTTTCGTGGAACCAGAAAACAAAACAACAATGAGGGTACCCGTCACAACAGGAACCAGTCAAGGGGACAGCCCCATATTGATTAACATTATCATGGACGAAATCATTACGGAAACAAAACAAGGTGGAAGGGGACATCGGATGGGAGATGCATAAATAACAATTTATGTGCTACGCTGATCATGAGCTTGTGGTCTCCGGAGATAAAGACAATCTACAAAGTTATAATAAATCAAAAGTAATTTTTTAAATGGCTATCTCTACACTGAAAACACAAACACTCACTATATCTAAAGAGCCCCGAAGATGCAAACTTGCAGTTCACCATCAAAGTGTGAAACAGGTTATGACCTTCAATTATCTTGGAGCAAACGTAACAAGAAACAGGAATCTAAATGAGGAAAGAAGAGCTGAACCATCAAAAGCCGCCTTTATATCGGGGATATCCAGATATCATCTGGAGAAACACACACATGAGTACAGAAAGCAAAGTTAGAGTCTAGAAAACATGTGTAAGTAATAACATGCCGTAGAAACAAGGGCAGAAAACACAACCACCGAACGCTTGCTGGAAACCACAGAAAGGCGAGTTCTAAGATCTATAACCGGACACACACTATACGATGGGAAAAGAAGAAATGGCCAGAGTGAGAAGAAGAGCTTTTTAGGGACCATGTAGAAAGAGTGGCCGACGACCGACTGGCAAAAATTGCCAAATATCAAAAACCCAACAGCTCCAGACTCCTAGGAAGACCACCGAAGCGATGGCGCGAAAACTGGACATCAGCGTATATATTCATTTTATTCGGGGTTGTCATCAATTTTTTTATAATTCAGATAAGTCCCATCTCACATTTTTAAACGTTTGAAGCTTCCAGTCTCTTGTTCTCTAGAGGAAGTGGAAAAAGTAGCTGGAATGGAGATAGCAATAATCTTCAAGATCCATTCATCAAATTTGGAAGCAGGATCAATCTATGAAACGCCAACATTTTTGAAGTCCCGAATGTTTGGCAAACCGTTTTTGTTACGACTCATAGGAAACATCTATACATGTACCAAATTATCAAGCTTGGAAATTGGAAAATAATTCGAACGTTTGTATCTACTCATCGCAAAACCTCCTAATCCAATCGGTCCAGGCGCTTCCATTATATGTATATATAATATTCTACAACCCTACGCATCAATCCAATTCAATACATGAGTTAAGTTGAAAATATTTTGAAGGAAGACTTCTATAATTCAACACATTCAGATGTACTACTCCCTTTTTTGTATTCTAAGAAGAAGTACTTCTTGAAAAATAGCATTTTTCAACATCTTTGTCGCCTTCTATATTCCAACCTTTTTTCAACCATCCCTGTTCTTATCATGAGGATGGAGGATGACCAGTTGTTGATTATTTTGGAGACAAAACCATGACCCCAAATGAATAAGGATATTAATGATATTCCATCGTGTTTCTTTCCGAAATTCAAACTGAACCTGGAGAGCTGCTGTTTTCTTCTTTTCAACCCTTCTTCAACTTTTACTTTTCTCAAAAAGCGTAATGTCGCTTCAAGATCCTGCATGGCTAAGCCATGGAGGTTCGTGAGTGATTTAGGCAAAGTGATGCATATTTTATATTTGATGATCAATAGGAGCACAACAAAGTAGAACCAGTGACCATGTGCATTTCTCTATTTGATAGTTACCTCTATAAACAAAAATAAAATCAAAATCAGCTTGCGATTCTCTTGACCATTACATTTGTATCAATTCATCAGAATAAGAGTAGAGTAAAGATAAGAGTAATCATTGTTTGTATTATACCTGTCAAAGGATTCATGAACAGGTTCCAGATTATCCTGATTATGCTTCTAATTTGTTGAAGTTCTTAGTGACATGATGCGAACTTTGTTGATTGAAAAATAATAAAGTTTATTTGGAGCGGTAACAGACAAATCAAAAGACTGATAAACTGATCAGCAAAAAAGTTAAAAGAAGTACAACTTCAAATACCATAAGCTCTGCATTGAAATCTGATAATGATTGGTGCGTAACCGATGCCGTGGTATACTAGCAAATTTATTATATTCAATAGAAGTCGAGTGGAAGTGGGATTTATTATATCAAACAGAAGTGGACATAGAAGTAGAATGGCAATTGAACGACACTGAAAATAATCATATTCAATTTTTATCATTATTACAATAGAGATAATTTTAGCAGGTTCATTATCAACATCTTTTATATGTGCAGCTCATTCTCACCTGGGGCTTCTTCCTTTCGGAATGTTTGAAAGAAGAAACACAAATTTCCGCCACCCAAAGCAAACGATGCCTACGCCTAACTGAGTATTCAGCAGTCGTGAGATAAGATTTGGTTTATCTCGTAAATTATCTCGATATAATACGTCATTATTGAAGAGTTTGAAATAACTCATTACCTACATACAAAAATACTCGATTTTGTCGATATGATAGGATATAAACATTTACAATAAACTCAAATCGAAAGTCTTACTGATATCATCATGATTCCATTTATTGCACGATTGATTAAATGTGTGTAATAAACCTTTTGCAATGTTTGATATGGATCTGTTTGAGACCGGGATATGTGATTGATAGCAATGGTCAAACCTATTAAGGTGCGAATCCACAATGAGAATATCTCACGAGATTTTTGACTCATGAAATAAAAATCTCCAGAAAAAAATAATTTTGTTATCTAAACAGGTCTGAGACACGTGATCATACATATGCTCATATGGAACTCTTCACACGCGGCTGAGCGTCGGCTTCAGTATCCGGATACAGAAAATCTGCGTCTTGCAACCTCGGCCGCCGGCGACGCCGAAGTGTTCAAATGAGAGTATGAGATCGTTGATTGAATAAAAGATTGAATAAAAGAAATAAGATACATGTCTTCTTGACAGTGGCCGCTATTTTGATTCTGGTATACTGTATCTCGCATCCTGTATCTCAGATTCAGTATCCTCGTGTGTCACAGGCCTTATTTTGATCCAAATTCCAAAAATGCAATGAAATACAGGGGGTTCCATTAAAAAAAACTTTGATACTTTAAAGGCTTTTGAGACACCTTGTTTAATATGAGAATAATTTCAAAAAGTAGCCACACCATACATTTTTATATCCCAAAACTTCTTAGAAGTCACGTATATTAGCAACAAAGTTACGATCCGTATAGCGTAAATTACCCTGTTTAATCGAACTGTATAATATACAGTATATATGTATAGGCTCTAGATTTAACTGATTAACATTTTACCACCCTGACGAGTGAATATTCTAGTGAAACAACAAACCATCTAGTCACGATCTAGAAATATTGATTCAATTTACTAACTAGAACTAAATAGTCTTCCGTATGGAACCTCAGTATCCTCAACAAACACTCAATTTACTTGGGTAGCCTCCCGTACGGGACCTCAGAGATTCCCTGATTTTGACCCCATGTATATTTGCTTGAGCGTGGAACTTCAAGTTTCGATACGGAAAACGAGTATTTTATTGATTGTATTAAAAATACAAAACAGTTGTACAGAATGGTTCGGTTTTTGGAATTGAGATTGTGGGTTCCTCTGCCGTGATCTTACCCCGCATGAATTCCAGGCTGAGTACGGCACTTTTTCACCATATTTTCAATAAAGTAGGGTTTTTTACAAATGTGTGTTTAATTTAATAGTCCCACCTTCTAACTCAAACTTCCCAAATTATTGTTTTGTTGGGCGCATTCGAGGTAAGTAGCTTTATGCAAATCACAACGATTTGATAAAACTTACCTCATTCAACTTTGTTGAACGGACCCGGGGTTGTTATACTACAGATTTTGTGTATATTATATATTATATATATATTATGTATAGTTCGGGAGGCAGCGGCTACATTCCAAATGACGAAACCGACCGTCATCGTCAGTCAGTCCAGTAGCGGTGGCGGTGGGTGCGTGCGTGGGAGGTACTCGTGAAATTTTTTCTTCTTAAGTTATTTTATCACAGGGGAAATTATTTACATACATTATTCATATTATTAATCATCAAAAAACAACCAACCGTCAGCCGTGCGGCAAAAAGGGGATGATGCGACAGTCGAGGGCGTGAAAATGACAAATTTTTTTTTATTTTATCTAGCTTGAAATGCCGCACGGCTGACAGTGGTTTTTTGTTGCCAATCAATATGAATATTGTGTGTTTCAATTTCACCTGTGATGAAATAACTTTAGAGTTAGAGTTCCGGAGCCACCCACGCTCGTACCCACCGATGGTATTGAGGCTGACGGTCGGTTTCGTCATTGGGAATGTGACTACAGCGTACCGTATCAAACTCGCTTCTCGGACGGATATGAATCTCATCCAAAAACATTAGACATAATTCGAAGATTCGAAAACAACATCAATAATTATGAGTGGAGAAGAATTTTCTTTACAAGAAACCCAAGATCTTCCATGGAAATACAATAACAATAAATCACCAAAGTATCCAATCACAAGGAAATGTTATTCATCAAGTTAACGACCTTCTATTAAATAATATTCAACAGCTCTACTCTAAGATCACAAGAAACTGTTTTGCAATCAGGCTCATAGTTAAGGAACTGAGTAAGGACATTGCTAAGAACGCATATTCTTCTCTTATCGAATCCCACTTGATATATGGTGTAAGTTTTTGGGGATGTTGTATAAAGCAACTAATGCTGAGCTTATTTATAATCCAAAAAAGATCAATTCGATACTTGTGTGGTGCAAAACCAAGAGAACCATGCAAGCCACTCTTCATTAAAGAGAAAATCCTAACCCTAACTTCTCTTTTTATATTAGAGACAGTTTGCCTTCTCCACAAGAAGTATAAAGACACGATACTCGTCAACTCAACACCCTATTTCACACGCTCTGTAAACAACATTAGGCTGCCAATTCCATCCTCAGTATGTGTTCAAGACTACCTGATATATGGTGGTAGGTGGTAGGAAGCTTTTCAATCACTTGCTCACCTCACAAAAAACGATTCGGGATACAAAACAGTTTTACAAAAGTAAGTGAAAAAAGTATTGGTCGAGAAAGCTCACCACAGCACACATGAGTATCTCGACGATCAGCTTCACTGACTTGAAAAATCTTATCGATCTTATCGCAGGTGACCACACAATGAGTGGCGTAGTTGAAAAGGCCGCAAGTTTTTTTGACGATATAGAAGATTGGTTCGCAAGAAATACACTTATCGGCAGCAGTATTAAAAGGAATGCGATCCTGTTTCGAAAGAGGTTGTCAAGAGGGAAAATGACAACACAGGGATCTACTTGAATGAGTTTCTAGACTGGTCAGCTCACATAACAAATATAACAAATCTGGTGAAAAAAATCAATGCTGTCTGTTATGGTATATGACCATCGTTTATACATACAGTGTGTTTCATTTTGATTGGCAAAAATTCGCTATTTTACTGAAAATTGACCCATAACTTATTTTCTAGCTTATAGTACTCAAAAAGCTCTATCTTTTCATAAAAAAAATGTTGACTATATAATTTCCAAGGCCTGCTATGATTGATAGAAGGGCCCCAGAAACGCGAAAAGTTACTAGGCATTTTTTTTAAATCGTCACATTAATATGATTAAAGCTTAAATATTGAGGAACTATCCAAAGGTACTCTGTTAAGTACGAGTAAAACATGATTTTGTTATTACTTATTATTAGTAAATATTTCATAATACATTACTTTCCCAATATCTTAGTCTTCTTTTTCAACAGCCCCCGTATAAAAATAGACACATGTGTACTGGTACTCAAAGGAATACATCATACGCTAAACATCAATAATATGGATTTAGTCAGCCCAATATTACTATTTAAAAAAATTATTTTTTTTTGAATTGCTTGTGATAAGCTAGACTAACAAAAGTTATTGAATGTTCAAATCATCTCATACCTTCAAAAAGTTGTTGCAAAATCTTTGCTGGAATTTATACAGCGTGATTGGAAAAATTGATTTTTTTGCAAATTTGACCTTACTTTTTGAACATCCCGTATAACATTTTATTTCAAAAATATCCTTAAAGGGGTTTTTGGGTATGCCAAATTCAGAAACGCTATCCGTTTTCAATTAAAAAAATGCCTAATGACTTTTCGCTTTTTTGGGGCCCTTCTATCAATCATAGTAGGTCATGGAAATTTTTTTTTATGAAAAGAAAGAACTTTTTGAGTACTAGAAGCTAAAAAAAAAGTGTTTTCAAATAAGTCTATTTTTAGTTAAATAGCGATTTGTCGCCAATCAAAATGGAACACACACTGTACATACGTGCTTTCAATTTAATTTGTCACACTTTCAAAAGGCTGTGAAATATTAATTTTTTGAGCTGAAAGGTCGACCATAAAAAGAAATTGTAGGGTTTTTCCTAAAGTTTTGTGCTATTGAGTCAAATATTTTCCTAACTGTCAAATGTCAAAATCATTGACCTTACTTATTTTTTTTCAAATGGCACACCCTGTATATCATTACATATTTAGAAACGCGTCTTTTTTCTGATCACGAAAATATAGCACACATGCCCTTTCTATTCAACAGTTAAGTTTAGAGAAACTTGGTATAAATCTGATTAAAATTGAAATTTACAGGTGTTCTTGTTTAGAATATTTACTAAGATATAGAAGATTTTCTGGTTTGTGAATACAGCATTTTAATGATTTACCCAAATCAAGAAGTAGACCCATTTATTTATTTTCACCAACTTACTGTAAAGGAACAGTATTCACGTATAACATTTGAGTGCAACCTTGACAATAATTGGAAACAAATGAATAAACTCGAGTATCTTCATGCTAAAAAATTACAATTTCAATCAAATTCATACCTATTTGCGCTAAACTAGTGAATACAAAGGGCATGTGTGCTATATTTTCGTGATCAGAAAAAAGACGCCTTTCTAAATATGTAATGATATAATAGGGTGTGCAATTTAAGAAAAAGTAAGTTTTGTCAATAATTTTTACATTTGACAGTTAAGAAAATATTTTACTCAATAGCACAAAACTTTACGAAAAACCCTACAATTCCTTTTTTTGGTCGACCTTCTAGCTCAAAGAATAAATATTTTACAGCCTTTTGAAAGTATGACAAATTAAATTAAAAGCACTGTACAGGGTGTTTCCGTATATTTCGTCTGCAAACTAACTCGCTTATTATGCAAGATAGATAGGGACTTCAAATACAAAGTTGGAAGGTATTAACATGAACCGCCAGAAAAAAAAAAATTTTGTATACCGGGTGCACGAGAAAAGTGTGGCAGACACAACTTGCATTTTTTTAAATGGAACACCCCATATACTATTTTATAATCAAATAGACAATATTTTTCTGATCTTAAAAATATACAACATGTAGGTATTCCTTCCAGCCGTTTTCAAAATATTTGAACTTTAAAGTTGGTTTTTTGGTATTGCCAAATTGTAATATCTATGACTACAATAATTGTTTCAACATTATTTATTAATTTTAACCCTTCCAATAATCTGAAACAAGGAATAAAACAAGTGAATACATCATATTATTAATAAATTGATATCATAAAATGCATTCAAGAAAATGTGTTGTGAATAATGGCGGGTATATTCAATAATTGCATTTTATGATATCAATTTATTAATAATAATATGTATTCACTCGTTAAATTCGTTGTTTTGGATTATTGGAAGGATAAAAATTGATAAATAATGTTCAAACAATTATTGTAGTCATAGATACTAAATTTGGCAATACCATAAAACCAACTTTAAAACTCAAATATTTTGAAAACGGCTGGAAGGAATGCCCACATGTTGTATATTTTCGAGATCAGAGAAATAATGTGTGTTGGATTATAAAATAATATATAGGGTGTTCCATTCAAAAAAATGCAAGTTGTGTCTGATCACACTTTTCTTGTGCACCCGGTATACAAAAAATTATTTTTTTCAGGCGGTTCATGTTAATACCTACCAACTTTGTATCCAAAGTCCCTATCTATCTTGCATATTAAGCGAGTTAGTCTGCAGACGAAATATACGGAAACACCCTTTACATATGTATCGTAACTAGGTCATTTTGCGCCCAGTGCGACCTTTCGTTTTTGCGCCCTGTGCCTTACTTTTTTTCCAGAATTTCTCAAAAAAAAATCGGCAGAAACGTAAGAGATATACAGGGTGTTTCCTAAAGATTGGTAAAAAATTCGTTGTGTGATTCCTGGGGTATTTTCATGAAAAAAAGTTCCCATAAACATTTGCCGAAAAATGCTTCCTAAGGGAGCTACGCCCCTTTAAATAGGGCACCCCGAAGACGGTTTTTCCTCAATATTTCCGAAACCTTACATACAAAAATCATGAAATTTGGTACATCATACAAACTTTTAATGCTGAATGAGAATTTGAGCTCAGAATTTCAAAATTTTAATCAGGGGCGTACCATACTGGCGTACCATACCATTTAAAAAATTGGATTCTTTTAACCTTTAACCCCGCCAGTATGGTACGCCCCTGATTAAAATTTTGAAATTCTGAGCTCAAATTCTCATTCAGCATTAAAAGTTTGTATGATGTACCAAATTTCATGATTTTTGTATGTAAGGTTTCGGAAATATTGAGGAAAAACCGTCTTCGGGGTGCCCTATTTGAAGGGGCGTAGCTCCCTTAGGAAGCATTTTTCGGCAAATGTTTATAGGAACTTTTTTTCATGAAAATACCCCAGGAATCACACAACGAATTTTTTACCAATCTTTAGGAAACACCCTGTATATTTTTTTTTCAATTTGAAACATTATGTCTCTTTGAATAAGTAAATAATCATTTGGAACAATAATTGGAACCACAAAACAAAATAAAAATAAATTCTTAAAATTGGTATTCAATATTGTTTGTATGATCACAGATATTTGGCTATACATTTGGTATTTAGCAAGTACTATATAACCATGAGTTCATTGTATACAGGGTGAAACAAATTCGAGTATATAGCACTGGTAACTCGTAGACCATAAGAGATACAACGTCGATCAAACGGAGGCAAAGTTGCGCAATTTGGACCTCAAAACAATGCCGCTTTCGTAAATCCTGATGGCTTCCGGAGATATCCAGCAATAAACGTTATTTTGAAATTCTTATTTATTTTGCCCTGAACATATTTGTAGAGATAATTGAGAACGAATGACTCATTTTCATGGCCACTTTTTCTGCTCTTCAAGATATTAGATCAAAATTGAAATTCGACGTTTCGAATTCTCGCGACCATCATCAACTTTTTTTTTCAATTTTGAATACCTCTTTGCTTCCTGAAAATACTGATATGTCACACTTGCCATTTTGAAATAATGCAGAAAGTTGATACAAAGTTATCAAAAAAAAGTGTTCGATCCTCTCAGAACTCATCACGCGGATCGTAGTCATGATAACATGTGACTTTTTAAGCTTGAATAAAGAAGCTTCACGTTTAAAAAAGGTTTATAAACAAATAAAAAAAAATAAAAAAAAAATGGATAAAAAAAGTTGAGTATGATATATCATTATTTTCAGGAAGCCAAGGGTAACCAAAAAATTAATTGAAAAAGTTGGGTTCATATTTGAAAAAAAAGTTGATAATGGTTGCGAAAATTCGAAACGTCGGATATTAGTTTTGACTATCTTGAAGAGCAGAAAAAGTGGCCATGAAAATGTGTCATTCGTTTTCAATTATCTTTTCAAATAAATTCAGGAGAAAATAAAGAACCAGTTACCAATGCTATATACTCGAATTTGTTGCACCCTGTATACATACATATTTGTATACATAAATAAATAGAAAAACATCATCAACACACATCATATTACATATTAAATAAACAATAAAAATTATAGATTCAATACAGAGAAACTTCTATGGCTTCAAGTAAGCAAATTTAGTAACGACTGATTCATAGTCCAGACTTTCAGCTATGTAATTTTCTATAGATAAAATAACTAAATTTGTAGTGCTTTTTTGTGTCATAGTTGACCATAAAATTGTCTTTACTACTTTCATAGCTTACTAAAGCTTCTTTCACAAGATGATGTGGTTACTGGCAATGTTAAGAATATTTTTAAAGCAACTATAATATCTATCTATTAAAAAAAAATCGTAAAGTGCCTGAATCAAATCTACTGACGATTTAACATAAAAATTCTGACTGATTTAAATCAATTTCATATTTTTTGATTAATCAAGAGCTCGTTTTTTTAATTCTTTCGAGTGTGTCAGTGGTCTTTAAACTGTTTATTGTTAGAAATTGAAAATCACTTCCTACTTCGTCAAGATTTTTAAACCTTCACACACAGTGGTTTGACAGGGCATCAATTACACGAAACATTTCAATTTTAAATGTCTGATTTCTTATCTCTTGCCTTTTCTGTCTCTGTCTTCTGACTCTGACTATTTGTGAAAGGCCGTAAGAATGAGCGAATAAATTGATTTATGAGCAACATAATAGATGTGCCTTTGATAATATGAACTAATTATTTTGATTTTTCTTATTTTAATTTTGTATGCACTTATTTTGAATCCCTCATCTTTGCGCCCCCAGCGGAGTGCGCCGCGGTGCGGGGGCACCGACGGCACCGCCCTAGTTACGGCACTATTCAGAAAGTCTACGAATTTTATATCACGCCAATTTTGAAGCCTTGCTAAGGTACGGCGAATCATCTTTAGGGAAAGAATTGGATATATAAAGTATTCTTAGTTCATAAACATGTTATTGGGCTGATGAATAGGCTGCAGTGTACAGACAGCTGTCGAGAAATATTCAGCACAAATAGAATAATGATAGTTCATGGACTATATAGAGGAACGGACCAAATTTCAGGAGTGTTTTATACACGCGAAAACAATGTGAAAAAAACCATATGTTGTTATCCGTTATTCATTTGTTTTCAAGTTATAGCGCAATATCAAATTCTTTTCTACGTTTCACTTTTATCAAAATGTCCACGTTATCACACTCGGGATGCACCTATTCCACGAATTAGAAATACTGCAGCCAGTTTTTCTTTATTTGGTACTATACTTACCTTCATTTGGTGTTACGCTATATAACTTGAAAACAAATGAATATCGGATTTTTACATTGTTTTCGCGTGTATAATACACTTTTTTTTGGTCCGTTCCAACTCACCCTGTATATTTAAATGTCATATGTCTTAGCACTAAGTGCTGAAATGTATTGTTTTTGATTCGAAATGAAGATTATCATTATTATTATTCTTATTATTACTGTAATGTGAAATAATTTCACACTGAAACTATAAACAAACCGCTAAAGTACTCTCCAGAAAACTGACTACAACTAAAAAAATGATGTCTATTTTTCATCCATCTTTTATCTCACGTAAAAAACTTTTGGTTTTTCAGAGGCAACCAGTCCTCAAATAAAATTTTCACGACTCTAAGTTGAGGGAGATGATCTCTATACTACTTATCGTATGTACATCAACTTACAAAGAAACGGAGTGTGTGAAATCAAAATAGTGTGTTCCAGTGGCATGCAAAAAATTTCATATTTCAATCAACTACACATATTCTATCGCCCTTAGGTCCTTAGGTACCTACCATAATGTCAGTTACACCAAAATTCAGAACAGTTCACACTCCACGCGACGTTGTTTGGTCACAATGTCTACTGGTGAAACATAATAATAATTCATTCTGAACCCGAGAATGAGAAATCGGTGACCAACAACTGTTATCAAAAATCGGTTTTTGCCTGATTTCGATTCATATACACCCAATGAATTTATCAAAATGAGTACTGAACAAATCCGCTTAGTAGTTTTGCCACCATATCGCGCTAATCCATTCTAGTTTTTCCTGTAAAATTGTCGTTTTAGTTTAGAACGACTTATCATTCTCATTAGGTACTCAAATGTTATTGAAATTAAGATTTGAAGAGATCTTGAATTTGAACATAACACATTTCAAAATGATGATTCAAGAGATTCTAATCAGGATTATTGCTGGTCAGTATACAGTGTGACCCATTTGTTTTGGGAACACCCTGATAAAAAGTTTATTTCTTAACCGATTTGGTTCGTTTTTTTTTTTGGATTGTGGAGCTCGAAAAATTGTATATTCTTGGCAAAAAGTGACCTTCGCCATTTTGACTTCAAGGCCTACTATGTTAGTTTTTAAGAGCAAAATTTCAGGAAACCATATTAGCAATTTTTTTAGTAAAAATCTGTGTGCGCCACTGGATTCAGCATCCTTTAAAACGGGTCTATACAAATTTTCAACCGAAAATATCAAGTTGAAAAAAATTAAAAATTCGCACTTTAACAATCTATCAAAACAAATAAAAATGACATAAAACTAAAAATTTGGTAACTTCTATCAAACCACCATCAACTTCAATGCATTTATCATTTCTTTTGATAGAATCAAAGATTGTAAAAGTGCGAATTTTTACCGCATAAACATCCAACGTTATTTCATTCAGCAGAAGTAAATAAAATGGGCCCAGCTGTTGCTCGACGTCTATTTTGGATTCAAGAATAGACCGATGTTGCGAAACGAATAGAATCTCAAACGCTATTTTCTTACAGTGTCTGGCCCCCTGGGAGAGTTATCACAATAAAGATAGGTGAAGGTATATTTCGACACAAATTTCACATTATCAAATAAGTAAAGGATTGCAAAAATAGGTTCTCGAAAATTTAAGCTGGCTGAATATGTAATTGAGAGTGGTCAAGTGTATATACGTACATATATTGAAACCACATCTGAGTTAGAGATATTTGTTTTGTTACTTGTCTTCCGATATTAAGTCTATGGTGACGATATTTCTGATATAAGTATAGGTACATTCAAGAACGGCACAAGCAGCAGAGTTTGATGTTCGTCGTTAGTTTACTGCATGGTGACATCTTCATTTATTGATAATGTTGACTATTCCCTGGATCAACCTTTGCCCACAGAAAGTATTATTTATTTTATTCCATGCAATTCAAGGTGATTCCAGCAAAACTTGTCATAATTGGATTATTTGATAAGAGCCTTAACGACGGAAATGTTTTGTAACAAAACTCATTAATCAAAATTTAACAATAGATACGTAGTGGGAACTTATTGATTGATGGTTAGTCAAATTAATAAGTTCGGAGTAGAATCTTTTCCTGGATATGCCGATATTTCGATATTTGGTTGAACTTAATTATAAACATGAAAGATTCAATAATTTGTCGATAACGATAATGTATCTGAAAATATACAGTGTGTCGCAGATAAGATGAATAGACCCCTGTATTTTTCTTATTTGAAGAAGTCGAGGCTCGAAATTTTATACCGGGTGACACCGTATAAACTAACACCCCCCTTAACTTTTTTATTTTTCATCGTACAGCAAAATAAAAAATACTGACTTCAAGAGGAATTTTTTTGCAGTTTGAATATAACTTCTTCTTCAAAGCTATACGGAGGAGCGACAAAAAGTTATTTTTTTTAAATGGAAAGCCCAATTTTTTTCTATCCAGAATGAAAGATCTTACTTTTCTGATTTCAAAAATATCATATTTGTAGACATTTCGTTCAGTCGTTTTCGAGATATTTAGTTTTGAATTTTCACCAAATAGGCCGTCAAGTTCATTTTGTTAATTTTGTTTCGCTGCCACAATGATCGCCCTAGGAAACTAGGTTTTCGATCGGTTAGTCAGAAAATTGGATGAGCCTACCATTGACCTCTTTGCCACGCGTATAAATACAAAATGTATGTACAATCTTTATATCATGGAAAAGAGATCCGGACGCTTATGCTATTGATGTTTTCACGGTTGATTGGACAACCTTCTATTTTTACGCCTTTCCTCGCTTCGACCATACACGCTTGATGGTCGAAGTTTCCTTGGTTCTCTGTGGTCGCGAAGGTTCTGCAGATATTAATTGCTGATAAAGCGGAGGGAATATTGGCGATACCAAACTGGCCTTCTCGATCGTGGTATCCAACATTCATGTCACTTTCAATAGATGAGCCAAATATTTTTCCTCCTGACGAAAACTTCTTTCCTCTGGTAGGACTCAACAATCCTTGGTCAGCACTTTTTCACTGATAGCAGGATGATTATCCGGAAAACGCTGCTCCTAGGACAGGAACCAGAGGACTGTCTGGAAATCTGTTTATCTTCAATAACACAGGCAACATTCAAACATTACAGCTCAGGCCTCAAGCGGTGGTGGGAATTTTGCGAAGCGAACTGCTCAGACCCATTTTCAGTCTCAGTAACTAACGTTCTGATCTTTTAACCCAACAGTTCCTCTTAGTTCCCTCACCTCTTATAGATCCGCTATAGCGCAAATAGAGGGTCCTGACTTATCTCACGATTATAGGTTGCAAAGGTTTACAGTTCTTTTCTTTAATGTCCCCCCCCTTTTTATGTTTTGACATAAAATTAACTTATGAAAAATTCTTGGAATGTTTTTTTAAATAGGAAAAGGGGTCATGTGATACCTAGTTTTGAAGATCCTGCTGAGTACTTTATAACCCTAGAATATTGAGTCGATATTTTTAAGTACTACAAAATGGAGGTGCATTCAATTACTACATTGATACATACACTTTAAAAAAAAAATTGACAAATTCAATTCAAAAGATGCTTTTTTGACATTTTTGTCATCTATTCCTAACCCAAACTTTATGTTAAGAATATTTCCTTTAATTGAAGGACATTAACGGGGCTACTGGTAACAAGCAGGTTTTTTAACTATCGGGATCGCCCCAACGAATATTTGTTGGGGCGATCCCGATAGTTAAAAAACCTGCAAGAATATTTCCAGCATCTTTTGAATTGAATTTGACGAATTTTTTTAAAAAGTGTATGTATCAATGTAGTAATTGAATGTACCGCCATTTTGTAGTACTTAGAGATATCGACTCAATATTCTGGAGTTATAAAGTACTCAGCAGGACCTTCAAAATGAGTTGTCACATGACCCCTATTCCTATTTAAAAAAACATTCCAAGATGGCGCCCAGCCGCCATCTTGAATTTTTCATATGTCAATTTTATGTCAAAACATAGTAAACATGCTTGTATTTCAGCACCTAGAATTTGAAGTTCCCAAGTTGAGCCGTTCAAAAAATAAAAGGGGGGGACATTAAAGAAAAGCACTGTATATGCTGAGACCTAACACCCCAAAATATGAGCACACTTGGGACCCTGCAAAAGTGTTGAATTATTTAAGGGATATGGACTATTCGAACAAATCATTCGAATTGCTTTCATTTAAAACGGTGACACTATTAGCATTAGCGTCGGGTCAGCGGCTTCAAACCTTTTCTGTTATCGACATCAATGATATACACAAGAGGAATAATGAAATAGACATCCCTATTTCGGCGAGAATAAAAACATCTCAGATAAGTTAGCCTCAACCTACATTACACATCTTGTGCAGGACCCTATGTAACGCGTGTCAAAGACCCTGTTGGCATATTTTGATAGGACGGAACCTATTGGGGGTGTTGTGACTAACGTTTTCATTACTGCTAAAAAGCCATACTAAAAGGCATCCTCGTGGACTCTGGGAAGATGGGTAGAAGATATTTTGTCAAAAAGTGGTATAGATACCAGTCGATCTCCTGCGCACAGTACGAGACATGCGACCACATCGGACGCTGCTCGGAAAGGGTTAAATTTCGACACCATCAGGCGTGCAGCGGGATGTTCGGAAAATTCAAAAACGTTTTCGATGGTATACAATAGACCAATATTAGCGAACGAGCAATCATTCGCAGAAACTATCCTTACTTCATAATTATCATTGTATGTCTTGGTCAGAGTTTGTCTTAAGTTTTTCATGGTGATCTCTCTATGTTTTGTATCATTCCTACTTCGATCAGGGTGTTATAATGATATCTTCAATAAAATAGTGTTGTCGCGAATGACTCTCTTTAAATAGCTACATGAAACTTATTTACGAGAGGAGGTCTAATATAATCTTAAGACTAAACGAACTTACCTAAGTGAAGTTCAATCTTGATTATCTTAGGGGGTCCCAACCCTCCCCTTCCCTGGGTCATTGCAACAACACATGGCTTTAAATAAGACTGAAGGTGATTGTAGGCGTGGGGAGCTGGTGGGACTGTGGAATCTTTAAAATATGTGATGTTAGCACGTAAAATGAGGATACTACATGAAACTTATTTACTTCGAGGAGGTCTTCATATAATCAAGATTGAACTTCACTTAGGTAAGTTCGTTTAATCTTAAGCTTATTTCATCAAAGGCGAGTCTAATATCGTGAAAAATATGGTCGTCATGCTTTTAAAGCCAATTGTTCATTTATGAGATCTCGTTAAAACACTTAAGCTTTAAGAACCATTTTTATAGACATTCCACATGCCTCTAGTGCAACAGCTCCTTTCATAAGTATTCATAGAACAATATGGTTTTGAGGGTCACCTGGAATTGTCTCATGATAAACCCTTTTTACTTTATGATTCACATGATGTGGCCAATTGGCTGTAAAAACAAAAAGAAGAGCAATTTAACTAGTTTCAGTGTTTTTCCTTGGATTCTTGTTTGATCTGAAGTCTGTAGTGTTGATAATTTCGTCACGTGGATTTTTGAAAAAGTTTTGTGGGCTTTGTACATTTACAGTTTGATCCTCAGTGATCCAGAGCCTTCTGATAACCTTTCACTTGTATTTATAAAGTTTGAATAGGTAATTCCTCCGTCTTTGTCTTTTGAACTGCCTAGATTTCTTGATTTTGAACCATTCATTTGCATTTGAGCTCATGTTAGAACACAGTTAATGAACAAAATTGTTATATTCAAAAGGACTTATCAAGGTTTTATTCTAAGTAATTTTACAGCAATCTTGCTTTTCCGTTGACTTGAATAAAACCAAGTATACCTCCAAAGAAATAGGCTTTATCATGGTTTTATGGAGTAAATATACTGTGTGTCCAGAATAAAATGATGTACAGGGTGTCCCGTTATATTTTAGCCATTGGCTAACTTTTTTATTATTGATCGTAGAAAAACGCTTGAATCATCAAAGTTGAAGTAAATCTCACCAGCATTCAGAATCCGTTGTCGAAAAACCCAAAATCGAATCGGAAATAGGAAATTTTGACAGATTCTTGAGTTTATTAAATGGGACACCCTGTATATTTTATCACAGTTCGATAGAGAATTGTCTCCTGATTCCAAATATATATAGTTTGTGAGGTCTATTTTCAATAGTTCAAATTTTATAGCCACTTTAATATAACAATGTTCCATGGGTAGTTGGATATATATATCCAACTACCGAACCATGGCAATTCCAATATTGATAAACTGGCCAGTTGTCAAAAATCCCCTTCCTTGCAAAATATTTTCGAAAACAAAGGGAAATTTTGACAACTGACCAGCTTATTAATATTGGAATTGCAATGGTTATATCCAACTACCCATGGAACATTGATATATTAAAGTGGCTTTAAAATTTGAACCATTGAAAAAAGACCCCACAAACTATATATATTTGGAATCAGGAGACAATTCTTCATCGAACTGTGATAAAATATACAGGGTGTCCCATTTAAAAAACTCAAGAATCTGTCAAAATTTCCCACTTTGATGATTTAAACGTTTCTCTACGATCAATAATAAGAAAGTTATCCAATGGCTTGAATATAACTGGACACCCTGTACATGGGGATATTGGAAACGGTAAGAGATACGACGTCGCTTAAATGGAAGAAAAGTTGCGTATTTGTTTGCTCAAAAATCGAGCTAAGACTATTAAAGCTTTGTTCTAGTTTGAATCGATACGGTGATGTAGATACAGGTTGAAAAAGAGAAATGTCCATTTTTAAAAAACCACAATATTTTGCTTATAACTAAAGCTAACATTTCTAAATTTTCAGGATATGGGTAAGAGAATACGACAATTTCGAAAACGGCATCAAACAAATTGTAGACCTACTATGTTGCGTCCGGCCGAGGTCAACTTTTGTTTTTTTTTTATGGGAATTTCTCCATTTTCAAAATCCGTATAATGATTTCCAAAAACACGACTATCCTCAAAAAACAGACTTGACTTTGGCTGGACGCAACAAACTAGGCCTAAATTTTTTTTCTACGCCGTTTTTAGAGTCGTCGTAACCTCTTATCCATATCCTGAGAATTTGAAATTTAGCTTTGATAATAAGCAAAATATTGTGGTTTTTTAAAAATGTGCCTTTTTTTAACCTGTATTTACATTACGGTATCGATTCAAAATAAAACAACGGTGTAATATTTTTGAGCATACAAATACGCTACTTTCCTTCTATTTGAGCTCACTTTTTGAGCTACCTCTTACCGTTTCCAATATCCTCATATACAGGGTGTCTCACGGTGACCGTCCATTAGAATATCTCGGGGAATAAAACGATTGGAATTCTGTAAATTTGTATGGTGAGGTTTAAAAGGATGCTCTCTTCAAATGAAATAATAGCTACGTTGCGCGACTTCCGGTTATACCGGAAGTAGGTGCCAAGTCGCTTGTTTCAAATGGAACACCCTATATATGTATTATTACATTTTTGGATTCTACGTAAAATTCTAGGCAGATTTCACGAATCATGTCCTATACCTAAGTATGAGGGTTTTTGAAATATTTTAGTTTTTATGTCAAAAATGACGTTTGAAGCTCCTATTTAAATGTGAATTTCACGTATAAGAAAGCCTTCATTATTTAATTTGTATTGGATTTCTTGTTGAAAGGGACCTACTTTGATAGGTTTTTCACAGCAATATGAAAACTATTATTACAGGGTGGGCCAAAAATATGATCAAAAATTAAATTCAGAAATCGGCCAAAAATCAATTTTTTCAAATGGAAACCCCTAATTTTTATAATTTTATCTTATTGTGCATTAAAAATAAGGGTGAGTTTACCTAATATTGTTCATTCCAAAGATTCAAAAAAAAAAAAAAAAAAAAAAAGAATTTTTGTAAAGGACAATCTTATACAAACTCACCTTTATTTTTAATGCACAATAAGATAAAATTATAAAAATAAGGGGTTTTCATTTGAAAAAAATAGATTTTTGGCCGTTTTCTGAATTTAATTTTTGATCTTATTTTTGGCCCACCCTGTAATAATAGTTTTCATATTGCTGTGAAAAATCTATTGAAGTAGGTCCTCTTCAACAAGAAATCCAATACAAATTAAATAATGAAGGCTTTCTTATAGGTGAAATTCACATTTAAATAGGAGCCTTCAGCCTTCAAACGTCATTTTTGACATGGAAAGTAAAATATTTCAAAAACGCTCATACTTTGATACATGAAAAGTGCCTAGAATTTTACGTAGAATCCAAAAATATAATAATATATAGGGTGTTCCATTTGAACCAAGCGAGTTGGCACCTACTTCCGGTATAACCGCAAGTCGCGCAACGTAGCTATTATTTCATTTGAAGAGAGCATCCTTTTAAACCTCACCTTATAAATTTTCAGAATTCCAATCGTTTTATTTCCCGAGATATTCTAATGGCCGGTCACCGTGAGACACCCTGTAGTGCCATGTACAGGGTCATTCCGTCAATATTTTTCCAAAAGTAGCATTTTTTCAATGGAACCCACTGTATATTATCATATATTATGAAAGAGCTTATTTTCCTGATTTCAAAAATATATAGTTTGATACCTTTCTGATGAGTCGTTCAGGAGATATTCAAGTTCAAATATGCTTAAAAATCAAAATTCACATGCCTGTTGCTTTGGAAAAAATGATAGAATCGTGATTATATAGATTGCATCAATAGAAATGGAGGTCAAATAACTTAATTTTCTAGATGTTACTCCAAATATTAACGAGTTAATAAATCTGTGCAACTTCATCCATGGTAACCGGGATTTAAATACTAATTTTTACGCATATTTAAACTTAAATATCTACCCATACCTAATTGTTGATTTTGATATGTTATTGTTTTACTGACTTGTCATCATAACATAACTGGCAGTGTGCCAATGTTTATTGTTGTCCATGAGCAATTTCCAATTAAATTTGAATTTGACAAAATATTGGGAAAATATAATTGCACTAGTTGTAATGTTTACTATTATCATGTTTTGTATTGCTTTCACTTTAGCATTTTGCATTTGTATTTGCTTTGTCCATAAAATTTATTCAAATTTTTCTGTGGCAATAAAGCATATTTTATTTGATTTGATTTGAAAGACTCATCAGGGAGGTATCAAACCATATATTTTTGAAATCAGGAAAATAAGCTCTTTCATAATGTATGATAATATACAGGAGGTTCCATTGAAAAAGATGCTACTTTTGAAAAAATGTTGACATTCTTTTCTGTTCCTGTGAGGTCAGTCTTCTTTTCTCTCTTGCGTAACGTTCTTTGGCTCTTTGGAATGCTCTCATTTTATTTTTGTCGATAGCATTTCTTACGGGATTTCCTCATTTCACCAGTACGGCAGACTGTTTTCCTACATGCACAAAATAAGGGAGTACTCTTCACATTTGCGAGTTGTCTTTTCTTTTTTTTTTAAAGGATTTTTGAAAAGTTCAGATCAATATCTAAAACTTTCATATTTACAAAATTTTCATATCTTCATTGATAATGCCGCTAGCATATGGGTAAATATATACGGAATGACCCTGTACATCTTTTTTTTCTAGACACACTGTATTGCTATTGCTTAAAACCATTTTGAATATTTTGAGTCAAAGTTACAGCCTAGATTTTTTAAGGAGGTTTTTTGGAGTAAACAGCTGATATTTAATGACCTCCATAAGGGTTGCTTAAAACCAATTTCTCATTGGTTTTATCAGTGAGCCTTATAGCTTATTTCAAAACCTTATTAAAGGATCATTTTGCCGTAAGGCATATTTGGTTTGAGTTGAAGCTTCCTTAAAGCTACATTTTCTCGACTATTCGCAACTGTGCCGCTCACATTTCGATTCACCGTCGACCTTCGCGAATTCCATCGAAGAATCCGGTTCGCGCACAGAGGTCTCAAGTCTCCGATGATGATGGGCAAAACAGGTTTCGTCACATTGCTTCCTTCTTAGAGCATGTCGTTCTGAAATGTCTCCATGTCGGTATCGGCAACGGTCCCCGAAACTGCACTCTGCAGCGTGATGTACGGTGGAGATAGCTGTCCACCGTCTTCTGGTTCGTCGAGAAGGATAGCAGCATACCAGGATGTCAATGAACTTCCCTTGATGATCACTTCCAGCATGCTTCTCACCACACGCCAGTCCACTCGGTCATTGGTCATCTTTGGAATAACCAAATGAGTCAGGTCCTGTGACAGCATCAAGTCTCGAAGATGACTGAGGGCTTTCCAGACATCACTGTAGGTGGTCAGATGATGTGGAAACGTTTTCGTCACAATGTGACCCAGTGAGCCAACGAATATTCGGCCGGTGCTCCGAACAAATCCAGCTGCCTCTCCTGAACAATGTCATTCTCGACTTTCTGGCCATTGAAGTAAAGGGACATGAGGGTTTCCAGTGTCTTCCTCGGGTGACCTGATTTGCATCACTTCAGCGTCTTGATGATCACAGTTTCAAGTTGAAAAAAATCGATATGTGAATTTTTCATGCAAGTTCCTACGAAAGCGTAGAGGGACCAAGAAAATTTTTATGAAATTTTGTTCAAGTTAGATATGTACGTTCTATTTGGGTTTTGATCAAGAAATTTGAAAAAAAAGCATCAGTATGAGGTTATGTTTGCATAGTTTTGTTATATCTCAAAAGATTTTTGCTGAAATTAGATAATATGTAGGTTTTATTTGGGATTTGATCAAGAAATGTTTTAAAAAATGACTTGGTGAGGTTATGTTTGCATTGTTTCATTATTTTTTATTTTGTTCGTTATTTTCCCAAGATCTTGTTCAAATTAGTTATTGAGGTTCTATTCAGGACTTTATCAAGTAATTGGAAAAAATTACCAAGTGAGGTTATGTTTGCATTGTTTTGTTGTTTTCCAAAGGATTTTGTTCAAATAGAGTGTGTTGTAGGAATGTCGATCCCGAAAGCTTTCCTAATCCCGGAAAAAGATATCCCTTTTTTACCAAATCCAAACTAACTCAATCGAAGCCAAACTAACCCGAACATCAGACACAAATTTACTACATTGTTACTTCGGCGATCACCATGGCAACATATTCTGTGTCAACCAATCTGACCAATCACGGGGCCGGTGCGAGGTCCCAGTTGCATTTTACTGTAGTCTCTACTTCAATGTCCATCAAGTCATCGTAGAGAATGTTCCTTCTTGCCCCCCTTTAGCTTTGTCGGTGATATGTTTCAACGCGTGGATCGTTGTCACCCCCTTCTTTACCATATTGGTTTTTATAGAAGCCTTCCAATGCGTCGATCTCCTTTGCCAGTCTGATGTTTACTATGTTCTCATATGCCTTAGCAATGGTATCTATCAAACAGATTGTTCTGTGTTTTGTAACATCTTCAGTGCACTTCCTTGATTTCTCTAAAAAGAATAGTTCCGCTATTTTCCACCTACCCTGGAAGACGTTCTCTTGTACTCAGTTTTAATTGTTTTAATCCTTGACCATTAGTATTTTTATTATGCTAATGGTATATGCCTTTCTGCTTTACCAATAAAATGTAACAATTTTCATGATGATAAAGTATTATTTGATTTGATTTATTGAAAGTGAACTCTAGAAAAAACTCGGTGTTCTCAGCTATTAGATATTCGATACCGAAGGCTGAGATTTCATCTGTGCTTGGCGCCTTTCAATATTTGGATCTGCTGCTGGCATTGATTTTTCCGGGGTTATTGTGTCGCAACTTCTTGCAGATCTCGAGATGATGTCCATATCTTCAACGTTCGTGGTGACTTTGGTAATAAGAAGCTCACCAAATGTTTCTCTTTGCTGAAAAATGAATAGAGTGGTTCCAGGATTATCTATGCCGAGCCTGTTCTTCACAATCCTGTACCCTTCTCCAAAGATGTCCAACTCATTACATCTTCATTTAGCATGGCTTGTTCTCGTATTTAATTAATTGATCTTTTTAGTTTTCTTTTCTGTTCCTGTGAGGTCAGTCTTCTTTTCTCTCTTGCGTAACGTTCTTTGGCTCTTTGGAATGCTCTCATTTTCTTTTTTGTCGATAGCATTTCTTACGGGATTTCCTCATTTCACCAGTACGGCAGACTGTTTTCCTACATGCACAAAATAAGGGAGTACTCTTCCCATTTGCGAGTTGAAAAACTATAGCAAGGAGTTGTCGAGGTCAGCCAAGAACTCCACAAGGCTACAGTTTGGGCTAATATAACAACCACTATAGTATAGTATAGTTGGTTAGTAGATGGCAGACAGGAGGTTTTGAAGTCGGAATTCCAAGTCGGATGGATGGAATTCCGACTTTAAAGTCGGAATTCTGACCTTAAACTTGGAATTCTGACTTCGAAGTGAGAATTCTGACTTTAAACTCGGAATTCCGAATTCGGAATTCCATAAAAAATTTGTTGGTGGCCCTTCTACGCTGTTCGGCAGCAATCAGATCGATCAGAATAATGTTTATACTATGTGTATTTGACTTTGTGAGCTCCTGTTTCCCTGACTCCTTTTATTCCCAAAAATGACAAAGTGATGATTATGTTGGCATAGTTTTGCTATTTTCGAAAGGATTTTGTTCAAATTTGATATGTAGATTCAATTTGGAATTTGAGCAGTGAGGTTATGTTTGCATTTGTTAGTTTCCAAAAGATTTTATTTCAAATAAGATATTATGTAGGTTCAATTTGAGATTTGATCAAGAAATTTTGAAGAAAATGCATTAGTGAGGTTATATTGTTTGCATAGCATTTGCTATTTACCAAATGATTTTGTTCAAGTTAAATAATAATATTATATGGGTTAAATTTTTGCGATTTGGTATAGAAAATCAAAAAAATCACTTAATGAGGATATGTTTGCATAGTTCATAGTTTATAATTAGATAATAATATGTAGGATCCATATTTGGGATTTGATGAAAATGTTATTGCAAAATTACTTGCTGAGGTAATAGCAAGGTAATATTTGCATAGTTTTGTTATTTTTCGCCTTTTGATTTTGTTCAAGTTAGGTATGTGGGTTCATTTTGGGATTTGATCAAGAAATTAAAAAAAAAGCATTTTTGAGGTTATGTTTGCATTTTTTTGTTATTTTCCAAAGAATTTTGTTCAAATTAGATATATAGGTTCTATTTGGGAATTGATCAAGAAGGAAAATTGAGAAAAATGCATAAGTGAGTTTGCAAAGTTTTGTTATTTCCCAAAGGACTTTGTTCAAATTGGATATGTAGCTTCTATTTAAGATTTGATCAAGAAATTAAAAATATATACAGTGTGACCCATTTGTTTTGGGAACACCCTGATAAAAAGTTTATTTCTTAACCGATTTGGTTCGTTTTTTTTTTGGATTGTAGAGCTCGAAAAATTGTATATTCTTGGCAAAAAATGACCTTCGCCATTTTGACTTCAAGGCCTACTATGTTAGTTTTTAAGAGCAAAATTTCAGGAAACCATATTAGCGATTTTTTTAGAAAAAATCTGTGTGCGCCACTGGATTCAGCATCCTTTAAAACGGGTCTATACAAATTTTCAACCGAAAATATCAAGTTGAAAAAAATTAAAAATTCGCACTTTAACAATCTTTGATTCTATCAAAACAAATAAAAATGACATAAAACTAAAAATTTGTAATTTTTACCAAACCACCATCAACTTCAATGCATTTATCATTTTTTTTGATAGAATCAAAGATTGTTAAAGTGCGAATTTTTAATTTTTTTCAACTTGATATTTTCGGTTGAAAATTTGTATAGACCCGTTTTAAAGGATGCTGAATCCAGTGGCGCACACAGATTTTTTCTAAAAAAATCGCTTATATGGTTTCCTGAAATTTTGCTCTTAAAAACTAACATAGTAGGCCTTGAAGTCAAAATGGCGAAGGTCACTTTTTGCCAAGAATATACAAGTTTTCGAGCTCTATAATCCAAAAAAAAACGAACCAAATCGGTTAAGAAATAAACTTTTTATCAGGGTGTTCCCAAAACAAATGGGTCACACTGTATATATTTAATGAGGTTATGTTTGCAGAGTTTGCTATTTTCCAAAAGATTCTGTTTCAAATCAGATATGTGAGTAGTAGTAAATTGAAATAAATGCATTGGTGAGGTTATGGTTGCATAGTTTTTTTATTTCCCAAATGATTTTGTTCACATTAGATATTATGTAGTTTCAATCTGCGATTTGTTGAAAAAAATCAAAAAAATTACCTAGTGAGGATATGTTTGCATAGTTTTGCTATTTTCGAAAGGATTTGGTTCAAATTAGATGATTGAACCTACATTTTGGTTCAATTTGGGATTTGATAAAACTGCTTCCAAAAAAATTACTTGGTGAGGTTATGTTCGCATAGTTTTGTTATTTTCCAAAAGATTTTGTTCAAATCAGGTATGAAGGTTCAATTTGGGATTTGATACTGAATTTTTAAAAAATGGGTTTTTGAGATTATGTTTGCATATTTTTGTTATTTCCCAAAGGATTTTGTTCAAATTGGATATGTAGGCTCTATTAGGGTTTTGATCAAGAAATTAAAAAAAAATGCATAAGTGAGGTTATATTTGCATAGTTTTGTTATATCCCAAAGGATTTTTGTTGAAATTAGATAATATAGTTCTATTTAGGATTTGATCAAGACATTTAAAAAAAAATGACATGGTGAGGTTATGTTTGAACTATTGTTTCGTTATTTTCCAAAGGATTTTGGTCAAATTAGTCATGTACCTAGGTTCTATTTGGGATTGTATCAAGAAATTTGAAAAAAATCACTAAGTGAGGTTATCTTTGCAAAGTTTTGTTATTTTCCAAAAGATTTTGTTCAAATAAAGTGTGTTGTGGAGATGTCAATTCCGAAAGTTTTCTCAATCCCGGGATCTAATCCCGGAATAAGATGTATCGGAAATGAAGCGGATAGCATTCAAATGATTTTATCACAACTTGAAACATATCAACCAAAAAAAATCCCAAATCAGCCCAAACAAATGTGTTGCAAACATGCAATTCAAAATAAATAACCCAAAACTATTGTCATTATATTTAACATATCATAACTGAAGAACCACGGAATAGATTTTTATGATTTTTGATACTATTATTTTTGACTTTTTCTGCTACGAATAACAAAATAATTATTCAAACATCGGAAAAATTCAAAAAAAAAGAAAAATTATGAAACAAATGCATTCAACACAACGTCTATCAAATTATGAGATGGTATGAAATTTGCTAGGTCAGCTAGTTTTTTTCCGAGTTTTGTCTGATTGCCATGCATGTCACATAACAAAAATATAAGCAAAAACGAAACAAAATACTATTTCTGGACGACCTGTATCACAGAAACCAAGTAGTTGTGGACGCAAATTCATTGGAACTTTTTGTCACAAAATTAGTCCCCCTCTGAAATTTTTGCAACTTCTTGGTTTACACCCTGTATTCCTGTATGTACATACAAAGCCGCCCACAGACTTCCATATACATCTATTGAGATGTGTACGTGCGATTTGTACGCGTGTACAAAAATTCAAGCAAAAAATCCATCTTCGACATATATTTTTAGCGGATATTGTCTACACAAAGACGCGCGGACTTGTACGCGCAAACATATTTCACGGGTTGTACGTGTGTAGGCGGCTTAAGGCTCGTCTGCATCGCGAAAGCCAGAGTTCTCCGTTTCTGCCGACTGGGGCCTCCAACGAACACACAGAAGTTTGATTGTTTCTTTTGACCTTGGCACATGCCATCATGACATGTAAGAAGCACACCCCTCTGTGCAAGGTGATCCCGAGATAAGTTGTTCTCTTGGACGATTCCATATGGCACCTCTATGGAATGCAGGATAGCAGATGTTTTTCTAGGGTCTATGGCAGTTGACGCATCTATTCACCGAACACTGCCAGGGCATCGTTCGCTTTCTGGACCATCTCACTTGGATGTTCAGCCAGCACTGGAATTGACAAGTCGTCAGCATAGCAGATCATCTCCACCACCTGGTCCAATTCAATGTCCATTAAATCATCGTAGAAAATGTTCCACAGTGTAGGACCGAGTTCCGACCGCTGTGGAACCCCTCCCTCTACCCTCCCAACGTTATTTTTATCTACCAGATTTTTTCTGTCCTACAGGTCGTTAAGACTCTATAATGTTACAGAGGTACCCGCTGACACCTTTGTTCTTCACCTTCTTGGTGATCAGTTCCCAGTTGAATGCATTTCTAACATCAACGGGTATCATCGCATCAAAATACCAAAAGAAGCATTCCAGCATCCTGTCTGCAATCTACTAACCAACTATACTATACTATAGTGGTTGTTATATTAGCCCAAACTGTAGCCTTGGGGAGTTCTTGGCTGACCTCGACAACTCCTTGCTACAGTTTTTCAACTCGCAAATGAGAAGAGTACTCCCTTATTTTGTGCATGTAGGAAAACAGTCTGCCGTACTAGTGAAATGAGGAAATCCCGTAAGAAATGCTATCGACAAACAAGAAAATGAGAGCATTCCAAAGAGCCAAAGAACGTTACGCAAGAGAGAAAAGAAGACTGACCTCGCCGGAACAGAAAAGAAAACTAATAAGATCAATTAATTAAATACGAGAACAAGCCATGCTAAATGAAGATGTAATGAGTTGGACATCTTTGGAGAAGGGTACAGGATTGTGGAGAACAGGCTCGGCATAGATAATCCTGGAACCACTCTATTCATTTTTCAGCAAAGAGAAACATTTGGTAAGCTTCTTATTACCAAAGTCACCACGAACGTTGAAGATATGGACATTATCTCGAGATCTGCAAAAAGTTGCGACACAATAACCCCGGAAGAACTTATAAATGCCAGCAGCAGATCCAAATATTGAAAGGCGCCAAGCACAGATGAAATCTCAGCCTTCGGTATCGAATATCTCATAGCTGAGAACACCAAGTTTTTTCTAGAGTTCACTTTCTATAAATCAAATCAAATAATACTTTATCACCATGAAAATTGTTACATTTTATTGGTAAAGCAGAAAGGCATATACCATTAGCATAATAAAAATACTAATGGTCAAGGATTAAAACAATTAAAATTGAGTACAAGAGAACGTGTTCCAGGGTAGGTGGAAAATAGCGGAACTATTCTTTTTAGAGAAATCAAGGAAGTGCACTGAAGATGTTACAAAACACAGGACAATCTGTTTGATAGATACCATTGCTAAGGCATATGAGAACATAGTAAACATCAGACTGGCAAAGGAGATCGACTCATTGGAAGGCTTCTATAAAAACCAATATGGTAAAGAACGGGGTGACAACGATCCACGCGTTGAAACATATCACCGACAAAGCTAAAGGGGGGCAAGAAGGAACATTCTCTACGATGACTTGATGGACATTGAAGTAGAGACTACAGTTAAATGCAACTGGGACCTCGCACCGCTCCCGTGATTGGTCAGATTGGTTGACATAGAATATGTTGCCATGGTGATCGCCGAAGTAACAATGTAGTGAATTTGTGTCTGATGTTCGGGTTAGTTTGGCTCAGATTGAGTTAGTTTGGGTTTGGTAAAAAAGGGATATCTTTTTCCGGGATTGGGAAAGCTTTCGGGATCGACATTTCTACAACACACGCTATTTGAACAAAATCCTTTGGAAAATAACAAAACTATGCAAACATAACCTCACTTGGTAATTTTTTCCAATTACTTGATAAAGTCCTGAATAGAACCTCAATAACTAATTTGAACAAGATCTTGGGAAAATAACGAACAAAATAGAAAATAATGAAACAATGCAAACATAACCTCACCAAGTCATTTTTTAAAAAATTTCTCGATCGAATCCCAAATAGAACCTACATATTATCTAATTTCAGCAAAAATTCTTTGAGATATAACAAAACTATGCAAAGATAACCTCATACTGATGCATTTTTTTTAAATTTTTTGATCAAAACCCAAATAGAATCTACATATCTAACTTGAACAAAATCCTTTGGAAATAACAAAAATATGCAAGAACAAAATCATTCGCGAAAAATAACAAAACTATGCAAACATAACCTCACTGATGCATTTTTTTTCAATTTTCTTGATCAAATTCAAAATTGTACCTACATATCACATTTGAACAAAATCCTTTGGAAAATAGCAAATCTATGGAAACATATCATCATGTACTTTGTCATTTTTGGGGATAAAAGGAGTCAGGAAAACAGGAGCTCACAAAGTCAGATACACATAGTATAAAAATACTTCCGATCCATCTGATTGCTGCTGAACAGCGTAGAAGGGCCACCAACAAAATTTGTATGAAATTCCGACTTCGAAGTCAGAATTCCGAGTTTAAAGTCAGAATTTCGACTTCGAAGTAGGAATTTCATAAAAATTTTCTTGGTGGCCCTTCTACGCTTTTGTAAGTTCCCCATTGCTCGCAAACAAAAAAGTATTAATTGACGAATTGATGCTGTCAGGCGTCTACAGCACTACACCTTGTTCAAAACCTTAGTTTTGACTCTTTAGGGGATTCATCGGCTAGAAAAAGCAATGCTAGCAAAATCAGGTTTCATCACGTCAGCCCGCTCTCACAAGAGGGCGGAATAAGTTGATTTTTCGTATTTTTTGACCATTGAGATACCGTTTTTGTTACCATTTTTTTGCAAAAATAGATATTGGGTTGCCTAGTTTGATATCTTACCTACCTAATAAATAAAACTTGAATTGTTCCAAAAGGTGATGAAATAAAAAAATGGCACATTCCACAAAAAATGCTTGCATCGAGTAAAATTTCAGACCGGATGAATCCCCTTCAGGGTTTTATGAGGTGGGTAAGATATCAATCTAGGCAACCCAATATGTATTTTTTTTTTGAAAACGCTAACAAAAACGGTATCTTGATGGTCAAAAAATACGACAAATCTACATATTCCGCCTTCTTGTGAGAGACGTATATTCCGTAAAATATAAAAACTGGATAGTGTATTAACTAAATTGAACCTTTTTGAGATCATTTCTGACAATCTCCGTTTGATATAATTGAACAGAAATCAGTAATACCTTCCACCAAATCTCATGTCATAAACAATAAATTGCCACCGTCTGCGAACAAAATCTATATCCATCTCTTTTGAGGCGTAATGTTTACTTAGTTTGGTAGCCGGCGTGCCTACCGTCTGTTTTCATCACGTGTCAAGTGACAGTATCGAGTATCTCAGCTGATTGAGGGTTCACCAGACATTTCTGTATGTAGTCAGATGCTGTGGAAGCCAAGGGCGACCGCTGCAGGAAGGGCAACGGGGCACTGCCCTCCCGAAGCTGCGACAGAAACATCATAATTTTTAATTAATTTATTTTAAGAAAGTAAGCTTCATGCCCCTAACACACTCTTCAATTCTAAACCTAAATGCTGTAAGCCGGCTGTCGTTGCTGGCAAATGTTTTTAGGACGGGTAGTTACGAACCGGGCGATATCCGATTTGCACTAGCCTAGTTTACACCGATAACTCGTTTAGTTCGGTCCGCTAGGACCAAGTGAGTGGGGATAGTACGGTGGGACCAATGCTTGCTTCTCGCCCGTTTACACCGTCTTGCAACGCGTGGACTAAATGAGTAACCAAAAAAAAACATACGTAAGTTCGCTCAGATTGCCTTAGAAATAGAGCCAACAAAATCAAAACACATCAACAGAAAACACAACCTCATAATTTTGATTGAGATCACACCGAATCCGGACCAAATTTAGTTCGGTACACCTTCTGGCAAATACCGAACCAAGAGCGGACCAGCTTAGTCCGCAACTGTTAACACCATTCGAACCAGATATTTGGTTCTGATATAGTTCGAATTTAGTACTTGGTCCGCGGACCAACTTGTCGGTGTAAACTAGGCTACTGTTTCGCAGACATTCGCATTGTCTAATGTCTATATGGAAACCCGCATAGTCGGGAGGGGGCGGAAGGAATGTTTTAGTGGAGCACAGCCATCACAATCGTGCGTAATACTAAAATGTCCGCGAACATGTTGCCGCTTTTTCTTCTTCGTGACTGCCTTAATCACCGCCTAAAAATAATGATGGTGCCTTAATCAAGGTTAAGTTTTGTTTGTTTTGATTTATGTATGTCAGCAGGTGCCAGTCAGTAGTTCAAACTAGCAGTTGAAAATTTGAACCTAGACAAATATTCGTTAAAACATGAATTAACAGTTATTTACAGCAGACAAAATTTTGCAAGTGCGTCGGGTGCATTACCATTGTTACTTGTTACAGTGCTTTTATGAAAACAATCTGTGTGGTGCGTTTCCAGAGTCTGTAAATTTATTAAAAATCATATGTACAATGCCTATGACAACAGTTGAATGTGGACGGTCTTTTTCATCTTTAAAGCTTAATACGCTTTCACGCAGTCACGAGAAATACAATGTGTGAAAGTAGATTAAACGCTTTAGCTATGTGTTCCATTGAAAAAAAATTGTTAGCTGTGGAAAATTTGAATGAACTTGTCATTGAGCCCTTTGCGCATGCAAAAGAAAGGCGAATGGACTTCATCTATAAACATATAAACTAGGTAAGATTGTTTTTGATATCATTTCATATATTTTCTGTTTTCTGCCCCCCCAATTCAAAATGTCACGAGCCGCGACTGGTGGAAGCTTCTTAGTCACAAGGTAGAACAGTTATCGTGTCCCATCCATGAACCTCCCCACCTCTGGCCTTTGTTGTCGCAACTGGTCCAGTCGTTCGAATTTCCGTTTGAGGGAAGCGGCAAGTCCACTTTTCATGCAGTGATTCGACCGGTGCCACCATTCACCCAACAACACCATTCTGGACTTTCTGGCAATTGAAGTATAGAGACATGAAAGTTTACAGGGGCGAGTTCAGAAACGTCACACCCGGTGAGGGTGTGATCCAAGTGTCACACACTAACCGTTCAGAATAATCAAGAGCGCACCCTAGACGCACACTGCTTTTCGTTCAAGAATTGACATAGATGCATCCCAGGGTGATCTTTGATTACACCGTATTTTTGTGGTGTGAAGTAGGTGTGATGTGTCATTTGTCAAAATGGGTTTGTGTAGGTTTATATTATCATTCACTAAGACAAAATGCACACAAGACAATAATCAATTCATAATGCATTGTAATGCGGAGGATTTCTCTGATGATTGAGTCTTTTGAACACAAGTAAGTACAAAGAAAAATGACTATTATTGTTTGGAGAAGAGATTGTATTCACTCTTAAGTTGATTGATTCGTAAAGATTTACCCGAACATAAACAAAACAAACTAAAATAAACAGCATACTGTCAAACAGCTGACTGAACATACCCAAACGTTCAGAAATACGGGTGTGAAGATGTCACACAATGCATCACTCCCTCAGTTATCCACAAAAGTCACACCCACACCGAGTACGACGTTTCTGAACTCGCTCCTGTGGTGTCATCTTCCTCGGATGACTCGCCTCAACCTCCTTATCGTCATGGTTCCCAGCATACAGTGTCAAAAGGTTGAAATGAGCAACCGTCGGTTTCCATCGTGGTGGCTTCCTGATCCTGTAGACGAGGTCATTGGTCCGCTCCTGAATCTCATACGGGCCCTTTCAAGAACTTTGCAATTTTGAGGAGAAGCCACGTCGCCTCTGTGGGCTGTATAGCCAAACCAAATCCCCGCCTTTCAAAGCATTCACGTGGTAGGTCTCCTTCATCCTATCGCTAGAACTTTGGATGGTCAAACGGGCTCGTTCATGTATATCGTCCATATTTCCACGAGAATTCCTTGCGACTAAAATTGAAATCAGCACGAACGACGTTCTTGCAGGACACCGGGACGAATAACGGATTTTGTCGAGTGTTTTAGCAATTTCAATTTCGTCTTTCGTCCATTGGACAGACTTTCATAGAATTTGTGAGAGATGAGCTTTTCTATGATATACAGGGTGCGGAACGAAGTGATGCAATTTTGAAAAATTTCAAGATAATGCCATTTTGCTAAATCATTATTTTTTACCAAATTTATACCTCTACCACAAGGATATACAGTGCGGCTCTAAAAGGTCCCCCCCCTTTTTTTTTTATGTGTGCACCAAAAATTTTGAAACTTGGCATAGCTTAATCGCTGTCTACTTTTTGATGTTACCGGCGTACTTTTAGTATTCAAGATGGTGGCTGGGCGCCATTTTGAAACATTTTTTTGAATGGAAAGGGAGGTCGTGCCACACCTAATTTTGAAGATCCTGATGAGTACTTTATAACCCTAGAATATTGAGTCGATATCTTCAAGTACTACAAAATGGCGGTACATTCAACTACTACATTGATACATACACTCTTTGAAAAAATTCGTCAAGTTCAATTCAAAAGATGCTTTTTTGACATTTTTGTCATTTATTCCTAACCCAAACTTTATGTCAAGAATATTTCCAGCATCTTTTGAATTGAATTTGACGATTTTTTTCAAAAGTGTATGTATCAATGTAGTAATTAAATGTACCGCCATTTTGTAGTACTTAAAGATATCGACTCAATATTCAAGGGTTATAAAGTACTCATCAGAATCTTCAAAATGAGGTGTCACACGACCCCCCTTTCCTAAACACTAAATCACACAAAATTTCAGAAACCAGATACAATCAACCGTTTAAAACTTTTTTGACAAAACTAAGCACACCACTCCTGACCACTCACAAACATCAAAATGGCGTGCCACTCTACCGCGTGAGCAACTAAGGAAATAAGCGGCACTGTTGTCATATTTTTCACTTAAAAAAGAACTCTATCTATTCATACTGGAATTTTTAATAGTGTTAATCCTTTTTGACATTACATCTATTCAATATTTATTAAAGAGCTTTCACTATAGTATTTTATTGCAAAAATCCAGAACCATGAACGTAATAATTGTTATGCCAAGCTACACTTGGCAACGCTGTTCATGACTATGACGAGTACGCAGACCCGCAGACGGACGACAGACGAAGTAAAAAATATTGTAGAAACAGGAGAACTCCAAGTTACTCACTTATGATAATTACGTAGACACCGTATACAAATAAGATTGTATTATGTTTTTGTTCATACAAGAGGTACCTATAGATAGGCACCCAACTACCTAGTCCTGTCTTCTTTGAAAAAACTTGATCGGATGGATTGAAAGGGATGGTTTTTTTCATTTTATATATTAGAAGCATATTCTACGCACGTTCTAACACATGGTGAAAATTATATCCTGTCAAGCATTTATAAACATATGGTAAAATGTTCTTGGCACATGCTGAGAATATATGTAAGCGCATATACGTTAAAGAATATATTTGGTACATGAGTATACATTCGTAGAGCATGCTAATGATATGCGCGTAAGCATGTGAGTTGACGCACGTTCTAAGTACATGCTGAAGATATGAATATGCTTTCATTGTTATGTGGGTGAGCTGTATTTTCAGTCAAAAATCAAAATATTGTAGAATAATGTACACATTACACAAAACACACATCATATGAGTTTAAGTTGGTAATTACAATTAGTAGTTGTTGCCAACTTGAAATGTGACGTCACGAATAATAAAGTCTTGCCCAATCAGAGAGGCGCATTTCATATTACGGGTCTAACACTAGATGGTCGGTGAATTTGCCACCGGGACGCGTATTGGCATTCCTTACTACGCTACAGAGCATACATGAGCTGTATCGCAGTAAAGTATGGCTGGACTGGGCGCACAATTTGTTCGGCAATTGTTAACTACGATACAGACCAAATGCGCTGCATGTAAGAAATAGGTACATATATGGTGGGAATGGATTTGTTCACTCAATTCATAATTATTATCGTTCACTAAGTACGATATATAAAGAAAATTGATTACATACATATGTATATAAAAATTATCTAGGTATTATAAAGGTGAATCTAGAAAAATCCTTCTATATCCTATTCATGAGACGATGTGTGCGTCTGACTGAACAAAGTTTCAACAACAATAATCTGCGTCTTCACAGGGTGTTACTCAATGAGAGGCCGTAATTCCAAAGACGCAGAACCAAATTCAAGTAGAAAAGCAGAAATGGTCTTATAGGTCAACATTGGTTAACATATTGTCATTATGTCATTGTGTCTTGAATATAAATATTCTGGTTTTCGAGATACAGGTTGAGAAAAGAATCGGATTTATGATTAGTAAATCGAGTCAACTTTGCTCGTTGTTATATTTGTTGTTATATTAACATAATGTTTTTGACTCTCCTTGACACCCTATGATTTTTCATGTGGTCAAAAAGTAGACTTCCAACACATTGTATCTTGAAAACCAGACTATTTAGGACACATGTTTATCTTGAAATTGGTTCAGGAACGCGTCTTTGTAACTTTGGCTCATCATTGAATAAAACCCTGTATAGGCTTGTTAGGAGCACACCATAACATGCGGATTCAATTTAAGAGCGTCGAATTAAAATACCTACTTCCATTATCATTATGCGTAAAAATAAAACTATCCTATACTAACCATTACCAAAGAATATTCTACTACGACAGTCGAATATCCTTTGCCAGTACAATTTATTTTTACGGCATACAGGAATAGTTTGAATGGGTCTTATAAAGTTGACTCTATCCTCATTCGTGAAATTTTCATGTGACGGAAAAGTAACGTGGTGAAGCTGTAAATTTCGGCAAACAATAATAATCCAATAAGATTTTAACGTGAAAAAAAAAACGGGAAAGCTGTTTTTTTTCAGAATTCGTCAGCAACTGCCTACTGAGTGAAAAATTAGCAAAATCAAAAATTTTCCCGTTGCGGTTTTTGAGCAGAAAAGTTGGTCTTTTGAAATGTGCGAGAACAAAATAATAATAATTAGACGTGGATTGTAGAAGTTGTTCACGTATATTTTGGCCAATAGCAATCTTCGTTAATATTAACCCTAGGGAGTGGTTCAAATTAGCAAAATGTAGTAATTATCAGAAAAAGAAATAATTGAGCAACAGAAGTCGAAAAAAAAATCAAGCTTCTCCATTTTTTTAATGGGACACCCTGTATATCATCCCTTAGTTTGATAGAGATAGAGGATCTTTTCTTGATTTCAAATGTAAAAGTGTTGGGGGTGTTATCTCTAAGCCAACTATTCCATGTATAAAAAACTGAACTAACTATTTGAAATCAGGAAAGAATTTTCTATCGGACTAGGGGATAAAATACAGGCCGCTAAATCCGAAAATAATTAAATTAAAAAAAAAATCATGATGTAAAGTCATGAAGAGTTTTCTCATGTACAATTTGAGTATAATTATTATGCTGTAGCACAATTCAAAAGGACCACAGGATTGCACAAAAACCGCAGGAGGGAAATTTCCGATTTTGCTGATTTTACGATTTATTTCTAATTATTATATGTGACGATGTGTGAAATGGCTTCACGGAGCCATTTTTAATTTCGCAAATTTGAACTAAACAAAGTTTCAACTTTTTTAATTTGAGTACACAGGGTGCTACTCAATGATAGGCCGTAATTCCAAAGACGCATTCCAGTAGTCAAGTAGAAAAGGTCTTATAGGTAAACATATTGTCATTGTCATTGTGTCTTGAATATAAATATTCTGGATATTTCTAGATTCACCTTTATAAAAAAAAATATTCATATATTATGTATGTAATCAATTTCCATTATATATCGTAGTGAACGATAATGATTAATGGATTGAGTGAACAAATCCATCCCTACCAAACTTTTATTCCATACAGCGCATTTGGTCTGTATCGTAGTAAACAATGACTGAACAAATTGTGTGCCCAGCCCAGCCATACTCTACTGCGATACAGCTCATCTATGCTCTGTAGCGTAGTAAGGAATGCCAATACGCCACCGGGACAATGGGGAACTTGCATCAATTTTATTTACTGCTGAATTCGAAAGTCCATCAAAAATAAAGAGATCCGTATTTTTTCTTTTTGTTGTTGGACGAAAATTGACGGAGATATAACGCTTGAAGTGTGCTAAAATTGCAATGTTTTGACGTCATAACATTGTAATACCATGCTCAGTATATCTTTATATACAGAACTTTAAACTTAAATAACTAATGGCAAAATCATTTTTGAACGAAATAAAAAAATACGTATCGATTTTTTTGCGATTTTCTTCCGTTTGCAATAAAAAAAAAACGATTTAATTTTTCATGCAAGTTACCCATTGAAGCTAATTTCAGGAGAATTAACATTTTAACGTTTTTAACCACAATCACAATATACATATATTCAATCAATACAGGGTGTTTCATTGATATTGCGAAAAAAATTGGGATGAGCTTCACCGCTTTAAAATGAGAACAAAACTTCTTTTAACCATGTATCTGGAAATGGTTCGTTACATAGCTAAAGGGTGTTGAAATTTTATTTTCATTTTTATTTTTTCCAAATAATATTTGAATAATGTCGATCTATTGATGCAAATTAGTATTTGGGGGTTTCTGATCATGCGAAATCCGAATTTGATCCAAGTATGTCTCTAGCTTGTAGGGGGCGCCACCTACACTCATTTCCCAGGATATGAACACCCATAACTTTTTGGACGTCCCTGCTTTTTATTTTTAAGTAAAAAATAGACTTCTTTATCAGTTTTAAGCAGAAAATGTATTCTTGTTAGAAGTCATTATGTGCAACCATTCTCGAGATATTTGGTTTTGAAATAATGAATAGGTACATGTGATTTTGAAATTATGCGAAGCATGGTATTTCATTGACAGTGCCAAAAAATCAGGATGAGTTTGCTTGATTAGAAATGAGAAGAAATAAACTTCCCAAAAATATGTGTCCGGAAATGCTTCGTTACTGAGCTACAGGGTATTTAAGTTTTTATTTGATCCAATTTGTTTCAGTTTTTTTTACATTTGTTTTTCTAAAATATGTTTGAATAAGAGTTGTTAATAACATTCCAAACAAGTCGACTTTTATCTCTTTTACTGAAAATATGAAGCAATCACACGAATTATGTAATAACTTCTAGCAGATAACCGTCGCCATAATTTCAAAATCACATGTATGTATTAATTATTTCAAATCCAAATATCTCGAGAATGGTTGCTCGTAGCGACTTCCAACAAGTATACATTTTCTGCGTGAAAATGATGAAAAAAACTGGTTTAATACTTGAAAATATGATACAGGTTTGTCCAAAAAAGTTAGTGCTTCTGCTATTCAGAACAGGTAAAATACGTGTGTACTGCTGCGCCGCTTCAAGTTCAAAATGATCTGGCTTCATCACTTGGTCTCGAACTCCATCTAAAAAGACCTGAACTGCAGGCCTCTCCATAACATTCTCTAGCGTGGTTGAGTGAGCCAGTCGTGAAGGCGGGCTACATCCGCTTCAAACTCCTGCAGCCTCTAGTTTATCTTGTGAGAGCGGTTCTCTAACTGAGAGTGATAAACGTGCTCCGAATGAGTTCGCCATATCGCAGCTCCAGAGGCTTGACCAGTCTATCGTAGTCCTGCTCTTGAGTGTTCGGCATCTGCAGGATTTATGCCGCTTTTCCACGAAGTACCAGATTTAATGCCAGTGGTTTTTCTGTTCAAGTCCATCTTTTTGCCCTAGCGTCTATTTTGGCACTTGCACTTTGACTCAAGATTGTTACGTCGATTTGCTTGATGATCGCTGCAATTTCCCTTCTCACTTCCTTGATTTCGTCTTCGAGAGTCTTCATTGTATCTTAAAGCTGTTCTCTGAATTTTTTTGCTCCAAGATCCTTCAAGTACTTGTGGTTTTTTTCCATGACTCCAGAAGATTCTTCGAGCTTGTTTTACATGGCTCTAGAATATTCTTCGAGCTTCTCTTCCATAGCTCTGGAAGATTTTCCGAACTTGGTATTTCAAGTTTTTCTGAGAAATCTCGAATTGCCAGCTTTTATTGAAGCCTCACGAAGTCTTTGTTGAAGATCAGTCTTCTTCCCGCTGCACGTTCTTCTAACTTCCCCTTCAACACGGCAACCTTCATTTCGGTTGGTATATTGGTATGGGTGGGGGGGCAAACCACTGCCCGGCGAGTAGGCCTAAGGCCCTTTTCGCCAACCCCAGGACCATTGCAGTTCTAACTAAGTTGATGATGGAGAACATCACCTAGTTATATATTTGAACTAGCGGGACCAATCAATTAAGGCTAATTATTTTAACTTTTTGACTGTCAGTAATTCATGATACTGCAGTCTACTCAGTAACGTTAGCCAGTGAGAGTACCACTAAATGTCGAACAGAAATAATTTCTGATCACCTCGGGGTTTGAACCCGATTATCGCGTACTACCTCTCCGGTGACTTTCGTCGAATGGCACCTCAGACCACTCGGCCACCTAATCGCTGGGTTAATAGAACTTGTTTCGTAGCAATAACAAGGACTATTTATGTCCGTTTATGTAGAACAAAATAAATCTCACTTCCGACACAAATTGCAACGTTTTTTGCTATAAAAATCACTGTTCGGTTTCAACTCATTCATTCACATTTACATCATCTGCTAATCTTTCATAATGGATGTCGATTACCCGTTGAAAACTTCAGCCCCCCCCCCATGCAATAACAATCAATAAGACTTAACTATATCAGTTAAGGGCGACTAAAAATAACATTTTTTTTTTAGAAATATCTTCATATTCGTTCAGGAAATGTATTTTTGTATAGAATAAGATGAGAATATCGAAACTTTTTGGTGCGTTTCAAATAATATAGGTACCTAATAACCATCATCAATCGAAGGCGCCGCGCGCCGGACTTGTCTGTCTGTCGTCATCCCCAAACTTTACACACTACTTTTTACCAAACCCAAACTAACCCAATAGGGGACTTTTTACCCGTTCTTATTTCTTATTTTTTCTGAAATTCTCTTAAGTGAAACCGCATTGTGATAAAGTAAGTAGCCGGGTGGAAAAACATGATTTTCTGAGTCATAAGTTGCTGGAGAGTTTTCTCGGGACAGATCTTCTTTTCTTCAGCATGATTAACTGGGAAAACCAGGTCTGTTTTCGGGAAAATGCTTTTCTGTTTAAGCGGCTTTCACACCAAAGTAGCATGCGACGAGAAAACATGCTACTTACATTGAACCTTATACAACCATGACAACCAGGTTGCCATGGTTTCGTAGGTTATAAATGTTAGTAGCATGTTTGAAACCGGTCGCTCGTCGCGTGATACTTTGGTGTGAAAGTCGCCTTGAAGGGTCAAGACTTGATTTACGGAATCGTTCAAGATTTTTTTCTGTTTCTGGTGTTTTGTTTTATTTCAATTTTCAGGGGAACGAACCTTTGCCGCGGGTGTGAAATTTTAGACAAATTTCAAAACCGCGTTTTGTAACGGAATAGTTTTTTTTTATTTAACATTCTTGGGATGGTTCCGGGAAAAGTATAACAGAGAGGCTTCTGGAGTCACTACTCGTACCCGTCATGTTTATTCATTTCTCTCGCGGAAATTGAACAGCCAAGGTCTAAGCGAGTTTCTTTACAAATTTTCCCGCGCCTCTCTCTACCTTTCTTGACAATACGCAGACTGACCCCATCGCGTCGGCGTTCCCGTTCCATTTCTCTCTACGCCGTCGGAAAAATTTCTTTTCATCACGGGTATTTGTTTTTCTCTTGAATATTCTGCTGTTAGACCTTAGACCCGATGTATAAAACTCCGTTCACGCGCCAATCCTTCACGTTTATTTTACTGATAATCTATTGCTGTTAAATTGCGTTTGTATGGGCTGATATCATTGAATCTTCGCCGGAAGAGCTTGACTAAGTTTTTTTTATGTATTTGCTAGTTGGAAACCATGCAGCCATTTGTAAATAACTACTTTGGGACAATAGACCGATTAATTTATTTTTTATCAACACCCGTTTTTTTATTCTAAAGTTCAGAAGTCCATTTCATAGCGGAAATCTGCGGAATTTCAAAATCACGAACTCTTGGACTTTCTCCAGTGTTTCAAAACTACTCGATAGGCATTGTGAGCCCTCTACCAAGTAAATTCAGAGGATGGCGCCCAAGATGTGAAAATCATGATTTTCCTCATGCCCCCTCGAAAATCACCAGAAAATTCTCTGGGAGCATCACAGTTTGGTAATTTTTAGTTATCATCAATAAATGCTTAGTTTTCGAGTTAAACTTAACTTAAAAGACAGAGAAAAGTGCCTAGATTTGAAAAATGTTTGCGATTTTCGTTGTGAACCCGACACCTGTCGAGGTAGCAAACCTCAGATTCGAATTCAGCAGGCCAAAAAAACGATTGAACCAATGAGAAAAAACTTCTACAGTGTTTTCCTGGATACGCTGGTTCTGAACCTCGGATGACTGGACTAATAATTTATACAAAATGGACCAATTTATTCGATCTTAACTCTGCGCTAAAAAGATTTCTAAATTTTCCGGCTATGAAGATGGTAGCGGTAGCCTCCTTCTTGACTCCAGCCTAGATCCGCCACTGCACCTAGGTATACCTTGTGAAAATGTGGTGTCGTACAGAAAAAGATATCAACTTGAAATTTGGAATATGTATTGATGCTCATGGGATAAAGCAACCGTGACTCTGTGTTTAAAATTAATAGTGAGTTCTGTTGGACAACGGAAACGTCAACATCTTTGTATTTGAAAAAAATATATGATTTTTGAGATGTCATTATCACATTGTCGATAAAATTGAAAATTAAAAAGTAATCGGTTTTGGAAAACTCACATTGTTCTTACAAGAACTTTCATAATAATGTCTATCCTCTGTTGTTATATGATATATTTCAAAATTCTATTCACAAAGAATTAGGAAATCGGAGAAAAAATCTTGTGAAATTGACTTATCACTTTGAGTTTTTTCCATTTCATTAGCAACCAGCTGCTTTCATTATACCAACATATGTCTTATACTGTTTTAGCTTATATAATTATCTGTGTCTGATAACCATGTATAAATCTCTCAGAATCGTTTTTAGAGAAGATCAAAATAATATCACATGTCCGTATAATTTTTTTCTTCCAAAGTGCTTACTAACGGGAATAACGGAGCCCAAAGGTATATATAGAAATTTTGATTTTGGTAGCTAAATGTTGAACAGTCTTGTTCATTTTAACAAAATCTTGGCATTTTGTATAGGGCACGAGACTTTGTGAAATGATTCATATTTATCTTCAACCAGAAGCCAGAAATGAACTGGCCAACTCATTATTTGTCTAAGAGTTCGATGGTATGTCATCAAAATTTGGGAGAAATAATACGTTCTAGTCTAAGAGCCAGTGACATTTTTCAGTGGTGATCTAGTTAAGGCCTATTTTTTGGGATAATGTTGTACGGACCCTAATCGAGTGTCATCCGAAAGGGTTCGCCCTGTTCGCGGTTCCAAAGGGGTGGCGGAACGCCCCCAACATGTAAAAAAAAATTGCATCTTTTTATCATTTAGTTAAGGCTGATTGTAGGTTAGCAATTGTTCTTTGGTAGTCCACAATCATCTCAAAAAATTGGCGGATCGATTGTCCGGTTCCTTAAGGTTGGCGGATCACCCTAAACATGTCGTGGGACCGATGAACTTTTAATGATCTGGTTAAGGTCTGAAATTTTGACCAGCTGTTCTTTGATAGCCAACAATCATCCAGAAAAATTGGCGGATCGATTGGCCGGATCCTTAAGGGTGGCGGATCGCCCCCCAACATGTCGTGGTACCAATGAACATTCCATAATATGATTCAGTTGAGGTTGAATTTTATACCAGTTGTTCTTTGGTAACCTACAATCATCCAGAAAATTTGGCGGATTGATTGGCCATTTCCTTAAGGGGGGTTCAACCCCAACATGTGACGGAAATATTGAACTTTTTCTTATATGATCCAGTCAAGGCTGAATTTTCCACCAGTTGTTCTTTGGTAGCCTACAATCATCCAGAAAAATTGGCGGAAGGATTGACCAGTTTCTTGAGGGTGGCGGATCACCCTCAACATATCGTGGGACCAATGAACTTTTTATGATTTAGTTAAGGCTGAATTTTTCACCAGTTGTTCTTTGGTAACCTACAATCATCAATCCCGCGGGCTGACGTGATGAAAATTTATTTTGCTAGCAGTGCTTTTTCTAGCGGATGAATCCCCTTAACTCATATACTTATAAATATAAGTATATGCCTTAACTAAATCATCACTGAAAAATGTCAGTGGCTCTCCTACTATTTGGTCAGTTCATTTCCTTAGCCTCTAACCCAAACAAACCCATGCACAATGCCAAAATCTTTTTGGAATATACCTTTATAGTCTAGAGATAGCTTAATTATCGGGTTGGGTTGAGTAAGTAGGTATGTGTTTGGTTAAAAAATGGATGTCGCTCATTGTAAAGTTTGAGATTGACAAGACCGTGCATGCGACATGGCAACACTGCAGGCAGCCGATAATGTTGTAATCTTTAAATTCAAGTGAATATACCTTTCCTACGAGAGTTCAAATTTAGTCACGCATAGTCTAATTTTCGGGAGTTCTTAACCTTTGTTAGTCGATACAAAAGTTTATGTAGGTACATAACGAGGTACATAATATGATACCTATTTTGACCTCTCCTGTACGGTTGACATTCATATGGAATATCTCAAGTGATTTTAATTTTGAGATATCTATTTACAGTTATCTTTTTTAGTTTTCTTTTTAGTGTTTTCATTTTCAAAATACAGTGTTAGTTTTTCAAAACCTGATATAGGCCAACTTTTTTATTTGGAGAGATATAATTAGACAAGTACTTCCAAATGAAAATTGTGCGATATAACCTAACTTAGAAAAATGAAAAATGTTGCCAGATTTCGCATCTAGTTTGTTTACATATTCGGCAGCTCGGATTTGAATGGAGTATAAAACAGTTCGTTGCTTAAAAATTTCTTTTGTTTGTTTTCATAGAATGTTCATGAAATTTGATGATTTTCTCAAAGATCATCATGTAGTGAAGTATCATTGAATGCAGAAACCACCTAAGTCCTAAGTCCATGTGACATTTTGCCTTTTAACGTTTCTTGACATGTTTTACATGCACATATTTTAGGATTCTTTTGAAGCTATGGTGCTAATGTAGCAAATCAGCAAATGTGTTATTTTGAGGTATATATAAAAATCATTGGGAAAGCTAGTTGGATTTTTTCAATTATATCTGAACACGTTTTGTGACTTAGATTGTTTCTGAAATCAGTGGTATAAATAAAAATCACCGTAAGATTGTCGTATTTTATTCTGTTCCCATTTCCAAGAACCACACAGACAATTGAATCAAGATTCACTCTACATTTTAAAAAAATGTTTTTTTTTTGTTAATGATGGCCATAGGTCGTAGCAAGTTCAAATAGGTTATCACTATTGTATTGTGTTTCATAATGAGATTATATTCCTCAAGGATGTGAATGCATGAGGGATTTCAAGAAAAAAATGTTAGATCAAAGTAGTTCAACGTTCTGCAATCGCTTTATTCTCGATATACAGATTATTGAATATTTAAAAAAAAACGGGTTTCCTTTATTTTCATTTAGATTGCCTTTTTGGAGTTGAACTTATTTTTTTTTTTATAGTAACTGGGCTCAACTGATGAATGAAGGAAAGAAATTTTAAAATAGAAGGAATGTTTGTATGTAAACTTCAACAAAAAATCTAAAGCAATCTCGAGAAAATTGAGTGAGTAAATACCGATTATTTTATATCATGAAAAATCAAAGTCTGTTATGCTTTTTGTAAAAGTAAGTTGACAGGGTATATATTTCGTCTGCAGACTAACTCGCTTATTATGCAAGATAGATAGGGACTTTAAATACAAAGTTGGTAGGTATGAACATGAACCGACAGAAAAAAATAATTTTTTGTATACCGGGTGCACGAGAAAAGTGTGACAGACACAACTTGCATTTTTTTTAATGAAACACCCTATATATTATTTTATAATCAAATTGACATTATTTTTCTGATCTCAAAAATATACAACATGTAGGCATATTATTTGAGTTTTAAAGTTGGTTTTTTTAGATTGCCAAATTTAGTATCTATGACTACAATGATTGTTTGAACACTATTTATTAATTTTTATCCTTCCAATAATCTATAACAACGAATATAACAAGTGAATACATTATATCATTAATAAATTGATACCATAAAGTGCAATTATTGAATATGCCCGCCATTATTCACAACACATTTTCTTAAATGCATTTTATGATATCAATTTATTAATAATACAATGTATTCACGTGTTATATTCGTTGTTTTAGATTATTGGAAGGATGAAAATTAATAAATAATGTTCAAACAATTATTGTTCCTAGTCATGGATACTTGATTTGGCAAACCAAAAAACCAACTTTAAAACTCAAATATTTTGAAAACGGCTGGGAGGAGTGCCTACATGTTGTATATTTTTGAGGTCAGAAAAATAATGTCTATTTGATTATAAAATAATATATAGGGTGTTCCATTAAAAAAAATGAAATAATTATACGATTTTTTTTTTCTGGCGGTTCATGTTAATACCTACCAACTTTGTATTCAAAGTCCCTATCTATCTTGCATAATAAGCGAGTTAGTCTGCAGACGAAATATACGGAAACACCCTGTACATACTTCACAATCACGCCGAATTCCTATGTTTGGGTGAGATTTTTTTTTATGAAGAATAACCTTTTTTTTGTGAAATTGATGATAAAAAGGTTTCCCATTTTGAAGATAACACAACCGGACAAACTGAAGATTATATAATATTGTACCTCACTAAACTACAAATCAATATCAACGTACCGGCTTTTTCCACTTTCAAAGACTTCACAGGAGTATTTTTCGGTGAATCACTTTACTTAATCACAGTGAAGACGGATGACACTGAACTAAATTTTCATTTATTTGTCTTCACCTTTCTGAAACTGCACTTTTAAACACCGCATTTTTTTTTTCCACGTCACTTTCTTCCAGAAAATTACACATTTTCTATGGCAGATGTAAATAATGTGTATCTTTGTTATACGTTTGTTTACTTTATACATCAAAGATAGAAGGCAACAATCCAGTCCCCGGAATCGACGAAAGTAGGCGGATCGAAAATCACTAAAGATATTCACAGATGCCGGTTCCTGCTGATCTGAAGAGCGAAGAGCGCCAAGAGCGGTTTGTCTGGTAGTCTGGTTAGTGAAAGTTCGGCAACTGCGACCTGCGACGAGAGAAGAGCGAGTGGTCATATTTTTTACTTTCATCAGACATTAGATCATACCTAGACTATGTACCGCATCCGTATGAGAAATCACGACAATTGAACTTGTTTTCTTTTTTCTCCAAGACATTTCTCTTGCAATACGTATAAGTCGTTGATACGTACAAAAGTAGACATTCTATCAATACTCCATAAATAAATCATATGATGATGAAGATAAACTTTTCAAAAATTCAATTCAAATTTATGATGAGGTTATTCTCAACTGTTCATCGTGATATGTAGGTACTTCGAAACCAATCATCAGTAGATAATATTAGGATAAGGATTAGGATAAGGATTCTCATTACATGTTTGTAATTCTTGGTAAATAAAGCATATTGCTAGATTGATTTCATGATTTCATCGACTTAACTAAACCAAACGATTTTTTTAACATAACTGAGCTATACAAAAACAATAAAATATTATTGTTGCTATTCCCGGTCTGGACTCCTTTTTTTTTCAAGTGTCTTTGGATAGAATGTTAGACGTATTTTTAAAGAATAAATGTGAATCAAAACAAGAACTACCAGTTCATAAAAATGGTTGTTTTCCAGATACCTACATCGAGATTTCAAATTCATCATTCATTAATTTCTCACCAAAGAAATGGAAAACTTTGTAAAATTGCTGTGCTACTCAAGCATGTGTTTTACCTCTACCTGCGAGAAGAATTTTACCTGACTTTTACTGGTTCTATAGATGTGAAAATATGTGGATTAGAGGTGGGATAGCGATTGTACTACCAGGAAAAAGTTCTACCAGGCAAATGTCTTGAAAATGTCCTACGTCACCGGGTTTTGTTGCCAAATTGTACATTCTACTTTTCTCAGGCAGCGCTTCATTTGTCCGAAAAAGGCGGAGCCAGATTGAAATTACGCGCATGCAAAAGTACGTGTTATTTATAAACCTTTTTATTATTCGGACGACCTCATTTATACAAAGGCATAGAAGTACCACAACTAAAAAAAATAAAAATTTCGAGAAAAAATTCGACATTAAAGTCGAGAGTCGTTCTTTTTAGAAAGTTGACTTTAATGTCAAAATCTCGAGATTAAACTCGGAAAATCGATTTTTAGACGTATCGCAACCTACAACATACAACAAAGTTTCATAGTATTCATAGTTTCACCAAACTATTGCCAATTGAGAAGTAGGTATTACACTACACTACTGGAGAATGAATTAATCAAGTGCTACTTCAACATGGTTTTATTAAAATATGATGAGATTTTGTATTTTTTGGGTTACTTACATATGGCATATTTATAAGTATTCGAACGTTGAACTGACGTTTGCAATATATTATGCACCTATCTATATAGAAGGAAAAATTATACCAATTTAAACGAAATAATCAACTACATTCGAAGCCAAGTTGAGACATCATCACAGTTACATGGGTACAGATGGATGCATGCATTTGAAATACCTACAAAAACTCCTACATTGTAACCCAGGATACAATAATTCGTCAGTTGCTGAAGGTACTGGATCCAGAATTTGTGCAGTTTCGACAAAGAAAACGGTTGAGACGGAGGCAGTATAAGAATAATGGACCAGATTATTTGTGGCATATGGATGGATACGATAAACTCAAGCCATATGGAATTGGGATAAGTGGATGCATTGATGGGTTTTCCCGACATATAATATGGATTCGAGCTGCTTCTACAAACAGCGATTCGAAAGTCGTTGGAAGTTATTATTTAGACTCTATAAAAAAAAATGCGGATTTCCACGTACTGTCCCAGCAGATTAGGGAACCGAAAATGTACAGGTTGAGAGAATGCAGATCTTTCTGAAAGAAGTGCACAACATCAACAGTACAGTGGCGGCTCGTGCCGCCTATATTTGGGTAGGCGGAATCCTGTGGCGTACACGGAAAAAACAAAATACTTGGTCCAAATAGCTTAAGCTCATTTCGAGCATAAGTTAGCTTTGCATATACTCAAGACTATATCACCTTCATTTAAAAATAGCAAATTCTCAATATGTTAAGTTTCTTTCAAAAAGATGTAATTCTTAATTAGACTATTTGAGATTTTTAAAATTGAAGATATACATCGCGTCATCCTGAACTTCTGAATATTCATTTACCAACTTGAATTGAGTATACACCAATTCGTTTGAAAAATATAGGAATACTCAATTTGAATAAGCATAATTTCAGATTGAATGTTTACTTGTATCAAACTATCAAATCAAATATATTCCCACTCAAAAATATTCACAAAGTTTCTTTAAATCAAGCATACTTCAATTCCATCTGACAATTTAGACATGCTTTGTTTAATGATATCACAATTTTCTCACTCTCTCAATTCAACCCCCAGATTTTGAAACCATTTGGTTTGCAGTTTCAGTTTTTTATTTTTAAGGGTTTTTAATGTCATGTTATTATCGATGATGATATTGAGCTTACAGAACTTCAAAAAAGCGTCATAAAAGTAAAATATGAGACCACAAAGACACCGACGTGGCGATCAAAAATATGTACCAACATACAAGAAAATAATTCGGAAATAATTATTTGAAAACTGCTGAACCAAATGCTTTCAAAATCAAGGGTTGAATTAAAAATTGAGAGAACCTTAAAACGAAGAATCAATCCTTAGATCCTTTTTATCAAAAAAATTACGGTCAGCTGTCCGTTTGAGCTGTCATTTTATCAATGGCTGGGGAATGACTGCACTGAGACTGAGAGTTGAGAGTTCGTTTCAAAGTTCGGCATCGGTATACTTCGTCAGACTTCGTAAACCTGTCATCTCAAATCAAGCAGCAACGTGGGATTATATTCTCAAATAGAATATATATTTCAAATATATTTTAAAATTGAGAATATCAACATTATTAACCTTAGGATATCCTATTTTTGAAATAACTATTTTATACTGTTATATTTGTTGACATTGAGAATACGAAACAACCGTATACTTGAATGAAGAGTATTTTAATTTTTATCCTTTTGGATTTAGTTTGAGGTCGTTTAAAAACAAAAGTATAGTGAAATTTTCAAAATATTACTCTGACTTCTCCTTGTGAAATTATAGATTATCATTTAAAGGAGGTGATAGTTTTCAAATAAAGAGCTGATGAAATCTCAAAACTAGACTTCCCAAGTTAAAAATAAAAATTTTTAACGTTTCAAAACAAGACTATTTACTCAAATGAAAAATATATCTTGAAATTATCATATTCATTTTCCAAACATATTGAAATTCTTGATTTGAAGACTTGTCCTTAAATTAAATATGCGAAAGCTTCAATCAAGTTGAAGATATTGAAAATATACGTAATTTAGAACCAAGAATATGTTTTTTTCCGTGTAGCGTGACTAAATGTTGTTGGTTCAGAAGGCGCCGCAGGCAAAGCGGCGCAGGCGAAAAATTTCGTGGTTGTATTTCCCCTCCTTTATAATTAATTTTCCCTCATTTCTGGTAGGGGAAGTTCCGTTCTATAGTAAGGGATATTTGGGCTGAGTTTGATTCCACTTGCTCTTCGATTTGATTCTTTGTTTTCAGTTTTTTAAAATAACTGAGAATAGTATTTCCTGCTGGAGCAGCTCTTTTCTCCGATCCCTGAGACATTTCACATTCCAATTCTCTATATATTGGAGAACTAAACAACTCTACAACACAACACAACAGAGGGAAAAAAACAACTTTAACTTTAATCTTAAATAAAGAGTCTGTAGACCCCCAACCTCACGGGTCCCCGGGCTTCGCCTCGAATTGTTCTATTATAGTTCCGCCACTACGCCGCAGGCGAATTTTTCGTGAGATTTCTCCTCATTTATAAATAATTTCCCCTCATATCCAGTAAGTGGAGAATGCGCAGCAGACAAATCATTGTTCGAGACCCTGCCCAAACTTTGACTAATAATTTATATTGCGGTCATTTTATTTTAATTTTGAAATATTACAAAGAATGTATCTTGATTGCAAAAAATAAGGCCTCCTCCTCCCCATACAGCCTTCCTGAACCTCACCATACACTAATATTATCATAGAAAAAAAAAGAATTTATTTTTTATAAATTAGATTTATTCTCCTATCCTTTAGAAGCGAAAATTTCTGGATTATATCAGCTTCAAAACTTTCACTGGCCTGGATTTTAAGAAACAATTCTTTTTCTATAGCTAACAATGCCAGTGAAGACAAACGTTCATTTCTCATAGAGTTACGACTGTATGTTTTGATACGTTTAAGGCACGAGAAATGACGCTCAACAGCGACGCTTGTTACGGGAATCGTGGCAATCAAAACAAACATTTTATAGGCCTCAGAAAATATTTGTCGAAGTTCGTTTTAACTTTTCGAATTGTTCATCCTGATAGATAACAGACAACTCATTTATTAATCTTTGTTTATCAAAAACATCTTTATAAAAATCGACCAAACCAGTAACCAAATCATGGGGAAAGTTATTATTAAAATGTTTAAATTTTGACGAGTCAGCTAACGCAAAAAATGTCATTTGTGACAAATCCGCAAATCGCACCTCTATTTGCGTTACGACGTTATCTAAGATTTCATAAAATAGAATACGCAATGAGGCTTTTTTGTTATCTGGAATAGCATCAGATATTCTAGCTCGTTTTTGTGCAGGTGGTAAGCACGCAGATTTATTTATTCTACCCTCCGCTTTTTCAAAAATCTTGTTAAACTTCTCTTCAGTTCTCAGCAGTTTTATGCGATCCCTGGCAGAAAAAACTTGATTTTTGCAGTAAGTTATATCCAAAGACTTTTTTTGTAAAATGTCAAATAATAAATCGGTAATATCAAATATATTTTTGAAAGCAGCCGTTAAAAATGAAAATTCAATATCTTCTAAAAAATTTAAGTAGCCCCTTGCGCCAAAAATGGACTCTTTTCCTGATGACGTATCGTTAATAATTTCAGTAAAAACTGTACGCAAATTTTCCCACTCTGAATCTATGATATTGATGGTTTTAGAGCGGGAGGACCACCTTGTTTCCACAGAGGAAGGAATTCTCCTAGCCATTACCGAATCTAAAACAAATGTTCGTTTCGCTGATTGATTAAAAAATCCCGGTAATGAAGTAGCGCTGGCAAAATAGATACGACAGCTTTTAATGCTTTTTGTTCCGTCTTGCAAAACTAAATTTAATCTATGAGCGCTGCAGTGTGTAAATAAAGCGTTTGGTGCATCAGATTTGATTTTCATCTGTAAGCCATTTAATGAACCAGCCATGACACTCGCACCATCGTAACACTGACCAACTAACTTGGCTTTATAGTCAAACGGACGCAAAACCGCCGATACCAGTTCGTACATTGCAAGAGCAGTTCTATCTTGGCTCACGTCATAAAATCCTAAAAATCTTTCTTGAATTTTTCCCGATTCATTGACAAAACGAACCGAAATTGCACACTGCGATTTTTCAACTATATCGGTTGTATCATCCGCCTGTACCGCAAAAAAAATAGAATCTTTGATTTCCCGGTTAATGTGTTCCATAAGATGCTCGGAAATGCATACAATTAAATCATTCTGAATAGTTTTAGATAATCCCGAAAATATGTTACCAATTTTTTTCAAATGTTCTTGCATCTCCACATCGCGTTTAATCAGAACCTTGAAAAATTCTTTGAAATTTCCAACGTTTGAAGATTCATTTTTCTCGTTATGTCCCCTAAATGCCAATTCTTGCTTTGCAAGTAAACATGTTACGTCTATTAGATACATCATCAAATTTCTATTTTTTCGAACGTCTTCGTTATAAAGTTTTAAAGAAAGAGCGGTTTGAATTTGAAGAGCGTCTTTTATCGTTGAAGAATTTGTCTGTAATCGTTTTAAAGTCAAGTAACTGCTCAGATGTTCTTTAGAGCTGTCATGTTTTCTAATACTTGCAGACAAATTTTTCAAATCTGTATATCCTTGCAGTACCCAAACGTTATTTCTTCCTTTCGCGAGCAATAAACAGGGCCAACAAAAAAGGCTCTGTTTATAGAAACTACCGCATAACCATCCGTGGCTTTTATACCATTGGGTGTTAAAAGTGCGAGAAAAATGTTGCCCTTGTTTTTTATCCGGTTTCAAAATGTCAAGTGAGGGTGTAGGGCGACCTACAGCGATTATTTGATTTCGATCTTCAACCTTAAGCCTAGAAAACGGTTCCTCCAATAAGGAACAAATAACGTCATGAGCTGGCAAAGTCATTTTGAAAATAAAAAGAACTTACGTAAAAATGCCAAAAATAAATAATGAATATCCTGAAAAAACGACAACTACTAAACAAACTAAACTCTACCTCTATGTGTGGACAAATCCTGTCCCAAAAAATGAAAATATCAAAACAGAAATTCTAATTTACTAATTTCTAAAACTTATCTGATAATCTGTGATTATATCAATAATTGTAGCAAAGTTTACTAATATACAATAAGTTAGGTCACTTAGAAGTCGGCTCTTTGAAACCCGTATACAAGCGCGGCCGCGGCGTCAAAGCATGCCGCTCAAAGAAACCCGCCCAGCGAAAATGGTTCAAGGCGACCGACAGACGTTCCGAACTAATGGGAACTGGGCTCTCCAAGAGAAACGAAGTAGAAGGGTGGAGCCGGTTTCGCGCGTTTTCGAAAGTGGTCCAACTGTTTATTATTAGTAAACTTTGATTGTAGTGTAGTTATCCAAATCTTGGCAAAATCACAAAACACCGCCACCTGATAAGAACAATACAGTCTAATTTAGTTTGGTTTTTCTCGGGCTCAAGGCCTAGGATGGATAATCGCAACCGATATCCCCAATAACGACTATTTATTGCAGTCATCACTGCAATTGCATAAAAAAGAGTATAGATAGAATAATGCTCGGGCTAGCTTTTTTATGCCAAAAGTGTTTTTAAAAAAGTTTGATAATCTGTATTGATGAATCAATTCATATTCGCTAGATGGGTAAAGAGTATCGACTGTCGTTTTTATACGTTTCAATCGTCTCATCCCTATGCTTCATGCTTCATGTCATTGTGGGATGACCGTTTCGCGCGTCGACACCGAAAACACGCGACGAAGGCGGAAATCGATTCGCCTATATTTTCCTTATATTCGCCGTTGCCCCACTCTCAAGATTACCCCTTCTCATGTGCATAAAATACCACGCGGGAACAGAGAGAAAAGGCAACCGGGACGGCCGCTTATTTTGAATGCACCAGCGGTCAACGGCTAGGACCTGGTCCTCTTGTGGGTGTTTAGGAATGAGTTTCGCACCACTGGTAGGTAGAAGTAATGAAGAATATAATAAGCATTGTTTTTAAATGGAAATCTTCTTGATTAATTGTGATTCAATTATTCAGTTCACAATAATAATTTATTTTGGTATTTACTATTTACTGCGGTGAGGCGGCGCCTACCTTGCCTACCCCGACCAGCCGCCACTGCAACAGTAGTGTCGGCTTTTGTTTATGGTAAAACTATAATACCTCAAACCAAAGAATTTAATCATGATGGTCGATTCTGCGTAAACATAACAGTCAGTTTTAGATAAACTTATTTCAAACTCTAAGAGATGATTTGATGGCTCTGACCTGGACAAGGCTCTGATACAGTTTTCGTTTCTACACATTATTCAGGTTAGTTTACTTACTGATAACCATCAGTTGATAGAGTATTTCCTCCTTATTATTTCTAAGCCTCATCTACATCCAATTTGTTTTCGAATTGGTAGCTATAAGACTAGATAGTAGCATATATATATCATATGATAATATGATTCTCGTTTGGCAAGCGGAAATTATTTTTTGAACGAAACGTTTGCAGACACATGTAACATTTACAAAAAGTGATTATATACTCTATTCACCTCATCAAAATGCGCACTTTTTTTCAGACTCACCCTGTATCCAGTCATATTTTTCGTATCTATAGAAAGTTAGCATTTTTTTGAAAAGCAGTGATTTCAGAGTATAGTGAATATTATTTATTTTGAAATTATCATTATTCTGTTCTAGAAAGAGCTGGACAGGATTTCCTTGGAATGGAATACACATACACATACATTGAGATCCTCCAGAAATTCAATTGCTTCATCAATTCAAATATCGGCTTCAAGAAGTGATTCGTCTTCAAACTCCTTAGTAAATATTAAAATAAACACACTCACAGTGAGATGATAAGAGAAACAATTAGGTATCAGCACCGAATATCCATTATATATAATAAATAATATGTTTGGTGTTATAAGTTCATGATATTTGATCTAGACGCACGCATCTTCCGTCACAATTGAAGCCGTTTAACTTTGAATGCGTTTAACCGAATTGAACTTGTCTAACACAAAACAATTTGGGTTTAATTTTTTATGTTGTCTAATTTCGCCGGTTCATACGAAATCATGTATTTAAACGCCGTCAAATCAGTCAAATCTTAAACAAGTTTAAGTACGAACGGAGAAGACATCTTGTAAACTGATGAAAAAAATAAATGAAAGGCAGCCAATAACGGAGTGAGCATTCTTAAAAAATAATGTATATTTGATTTCAAAAATAAATGTAAGGTCCTGCTACTACCTACAAGTTTATATTAATTACTTCTTTCAATCCACAGTTTGATTCAGAAAACCATACCGCCGATCTTGATGTAAAATGAGTAGGTAGTCCAACAGTCCAATCTTTCACAGATTCACACTCTTTTTTCCTCTATAAACATTATGAATATAAAATATAAGTACACTGAATTAACATTAGTAATGCTAATTCAATGATGGAATCATACATGATATGCTGTAACTTGCTGTGGAGACATAAGACATCGGGAATGACATCAACTTTTGAATATATTAGATACGAAGAGAAAACCGCCATTTATCCATACCAAGGAATCACAAAACATAAAAACATAGATAAAAGAAAAAAACAAAAAACCCTGATATTTTGTGATATTTTGTGAAACGAATATGTCAAATGGTTATCTGGAAAGTGCATGGCAACAAGAATCGCGCCAATCCTGACAAAAACCAATGCACAATTTGGCAACAGAACGCTACGACGCAGAATATTTTTTGCACAAATGTATTTTCGTACAAATGCCACCTCGCACAATTGACACAGACCGGATATCGGAACGCAAGAGAAAAATGCAAACAACCGGCAACATGAGTAGAACATTTGCTCGTTAGTACATTTGACTTGTGGGACAACTGCCAGGTTCCCACCAATTCAGAGAAAAGAATTTTTATTTATCCATGTACCGTAGAACAACCAATGAATAGTTGATACATTTTATAACTACTCTTTAACGTGTGATACCATATAGCTACTATTAAAAATCAAGAAACAGATTAATCTTTTTGAAGGATTAACAAAATACGGAAAATATCGAAACTGATGTCTTATTGAATGAATCCAATTTGGCAATAGTGCCGGCATAAACCGTAGTAAGGAATACTGTTGAAGATCGTTTGTGTTGTTTGGGGGTATCGTAATTTGCAGTTTCCGTTTAGTATATGCGACGCTACTAGTAGTTCTTTATCAGACGTAGGGATAACTTTGAAGAATTGTGTATTTGAATTTATCCCTACGTCTGATAAATAACTATTCTATGCGTCTGCATTGATTTGGGTCTGAGAAAAATAAATATCTTGAGGGTTTTACGATACGGTCAAAAGAATCATGAAAACCCAGTCTGGGTGGTGTCGTATATAATTTCCTGGTTCATTTTTGCATTAAATCACATTATTTACCATGAATTTTAAAGTTAACCTAGATGTATCGATTATCTATCGTTCATCATATTGAGCTAGTAATTATTGTAAAAATACCATCAATAGTACATCTCGCAACGCAGCATTTGTATCAAGCAGCGCGCGTTCATTTCAGTGTCAAGCGGATCAAGGATTTTTCTGTGACGTCAATGTGGCGATGGGCCCAGGTTGATGGAGTTATTTATTTCAAAGAGGCCTAGTTTATATGTTGTGCATTATTTTGGCCAAATCCTGTGATCCATTCTATTAACAAACCCACAGTTATATATTCTACACAAAATCAGCTTCAATTTTGATAAAGTGCAACGACCCCATTCAAGAAAAATAACCTTACACCGGGCCCCGAATTTTTTCGGAATCAAGCCATATTGCGTAACTCAATGGGCAGATATATCGTAAGTCCCCTGAAGATCAAACAGTTTTGAACTCGTTTCGGGCCAGAAAACGAAGAAATAAATAGTGCTAATCGGATTATTGTTTTAAGTTCTAGGGTTGAGCCATAGGAGTAACATACCATAAGTTATCAGCCGTGGACCTCATGCGTTGGGTGGGGGAGGGTCCGGTTTGTAGGGTTTTTATCGTTGATTGAGTTTCTGAATCAACGCTATTATCTCAAAAACTAGTCGTACCAGCGAAAAGATCGCTCTATACAAAATGAAAGAAAATTAAAATGTCTACAAAACAGGTCTCATTGGCCATTATAGGGGTGTTTGATACTTGACAAATGCGAATAGCTGGAAAAAACTGTGTATTGTGAAAGGTTAACACGACACGTTAACTTAGAATGTCTGTTTCGCCATGGTCAGGCTGTTAGCAAATGGAACATTCCCATTGATGAACAGTCGTTACGTATAGGGACGTTTACCTAACGTAAATGCGATTGAACGTTTACGTTAACTTAAAATTTCCGTTTCATCATGGTTACGCTGTTAAGCTCCGTCCACATCTGAGCAAACGCACCGCATGAGCACTTTGCGCCACATGAGCATTCATTCGGTCGAATTATTGATTTTCCGCATAGAACCACATGAGCCTATGTTCGGGGCCGTTCCACTTGTGCGCCGAATGACAATGGAAAGTCTAGGACTAGCAAGTGCTGCGTTAATAATCATTCATAAATTACTCAAAAGTAAGAAAGAGTGACGGGCACGTATAAATGTGGAGACCTAAATGGTCTCCACATTTATACCTAAGAAGAAGTCGAGATTGTCGGTTGATAGATTTTTTTTCTGCGACATCCAAATAAGTGAAGGGGAAGGCAGGCGATTTAAAGATCTCTGTTAAATATTTTCACAATTTTCCTCCAAGCATCCTTTTTCTTAAACTTGTGAACATACATTTCGAATCTCACATTCAAAGAATATGCCTATATTCAATCTCCTGTATCAATTGCAAAAACATTTCATGTGAAAAATCCATTTTTTACGGGGCCGTTCGGGGCGAAATGAACGGGCAAACCAAAAGCCCGTCCAGATTGAGCAAGGTATTCCTTTGCTCAGCGCGTTTGTGCGTTTGCCCAGATGTGGACGGGGCTTTATATGAGACATCCCCATATTCCCCATTAATGAACATTCGTAACGTATACGTTCCTAACGTGGATGTTCAATCATATAGGGCACACTCATCAAATTGCGCTTTTCAAGTAAAATCAGAAGAAGCTATGTTCTGTGTGTTGTCCTCAAATTAATATTTTGTCCTCAACATTCCTTATCGTATAAAACATATTATCATAAAAAGTCTTAATCAATTTAAATCATTAACCAACTCATTAAACAAAACTTTGACCAAAATATTAAGGAATCAATACAATTTTAAATCTTTTCGCACGCCTCTTTGCCTTCTGTTTAGCCAAACATGCCCAATTATTATTCCTTATAAAGTCAAATATATAAAAACATGATATCTCATTCGTCTATCGACAATATACATACATAATATGGAATATTTCGGAATCGCCCCTGTGAATAGCTCAAGGCCAACTGCATCGATTTTTTTATAAGGATTGTTCCAGAAGTCCTAACGTTCATGTATTTCCGTTCGCCCTATTGCCGTTGCTTCTTTTCAAAAACTCTACTTTATTCCTATTTATTTGTTGTATGAATTTCAAAAGAATATGGATTAGGTATCGGGTACCTAGGTATGAACGGAGGCATTTGGAAAATCTCAATTTAAATTGTTTGGAATGATTATTATTGAGAATATTTCTTTGTTTCTGGTGTACGTGATAGAAAAATGCTTGATTTAGAAAAAAAGTGCACGGTACTCCTAATGCTCCCCTGAATTCTAATAATTTAAACTATGCAATGCAATTACCGTATCAAGTACTTCTTTTTACTACTTCAATGTTTATGTATCAATCGACGTAACATATAACACCCTTGACGACCGGTAGCCGCGGATAGTTAGACAGACCACAAACCGGCAGTTATGCGAAATCACCCTTCAGGAAACTACTTATTTTTTCCTAATACTCTACGCGCGAGTTTGTTGTTATTTGTCAATTCTTGGTCCGTGTTTTCAATCTAATCAGGTATGTGATTGAAATGAGTGATTGATTGATGAACATATTGTGTCTGTACTTGTTGTATATTGTATACAATAAAAGATGATTTGAGATTGTACCTATGATATTTGTATACTTTTAGTGAACTTTAAATGATCATGATCTAAGTGGGAAAACCACGAACATACATGATGAAAAAAATCGATAATCTATCTACGATTCTGGCGAAAGTTTACGATAAAAGTTATAACAAATTTAATTTTACGTAAATACCTAGGTAGTATTTCTGAGAACAAGCCTAGGTATTTTTTAATGTAATCTCCAGCACTTTGCATTTATACCTACGTAAAAAACTACAGTAACACACTTCTTCGAATTAGGTAAGTTTCTGTTTCTTATCAACCATTATTTCACAAGGTACCTACGGCTTGAAAAACATATAAAAAGACTACCGCGCGCATTCCCAGCCATAGTTTGGAGATAATCTAACATATAATTTCCAGTAGAAGTTGAGATACCTACTTTCAATAATGTTTATCTTATATTTTGAGTAGTTTCCGTTTTTTCAAGATACATTCAAGTTTCCAGATCAAAACTGTTTTACTAGTCTAGACTAAGAATGTTCCAAAGGAATGTACCCAATGTGTTGGATTCGTGTCTTTATAGAGAGATAGCGTTCCACTCTTGTGGTACCAGTATACAGGGTGTTTCATTAATAGGGCGGAAAAATTCGGAAGGAGTTTCCCCACTTCAAAATAAGAAAAAAAACTTCTCATAAACATGATTCCAGAAATGCTTCGTCACAGAGCTACGGGGTGTTGAAATTTTATTTTCATTTTTGTTTTTTCAAAATAATATTTGAAGCAATGTCGATCTTTTGATGAAATTTGGTGATTGTGGTTTTCTTATTATGCGAAATTCGAATTTTACCTTAGTATGGCTCTAACTTGTAGAAGGCGCTACCTACACGTATTTTACCTGTTATGAACAGCCATAACTTTTTTGGACGAACCACTATCATATTTTCTAGTGGAAAAACAGATTTCTCTATCATTTTTACGCAGCAATAATTTCATTTACATGTATTCATTATTTCAAATCCAAATATCTCGATAATGATTGCTCGTAGCGACTTCTAACAAGTATACGTTTACAGGTTATAAAGAAATCGTTTTAGTAGTTGAAAATATGATACAGGGACCTCCTACAAAGTTATGGCTGTTCATATCCTCAAAAGTAATTGTAGTGTAGGTAGTGCCCTCTACCAGTTAGAGCCATACTAACATCGGATTCGGATTTTGCATGATAAAAAACCACTTAATAACAATTTTCATCAAAAGATCGACATTCGTTCAAATATTATTTAGAACAAATAAAAATGAAACTAGAGTAACTAGAGAGAGTGGAGAACATTTTGATCCCATCAATTTAATGAGACTCATGGGGCTCATAAGTCCCGAATGTTTTTCTATAAGAAATCAACTTTTAGATGTTGATTTTATCGAACTACGTTGTATATATACTTACCTTATAACAATACTATACTTAATAACAATTTTCATCAAAAGATCGACATTCGTTCAAATATTATTTAGAAAAAATAAAAATGAAACTAGAGTAACTAGAGAGAGTGGAGAACATTTTGATCCCATCAATTTAATGAGACTCATGGGGCTCATAAGTCCCGAATGTTTTTCTATAAGAAATCAACTTTTAGATGTTGATTTTATCGAACTACGTTGTATTGTGGAATTCTTCACGCATTTTTGTGCTGGGACAAAGACTCTTTAGCCACGAAAGGGTATGAAAGCAAAGTAACATACTATCTAGTTCATATAAAAAAAATCTTAAATGCTGGCATGTTGCCCCCCAAATGACACTGCTGCAAATTGGTTTTTCTCTAGGTTTTTCTTGAATGACTTCCACAGTACAGGGTGATCCCCCATTATATATTCTCTTCTCTCTAACTTTTTTATTTGAAGTGTCAAAAATATTACATTGACTCACGTGCAAATTAAGGATAATTTTTATTGAGAAAAAATAAAGTTATATTTTGATTTTGCATGAAGTTATCTGAAATGATGAAATAGAAATGTTTGTTTTCACGATTATTGAAGTTCCTTTCTCTTTGGTCGCGTAGCACATTTTCATCAAACGAATTGGTTTGAGAAAAATTAATGAACAATTTTCTCGTGAAAAATATTAAATTATTTCAAGTAGGTACTTTTTGAGTTTTTGAAAAGAAGATATCGATTTGGTGGACGAAAAATCATGCATGTTTTTACGTACATGCAAAAATTCTAGTATTGATCTTTTCCTTGAATTTTTAAAAACAAAAAAAAACAAAAACTATCAAATATTTGAGCTGTCAGGAAATTTTTAATATAGCTAATGTCACTAGATGCTTGGACCTGGGGTATACATACTTACCAAACTGAAATTTACGAATATTTTATGTGATAAAAAAAAATATGAAATATGTCCAAAATCACCCTATTTGACAGTATGTATGTACTTTGCGTTCATTATATTTAACAGTATCGACGGGACTATTGCTTTTTTATAGAGATTCCAAATCTTGCAATCACGTGGTTGGACTGTCTTAGATTATCTGCAGCATCTGATTTTGAATGGATTTACAAAAGTGCCATAGAGAGCATCAAGCACTTCAATCCCAACGAAGTGAAATAAACCAAGGGAAACCAAAATAACGGCAGAACAAATTCATGAGATTGTTTTCATCGACCCGATTAACATCAAGAGGACAGAAAACCCTCTTCTTTTTCGTATAAAAAACCGCTTACGGAAATAGCAGTCGATCGAAATTACCCGGTCGCGTATTGGCATTCCTTACTACGCTACAGAGCATAGATGAGCTGTATCGCAGTAAAGTATGGCTCGACTGGGCGCACAATTTGTTCAGCCATTGTTTACTACGGTACAGATCAAATGCGCTGTATGGAATAAAAGTTTGGTAGGGATGGATTTGTTCACTCAATCCATTAATTATTATCGTTCACTACGATATATAATGGAAATTAATTACATACATATATGATTTTTTTTTTTTAAAAAGGTGAATCTAGAAATATCCTACTATCATTATATGTGACGATGTGTGAAATGGCTTCACGGAGCCATTTTTAATTTCGCAAATTTGAACTAAACAAAGTTTCAACTTTTTTAATTTGAGTACACAGGGTGCTACTCAATGAAAGGCCGTAATTCCAAAGACGCATTCCAGTAGTCAAGTAGAAAAGGTCTTATAGGTAAACATATTGTCATTGTCATTGTGTCTTGAATATAAATATTCTGGTTTTCGAGATACAGGTTTAGAAATAAATCGTAAAATCAGCAAAATCGGAAATTTCCCTCCTGCGGTTTTTGTGCAATCCTGTGGTCCTTTTGAATTGTGCTACAGCATAATAATTATACTCAAATTGTACATGAGAAAACTCTTCATAACTTTACATCATGATTTTTTTTTGAATTTAATTATTTTCGGATTTAGCGGCCTGTATTTTATCCCCTAGTCCGATAGAGAATTCTTTCCTGATTTCAAATAGTTAGTTCAGTTTTTTATACATGGAATAGTTGGCTTAGAGATATCACCCCCAACACTTTTACATTTGAAATCAAGAAAAAATCCTCTATCTCTATCAAACTAAGGGATGAAAACCCTGTATTTCATCCCTTAGTTCCATCAAAAAAATGAAGAAGCTTGATTTTTTTTTCGACTTCTGTTGTTCAATTATTGCTTTTTCTGATAATTTTGAAAAAATACTACATTTTGCTAATTTGAACCACTTCCTAGGGTTAATATTAACGAAGATTGCTATTTGCCAAAATATACGTGAACAACTTCTACAATCCACGTCTAATTATTATTATTTTGTTCTGGCACATTTCAAAAGACCAACCTTTTTGCTCAAAAACCGCAACGGGAAAATTTTCGATTTTGCTAATTTTTCACTCAGTAGGCAGTTGCTGACAAATTCTGAAAAAAAACAGCTTTCCCGTTTTTTTTTTACGTTAAAATCTTATTGGATTATTATTGTTTACCGAAATTTACAGCTTCACCACGTTACTTTTCCGTCACATGAAAATTTCACGAATGAGGATAGAGTCAACTTTATAAGACCAATTCAAACTATCCCTGTATGCCGTAAAAATAATTTGTACTGGCAAAGAATATTCGACTTTCGTAGTAGAATATTCTTTGGTAATGGTTAGTATAGGATAGTTTTATTTTTACGCATAATGATAATGTAAGTAGGTATTTTAATTCGACGCTCTTAAATTGAATCCGCATGTTATGGTGTGCTTCTAATAAGCCTATACAGGGTTTTATTCAATGATGAGCCAAAGTTAAAAAGACGCGTTACTGAACCAATTTCAAGATATACAGGGTGTCCGGGAAAATGTGGGAGATCTCTCGGATTCAGATAGAACATTAAAAAATAAGATGACAAGTTCCCATAAATTTTTTTCCTAGCGGCCCTCCCTACGGAGATACGGCCCCCTAAAGGACCCCACTGGAAATCGGTTTTTCTTGAATAACTTTTAAACGACTCAATATAATTCAATGAAAATTTAATATGATAAACAGTAGTAAGGACCTCTCAAAATACTTTCCTTAAAACATAATTAGCTTGTTTAGTTTACCAGGGACGGACTAGATTGTACATTTTAACGCTCAAATTTTTAACACCCTGTATGATAAGGAGTTAAATTTGAATACCTTGAACATTAAGCTAAAGAAAAGGTACTCTTGTTCATTGTCGATAAAATGAACCATTTTCGAGAAAAAACAATTTTTATTAAACAAAACCTCGAAAAAAGCCATGACGAAGTGGTGCTCTTGACAAAATTGTGAACCTAACGCTAGGAAAAAAATTTATGGGAACTTGTCATCTTATTTTTTAATATTCTATCAGAATCCGAGAGATCTCCCACATTTTCCCGGACACCCTGTATATGTGTCCTAAATAGTCTGGTTTTCAAGATACAATGTGTTGGAAGTCTACTTTTTGACCACATGAAAAATCATAGGGTGTCAAGGAGAGTCAAAAACATTATGTTAATAACAACAAATATAACAACGAGCAAAGTTGACTCGATTTACTAATCATAAATCCGATTCTTTTCTTAACCTGTATCTCGAAAACCAGAATATTTATATCCAAGACACAATGACATAATGACAATATGTTAACCAATGTTGACCTATAAGACCATTTCTGCTTTTCTACTTGAATTTGGTTCTGCGTCTTTGGAATTACGGCCTCTCATTGAGTAACACCCTGTGAAGACGCAGATTATTGTTGTTGAAACTTTGTTCAGTCAGACGCACACATCGTCTCATGAATAGGATATAGTAGGATTTTTCTAGATTCACCTTTATAATACCTAGATAATTTTATATACACATGTATGTAATCAATTTTCTTTATATATCGTACTTAGTGAACGATAATAATTATGAATTGAGTGAACAAATCCATTCCCACCATTTATGTACCTATTTCTTACATGCAGCGCATTTGGTCTGTATCGTAGTAAACAATGGCCGAACAAATTGTGCGCCCAGTCCAGCCATACTTTACTGCGATACAGCCATTGAGTTTCATAAAAGTCAATGGATACAGCTCATGTATGCTCTGTAGCGTAGTAAGGAATGCCAATACGCTACCCGGTCGAGTAAAAAAGCCTGAAAACTCCGTTGAAAGAGATCAACCCGTCCATATCATTCGCCACTACACTATCTACCGGAAACATCAAAAAACAATACAATTGTAGGAAGGCGTAAAAGTGCCACAACTAGACTTTAGAGTCGAAATTTCGAGACAATAGTCGAAATTTCGAGAAAAAAGTCGAAATTTCGACTTTAATGTCGAGAAGGGAGGGGAAGGAAGTCGATTTTTCTTTTCAAGGGGGTGGTTTAGGATGTACGAAAGCGTAGAGGGGCCACTACAGAAAATAAATTGAATTCCGACTTAATTTACGGAATTCTGTGAAATTATCTCGGAATTCTGACTTAGTTTCACGGAATTCCTTGAATTAAGTCGGAATTTTTGATTCCGACTTATCTCTACGGAATTCCGCGAATTAACTCGGAATTCTGAGATTCCGACTTATTTCACGGAATTCCGTGAAATTATCTCAGAATTCCGACTTAACTTTACGGAATTCCGTGAAATGATCTCAGAATTCCGACTTAACTCCACGGAATTCTGCCAAATTATTTCAGAATTCCGACTTAATTTCACGGAATTCCGTGAAATTATCTCGGAATACCGACTTAACTTCACGGAATTCCGTGAAAATAAGTCGGAATCCCAACTTATAGTATTAACATCTAGTAATTTGGTAACAACGGAATAGTGTTCGCGTGAGCAGTGTTGCCAATTCGATAATTTCATCACTAGATCTGGTAATCTTAACATGAGTTCAGTAATGAAAATCTGTAAAACAGTAGTTCGTAATATTCTAGTAATCTTTGAGGGACCGCTTCAAACTGTCGAATGTTCATCATCCTGTCGACGAACGGTCTTTCGGGTTCGGAAGCCTCGACAATATGCTCTGGGGCTGTGAAGTATATTGTCGAATGTAGAATGGAGGGGACAAGTCGGATGCCCGGTGATATGTAAATGTATGGATGGAGCAGATCACACGAATATTTTGTTTTGTGGCATTGGATTTGTGGATTATTTTTCATGTTGTGATTCTTTTTCGACGTGCAAATAAAGCGACGTGCAATACTAGGTATATAATTTTGTATATCCCAAGTTACAGAAAACTTTGTAGGTATACGTACTAGGCGATTTTGCTTTTTATCTGAAGGAAATTGCAAATTTGGGTATAATATCGTCCCCCTAAACACGAATGTGCGTATCTGGCAAAAAATAAAACAAAATATCTAGGTATACTTATTTCAGAGTCCTCTATAGTCTCGAGTGTTGCAGAGATAAAATAATTATTTTTTGAAAAACTGATTCAGTTCGTGTTTTCCATGATTGAAAACTCACGAAAAGTGAGCAGGACTGAGCAATTACTGCAATCGCAATCTCAGAAGACCTTTCCAAATTCACGTGTTAATTTATGTAGGTACCATAAAACGTGATAAGATATTATAATAAGACATATCTTATAAAATGGTAATAAGCAGTGTGTTTTCAATGCAGTCTGTAGATTAGGCTTTGATGTACTCATATCAATCAATTACAGAAAAAAAATACACTTCTGTTTGTTGCAACATTTTTACTGGGATGTTTTGAGAGTGATTAATTTGCTGAAATTTTCAAAAAATTGCTAATCTGACTACTGAGCTTCAAACATCGTCCACCACCACCGTCGTGTACCAAAACGCCACCAAATTGCATTGAAAGTTTTTAGGGTCGATTGCTCAATAACATTTCTTAGGCTTCATCATATTATAATTGCAACTTTTGGGAAAAATAACTAGGGTTATGATGCGCAATGGGAATGAAAATGGTAGGGGGGTGACTGATGGATTATGAGGGATGAATGCTTCTTTCCCTCAGGGGCAAGGAACATTCATTTTATGCGCCTCTATCTATTTTAAAAACATGTTGAGAGGTTTCTCGTCACATGATGAGAATCGCATAAAAATTGGTTATTATTATGCAATACAAAAACTAAGAATCTCAGGGCGAAGCAGCAGAAAATTCAAAAATTGATTGATAATTTGTTTGGACTTTGTCTTTCCAGTTACAATAAAACTGTTGACATAGTTGAAATGAAACAAAAATTTACGACATGAAAATTATGATTTCCAGAATGTACACTTAAAGCAACCAACACCAAAATTTGGGACCGTCCCCAGGCGATAGAAAAGATAGACTTAAGTACGGTTCTCACGAGGCGATTTTAGTTGAACGATTTTTGTTGGTCGACAAAAATCGCGAGCGATTTGTGTTCTCAAAAGACGATTTTAGTAGAACGACTTTTGTTGATCAACAAAAATCGTGTTGAAACGATTATCGGACTGGAATGACATTGTCAAACTTGAAAATTGCTCTAAGCAAGGTTGCTCAAACTTGTCGCCCAAAATAAAAAATATCTTGATTCAGGAATTAAGAATCATGTTGCCAAAAGAAACTCCCAGAAAGAAACAGAGATTTTGGTTAAGAGGTTCGATTTCAAGAAGGGACCGATTAGGAAACTTACATTGAAGATGAGGCTAGATAAAAAAAATCCTCTACGTATGAGCAAGCCCATATTCACAAAACTTCTTCTTTGGCATCCTTGTTTTTTATCGATGGTGTGATTCCACGGGCACTCTTGTTCCTGATAATAGTCTAGGAACTTGAGGGTCAAAAAATCACTCCATATAAAATGTTTTTTATGGGAAGTGATATTTTCGTGCAATATTTTCAATATTTCAACGGAACAAATTTTGATAACTCCAACTTCTGACAGGAGGTTGTCACGATGACAATTTTGAATTCGCTTGACGACGACCAGCCGATTCAAAGTTCAGAGCCTGGCAACTTTTTGTCGTTCAACATAAGTGGTTCAACTTCTATTGAAAGCATGTTCTCATCGAACGATTGTCATTAGATTCGACAGCGATTCAACGTTGACCATCAAAAATCGCCTAGTTAGAACGGGACAGAGCGATTTTCATTCAATTGCAAAGCGATTTCAAGATGACCGATAAAACTCGACTAGTGAGAAACAGGGTTTTAGGCCGTTTCAACAACGAAAACATAAATCGCTTGCTATTTTTGTTGTTCGGTATCAAATTGAAAATCCGACGTTTCGTCTTTGAGCGGCCATCACCAAGTTCATTTTTTTTCAATACGGAACTGGATTTTTTATTTTATATTCAATTATCTTTTGAAGTCCTTAATGTATTGAGGTATCGCAATCGTTGAAAAAAATACTCATTTAAAAAATAATACCAGAAAAAATTAGTTAGGCAACCCTTTTCTCCCTAGCTCATAGTTTTGTTCATGCATCTCTCTTTATTTGACACGTTATTCTGAACAACTAAACAAGCCTAATTGACCGAACCAAAATCGAAATATCATCCAATAACGATACATGTAATGAAATTAAACAAAATCCACAAATGACATGGAAAATAAAAAAAATTCATATAAAAAAACTGAATCAATTTCTGCAAGTGTCCAAGAATATTGCAATTTTAACAAAATATTAAAAATAACAATAATAGGTGAAAAATCATAGTCAATGATGAAAAATAATTGAAAATATTGACGTTGCTAAGGCAACCCATCGCTCTACACCCTCATCTAATCAACTCAATGCCTCCACCACCCTTTTTATCAAAATATCTATTTTGAAATCACCTCATTTTTGAACCGTTATTCGCAACCGTACCCGGTATCTTTATCTTATGTATTTCAAAATAAACTCATTGAATTACTTGAATTCCTATAATATGATACACCCATCATCAGTCACAACCCTTACTTTTTTCAGACATGTTGAAACTATACGTCGTAATCATGCTTCGATCATCCTCAAAGCAATAAGAGGAAACTTGAAAAAAACAAAGTATTTTGACGATTTTGTTATGTGCTGGAGCAATCAGAAATAATTTAATTGTGTTTTCTTTCTCTTCATAATCTAATTTATAATCATCATTATCCACGGCTAGCTATTTAGCATACCCTACTAGTAACAGCCGAACATCTTTGATAACAACGGCTTGGCAACAGAGCACGCATTTGCGCTACCGCCAGCATGCAATCTCCCAACGCCCAACAGCTGTTGTTTTAACGACCTCTCCCCCACCACTCCCGCGGAACATTCCGACTTAACTTCACGGAATTCCGTGAAAATAAGTCGGAATTCTGAGATAATTTGGCGGAATTCCGTGAAGTTAAGCCGGAATTCTGAGATCATTTCACGGAATTCCGTAAAGTTAAGTCGGAATTCTGAGATCATTTCACGGAATTCTGTAGAAATAAGTCGGAATCAAAACAGGTTTCGGGATATGGATTTTTGAATTTTTTTGAACATTCTATAGTGAGACGGTTATCATGAAATTTCAATCTCCTGGGAGGGCCAGCAAGTCGATTTTTCTTTTCGAGGGGGTAGTTTAGGATGTCTACTATAACTCCTATGAGTTTTATTCTGGCTTTATGTACATTTTTCGAAATATGGATTTTTGAATTTTTTTGAAGATTCTATAGTGAGACGGTCATCATGAAATTTCACCCTCTTGGGAGGGGGAGCAAGTCGATTTTTTTTTCAAGGGGGTGGTTTAGGATGTCTACTATAACTCCTATGAGTTTTATTCTGGCTATATGTACAGTTTTCGAGATATGGACTTTTGAATTTCGACTTTTTTCACGAAATTTCGTCTTTTTTATTGAAATTTCGACTTTTTCTTCAAATTTTGAATTCAATGTCGAATTTCGACATTTTTCACGGAATTTCGACTTTTTTCTCTAAATTTCGACTTTAAAGTCGGAATTTTTAATTTTTTTTAGTAGTGGCATTTCTACGCCTTCGTACTACGGGTATGGTATGTAGTACCAGCTTTGTAATACGTAATGGTTTTTTTTAACCAATATAGGTATTCATGTGTCAGCGTCTTCGCTATTGGGGCATATGACACGTTCCAAAGGTAAAGATGTTGCGGAACATGAAAGGGAAAGTCTGGACGAGTGGTCCCAATAATTATTAAAGTGAGAATTTGAAAAATTAATTAAATTTATAACTCTTAGAATTTTGCCGTAGTTTCAACGAAATTGTGTAGAGATACCCATTAAATCTTTTATGAATAAATCAAAGAGTTATGATTTTATGATCATTATTACAATATACATGTTATGTAATAGTAAGCAAAGAACTCTTTTCACTTGTGAGCAGAAAAATATACTTTTGTGAGATTTCTAGAGTATACCTACTTTTAAACTGTACTTAATCAAATATTGATTGAAAAATATAAAAAATAAAGGATGAACTTGCAATATGTGTTACACATATAAAAATTATTGATATCAAATGAAAAATACTAAGTACTTGCGTATTCATTGATATTAACGTATATATTTCCAAGGCTATACCTAAAATAATCACTAAATAGTACACAAACTGTATAAATTCGTTGCATTGAACTGAAACTAGAAATTGCAATTTTTGATGATGATTTTTCAATCTTCCATATTTTTTTTTGTCATTTCCAGAGTACAGTTGTAGGTTGTAGGCAAAAAAGTGGTTAGCCGAGTCATTATTGTAATCGTTGGTTTTCTTGCTTTATACAGAGTGTCCGGAAATGATTAGCAGAAAAACTACGGCAGTATTCTAGACCGAAAATAAGTGCTACCTTTTCCCATAACATTTTTTCGAAAATTGATTATTAACGGAGTTACAGGGTGTTAAACTTAAATTTTATTTGCAGTTTTTTGGCCATGCCTTTTGCCACGCTCATAATATTTCCACAAAATCTCGTATTAGGGGCTTTATCGGGATGAGGATTTCAAATTTTCCTACCGTTTTTTCGCATTCTGTAGAGGGCGCTACATAGCAACCTATACTTTGATTTGAATGGTCCTAACTTTTTTGTGCTACACTGTATGCGAGTTTTGAGCAAATATTTTTATTCTCCCAACATTTTGACATAAAAAAGGTATATCACTTTTGTTTCGATAAATCTAACCGTTTTCGAGAAAAACGCTTAAATAACTTTGCTTGCATGTGATGAATACGAAATTATTTGAACTTATTTTCAATTTTCAACATCGCATGCTATGAAATTATGCGCTTTAAGTTGCTGTAGGAACAAATTTGATTAGAATTAGTTTTGTCATTTGGTAATTTTTTTTTATTTTCAGAATTTTTGTGATTGACCAACATCAGCGTAACAACATATTTTCAAAAAATTACCAACTTTCAAGACCAATTTTTCCGAAACTTGTTTCTACGGCAACTATGGCGCATGTTTCCAAAGCAAGCTTTGTTTAAGGCGAGGTTTAAGGTTGAAAATAAATTAAAATGATTTCGTAATCATCACATGCAAGCGAAGTTAGTTTAGCGTTTTTCTCGAAAACGGTCCGATTTATCGCAACGAAAGAAGTATTCCTTCTTCATGTCAAAAGGTTGATAGAATAAAAATGTTTGGTCAAAAGTCACACACAATGTAGCACAAAAAAGATGGGACCATTCAAATCAAAGTATAGGTTCGCATGTGGCGCCCTCTACAAAATGCGAAAAAACGGTGGCCTAATTTGAATTCCTTATCCCGATTAAGTCACAAATACGAGATTTTGTCAAAATATTATGAGCGTGGCAGAGGATATTGCAAAAGAACTGCAAATAAAATGCAATTTTAACACCCTGTAACTCCGTTAATAATCAATTTTCGAAAAAATATTATAGGAAGAGGTAGCATTTATTTTTTGTCTAGAATACTCACCTGAATTTTTTGCTCATCATTTCCGGACACCCTGTATATGCAACCTCCTTCTCGTTAGAGTTTTTAAGCTGGAAAAGTTTCCTCTGCAGCTCCTGATATCTTTGGAATCCTCTTCTTCCTAAAATGTATAATAGTGTACTATGCTGAATTAACATTTCACAAACACTAGCTGGAGTGAATCTTTCCTAACTAGAAATATAGAAATATTTCTTTCTGCAAGTAATGCAATAAAGCTACCATCATGTTCACTCTCTTCCCTATAAAAAGGGTTGATAAATATGTACCCTGTATATTTGTGAGGCATTATGAGGAACAAAGTCTTGTGTAAATCTTGAAGGTATCATAACACTTGTCCAACAAAAGATGAAAGAATGCGAATAAGAGGAGGAAAAATAGTTTTGGATAAACAGGGTGTCTCCAAACAACTTCTAGTGTCTAAAGAATATTAAGAAAGCATAGAGAAATAATTTGAGATGTGACATCAATCGCCGATAGTGCGTCGTTTCCAAAATACAGGGTGTACAAATTTTTCCTTCTGTTTTGAAAACGCCTTCGCCAATCTTGGGCTTTATGGGTTTATACATATGATAGGTATAAACGAAACTTTGTGTGTTGTATTTTTGATGAAAAAAATTCACGCCATAATTTTTTATCAAGAAAACAAGGGGGGGAATCAGTGAGTATAAAAATGAATTGAAACTTTTTTATAAATCATGTTGGTCTTTTTTTTTACAAATTTTGAAAATAATATGAGGTTTCTTACGCAAAAGAGGTGGTTTTTGTTTGTATCGCTAGAACACACCATTTTCGAGTAAAAGGAAATTGGAACTTACGCTGCATAGTATTCACAATATCATAATACAGGGTGTTTCCTAAAAATTGCTACAAAATTCGTCGGGTAATTCCAGAGGTATTTTCATGAGACAAAGTTCTCATAAATATTTATTTGTCGAAAAATGCTTTCCAAGGGAGCTACGGTTTTGGATATATTGAGGAAAAACAGTCTTGAGGGGGCCCTATTTAGAGGGGCGTAGCCTCGGGCGTAGCTCTCTTGGAAATCATTTTTTGACCAAATGTTTAAAAGAACTTCTTTTCATGAAAATACCCCAGGAATCACCCCACGAATTTTTTATTAATTTTTAGCAGGGTTCGAAGAATATAATATATCAAAGATATCGAGGTGTTTCATTAATATTGCGAAAAAAATCGGGATGTGTTTCCCCGCTTCAAACTAAGAACAAAACTTCCTATGAACATGTATCCGGAAATGCTTCTTCACAGAGCTACAGGGTGTCAAAATTTCATTTTCATTTTTGTTTTTTCTAAATAATATTTGAATCAATGTCGATGTCTGGTGATGAAAATTGATTATTGGGGGTTCCTTATCATACGAAATTTGAATTTGACCTTAGTAATGCTCTAGCTTGTAGAGGGCGCTACCTACACGTATTTTACCTGGTATGAACAGTCATAACTTTTTTTGACAAACCAGTATTATACTTTGAAGTAAAAAACAGATTTCTCTATCATTTTTACGCAGAAAATGTATACCTGTAAGAAGTCGCTACTTGCAACCATTCTCGGAATATTTGGGTTTGAAATAATTAATACATTTTGGGGATTTTGAAATTATCGCGAAGGTACCCTGCTAGAAATTATAACATGATTCGCATGACTGCTTCATATTTTCAGTGAAAAAGATAAAAGTCGGCTTGTGTGTAATTTTATCAACCACTCTTATTCCAATATCATTCAAACACAGACAAATTCAAAAACGAAAAAAAAAAAATAAAATAAAAACTTTAACACCCTGTAGCTCTGTAACGAAGCATTTCCGGACACATGTTTACACATTTTTTTTTTCTTATTTTCAAGCAAGCAAACTCATCCTGTATTTTTGGCACTATCAAGGAAACACCATGACCATGCTTGAGCATAATTTCATTATCACATTTATCCATTATTTCAAGACCAAATATTTCGAGTATGGTTGCCTCCGGGTTGCCCGTGGCCACTTCTAACAAGTATACATTCTCTGCGTGAAAGTGATGAAGAAATCGTTCTTATCAGTCAAAAATATAATACAGGGACGTCCAAGAAAGCTTTGGGTGTTCATATCCTGAAAAATAAGTGTAGGTAGCGCCTTCTACACGTTAGAGCCATACTAATATCAAATTCGAATTTCGCATGATAAGAAACCGCTAAACACCATTTTTCATCAAAAGATCGACATTGGTTCAAATATTTTTCAGAAAAAATTAAAATGAAAATAAAATATCATGATATTAATATGCTGAGATATCATGTATATTTATAACAAATAAAAAATCAGAGCACAGCCATGTCGTTCATCATTATTCGATGCCTAAGCATTTTTTTGAAAGTTAAATCCCCGATAGAACTTCTGTAAAAAAAAGTATTTCTTCCCTAATGCGCAAAAGCATCTGAAGACATATAAAGTTGATGTCTGTAGGTATATTGCTCGAATTCTGTTGATGAACCCATGAATTGATTGGTATGTAAAGTGAAATCGCTTAAATTATTTTCAAATCTTATTTCTTCAATGAAATTATACAGGGTGAATGAGGGGGAAATGGAAATGTTTTATGGATATGTTTCAAAGTCTAAATAAGCAAAATATGCTCGTAAGATCCAGTCCGACTTTAAATTCTATCATAGATGCAGAAAAAAAAACTTAAAATGATACTTGACGGAATTTTTCAGAAATTGCCGCTTGGTGATCATTTTTCTTTTGAGGTGCTCTACATGTATGCCAGTACTTATCAGGACCTCTATGGTTAACATGGCTCTTTTGTTCCTACACTGTCTTAAACACGTTGTAAATTATTTTCTTGAAGATATCCAATTCGTCAACGTCCAAGCACCAGACCTTTCTTTCTATAGCTAGTTACTTCCCTATATCCTTGCTCCTTGGCTATCTGTTTAAGCGTTGATAAGCTTTCATAAGGGTCTTGCCATGTAGTTCTTTGTTTTGTTGTCCTTCTCACGTGCATGAAGAACGCCGTTTTTCTTTTATGACTTGACATAGACAATGTTTCTAATGAGCGACTCTGTTTTCTGGAGACTGCGGGAATGCCTTGTAGAGAAAGCAGTCGTTGCGCCGTTTCTTGTTCGATTGTCACCTGTAAAACCCCATGCAGGGCTTCCGATTTGTCAAGATGGTATATGTTTTCGAATTTTTCCCCTTTCACTGTTCCTATATTGTCTATGAGCGAGACTTATCCAGAAGGCCTCTAATCTGTTTTCAAGTTAACATCTTTTCTCGTATGTCTATGGCTGCACTATGTCTTTTAAGAAAAAAAGAAAAAGGGCGAGCTCTCGATGATTTTATTATGTACGTCGTTTTCGTTACTAAACTCTGCCCTATGCACAATTGCATTCTTCCTTCACCTACTGCCGAAGCTGATATACAGTTTTTTTTTCATTATCGTGGTGTTTCTTGTCCAATTTCGTTTTACAGCGTGATTTTGAGCTCCTGTGTCTGAATCACTTGCAATACTGCTCTGAAAAAATGCTAAAATGTTTCAAAAACACTTATTGAAGTACAATCACACAATATGACTTTACAGAATGATACACTAGGTCTCTGGGTATTAGACATCGACCATTATAACATTTTTTAACAGAGTCGAAATTTTGTATTGCAAAATATGTGATAAATTTGTCAAAAGTATATTTTATCACTTTTTAGCACGTACCTCGCCCAATCTTTGAGCCCGATTCCGTGTACCTGTGGAATTCTAGAGACACATCACTTTCCTATCGTTTTATGCAGAGAGCGACGCGACGTGTCGCTATGGAATTCCACAGTACACGAGATCCGGCCCTTGGAAGCGATCTATCTAGATATCTATCAAGAACTTTTTTTTCAATCCATATAAAGAAACTTTGGGAGAAAGTAGCCGGGGTTATTATTCCGTTGGTATGAAAAATTCTGTTCTTTTTTTGTAAAACCGCGAGAAACTTTTTTCATCAAAAATTTTTGCAGCATTGCTTATTCGCAGTAAGGACCTTCCAGTCGTTTTCCTTTGTCTGATCGCATGTTGTTAGTTTACATCGATGACTCTTGGTTTTGAACAGGTCGTAGTATTTTCTGTAGATTTCGGGTTGCTGACAAAAAAACAATTGAACATTGCGTTCTTATTTAAAAAAAAAATATATTTTAAACACTGTGTATATTTTTATCTTATCGATTGGCTACTCTTTTTTAAGCATAGATTAGGTACTATGATTTTTTTCCTTGAACCAAAAACAACGGAGTTGGGTATGCGTGTTTTCGATGATAAATATTTTATAAACGTGAAAGTAATTGTTTCAAAATGAGTTAAACAAACAAAATACGTTTAGCAGGATATAATAAGTTCAATAGCAAATATGGCAAACGATAGGTATGTATTATTTTGTCAAAATTTGGAGCGCCGATGCGCCGATATGAACCAAGATCACCTTTTTTCACGTAAAAACCTTCAGGTGTCTGAACACTGAACACTGAACAGGAAACAATTCAATAGTGAATGAAAGTTATCTAAATATCCTATGTCCATTCGTAACCCCTAACGATCCAGTTTTTTAAGCCTCAATTAACGTATCAAGATTGATGACCAGCCATTGGAAATTGTAGATTTGATCAAATATCTAGGTTTTTTATTGGATCAGGAGCTAACATTCAACAGTCACATCAGTGGAGGATCGTACAATAAAAATGTGGGAGTTGCAGGGGTGGCTACCCTGAATCAAATCAAATCAAATATGCTTTATTGCCACAGAAAAATTAAAATAAATTTTATGGACAAAGCAAATACAAAATGCTAGAGTAAAAACAATACAAAACATGATAATAGTATACATTACGTGAACAATTACGTGAACAATAGGACAAAACTAGTACAAATATATTTTCCCAATATTTTGTCAAATTTAAATTTAATTGGAAATTGCTCATGGACAATAATAAACATTGGCACACTTCCAGTTATGTTGTGATGACAAGTCAGTAAAACAATAACACAGCAAAATCAACAATTATGTGTAGAACAATAATACTGCGGTGTTAAATATCGAACAAGGAACCAACGATTTCTCACGTTTTTTTTCGCTTCCCATTCAAAAAATAAACATCAGGTGGGGTGAGCGAAATCGGTGAACTCGAAATTTAATTTATAAATCTGAAGTCATCTTGTTTCCGCCCTGCCTGCAGCATGTAGGGGAGAGGCGGGCATAATGACATACTTAGATATTTATTTGGGTAATTTAAAAAATATATATATATATTAAGTAATTGTCATTTGTGTCGATAGCCTATGATATACTTTAAGACTCTAGGTAATAAAATCCATTTTTATTCAAAGAGTTTTTTAATTATAGAAAGAAACGTGTATCTTGAGTAAAAACCATTTTGCCCGCCCAGGTCGGGCAAAATGACATACAAAACAAAAAATTAATAGTACAAAAAAATAACATATATAAACCTATAAATACTACTTAAACAAATAAAGAATACTGAAGTTAGTCTTTGCAAAGTTCACAAATATAGATTTTAGCTCTTCTTGGGACACCTGCACAATCTGCATGAGCCCACTTCTGGCAAAGTTGGCACTGCAACCAGAGTTCCTTAGATTTAGATCTGCTAAACAGATCGTTACAATAGAGACATGCACAGTCTTCTTCATTGTCACTAACACAGTAGGGCTCTTCTTCACTAGTCTCGCCTTCAATTAGTCTAACACTTCCAACAACTCTTGTACTTTTTCTTAAAGGATCCTCTTGATTTTTATTTTTGTTTGAGTCATTCTTTACTAGCTTCCTTTTGACAACGTTTCTGTTCATCTTTCTTTGCTGTTCTTGGTTTTTTTCAATTTCCTTTTCACGAAGGCTTTTAAGGTATGGGCTTTCGGTTAAAACGTCTTGATATCCACCAGTTTTGCGTTTGACGGTTTTTCTGACGTTACTCTGAGGCACTGGTGACAATTCTTGTAATATATTTTGAACATCTACTTCTTTTGAATAGCCTGAAGGCCCTGCCTCATTTAGTTCTTCTGCAGAAGTTACTTGTTCTTGACCTGTAGGTTTCTCAGTGGTGGGTGGTTGTATTTTTGTATTATTTGTTTGACGCTCTTCAGTGTTTTCTAGGTCATGTTCATTATCAGGATTTTCATTTTCAACCACCGCTTCCGCCACATCCGTTGTTAAGCTGGGTAAAAATAGGTGGTCAGGAAATATGTCCGGGTTAAACGGCGATATTCCTGTAGCACGAAACGCACTCATTGCAATTTCCAAGGTTGCTGTTTTTTCGTAGGCATGGTTAAAAAGCTTGGATACCTGGTAAATAGTAACTGTACGCCCCGGATTATCTTTTAACCACTGTGTTACAGTTTGGTTGTAATATTTGTGGAGCGGACCAAAAAACGCTACATCCAGAGGTTGTAGGTGATGTGTGCAGTGTGCTGGAAGACACAGAAGAACGATTGAATTTTTTTTAGCCAATTCCAAAGCCTCATAGCTTTTATGGCTAGAATGGCCGTCCAAAATCAACAATGCTTTTTTTTCTGCAGTGGGTCTCACATGTTCTATGAAGTGTTTCATCCATTTTACGAACAGATCTGACGTTATATAACCTGACTCGTTGTAAAGTTTAAGTGTTCCTATAGGTGCTCCATCGTATAAGTCTGGATTGAATCTTTTGCGTGGAAAAATTATTGATGGTGGCACATACACCCCCCCAGAACTCATGCAGGCGACAACTGTTGTATGTACCCCTCGCTCTGCACTGGTGATAGCACCGACTTGTTTTTTGCCTTTTTGAGCAAATACTTTTGGTGGCACTTGCACTGTGGTCAGTGCAGATTCGTCCATATTATAAATCAAAGTTTTATCAATTTTGTGGTCTTCGATTACTTGATTGAGCTTCGAAAAAAACTTTTTCACCTGTGGTTTATTAAAGGCCTCAGCTCTGGCAAGCGACGTTGCTTCTGGAAGTCGTAGCGATATTTGAGGATTGCGTTGACGAAATCCATGAAGCCACCCCTTGCCAGCCATTTTTGTTCGTTTATTAAAGGGGTGTTTGATCTTCATTTTTTCAGCGACTTCATATGCCAGTTGTCGAACATCTGTGGTCGTCATTCCAAAAAAACGCGATTCTAAGTCCAGCATGTGATTTACAATCGCAATTTCAATATCTTTATTCAATGTAAACTGAAAGGAACCAAAATGTTTTTCAGTATTAACAGCAAATTTGTTTTTTCCGAGTGCTCGACGACGCAATGTTGCAGTGGGTACCCCAAAGGTTTTGCTTGCCTTCAACCAGCCCATTTCGCCATTGCGAACGGCTTGTATAGCTCTCTCCATATCCGCCTCATTCCAAGCTCCTCTATTTGTCGTCCTTTTATATGAGTAAACCATCTGTAATAGAAAACATTTCGTTAAAACGCTAACAAAACGCAGACGGGCAAAATGACATACCGATTCATTTTGCCCGCCATTATGGTATGTTGTTTTGCCCGTCTGGTTGGCTAACTTTGTTTTGGGTAAAAAAACTTTAAAATGCCAATTGTCCTAGAGAAAATGTGTCATAAATTTAAACAGTTTAATTATGTGGTCATAGCAATACCCCCAAACTTTAGTAAAAACATTTACAAGTCAGTTAAATATTATTTCAAAATTTACTTACGGTTGACAGTCAATACGCCAGAACCACACAAAGCATAATAAATTTCTCCAATGTTTATCTAGACAATACGTATTACGGTCGGTGCATTGTTGCCGGCTTGGGAACACTCAGTTTCATCAAAGGCCCTTAAATGTTGCCAGATCTTTTATAATAAGAAAAAATCATTATGCCCGCCTATGTCGTTATGCCCGCCTCTCCCCTAATTATTTTTGATTTGAATATCAAACAAGGAACTTGAGGTTGTTTACATTATTGCAACCAAAACGTGTTGATATCCATTTTCTATTCAGGAAATAAACAACAGTCAAAGTGCGCGACCTCAGTGCAATTTGAACATGACCCTACTGTGCTGAATGAATTACCAAACTAGGCGATTGTTGACCCCTAAAAAATATGAATACTCCAATGTTCACTGAATGCCCTAGAACAACTTCCACTTCACCAATGAGTTATTGTAAAAACTGCCGCTTATGTTGCCCAAACAGAGATATGGAACTATTCCAAAACCAATTTCTGGGTCCACGTCCAAAAGAAGTTGTAATCAATGGATTTAAAATGATTCAACACATAATGTTGGATTATAAACGTTAACAACAATACATATCAATTTTACAAAAGGAACAGCTGATTAAGATTTATTTGAAAAGAAAATCCATACGACGATATTCGATATTTAGCAGCAGCAAACTTATCGATAACCCTCTTAAGTCGGGTATGCTTTCAATAAGATTTTTTTTAATATAAAGCTCTGAATTAAATGTCCTGGTAAAAGTCCTTTTTTGCTAGACACAGATTGTTCTATTTTTGAATTCAGAATAGGCCTCCCAATTTTTTTTATTTCAGCCTTTTCGAATAGTGATCGACTACAGAACGGCTTTGAAACTAAACTTTTAACAGAATTCATATTTTACAACACAAAACTGAAAAAAATGCAAACATACAACACACGTCAATCCAAAATTGGTGATCAGCGGGCAAAATAAACAAGTTTGCCGTCGGTCTGCAGCATCATTGAGCTTACGGGAACGGAACTCAAATCCACGTCAAAGTTTACCTTTAGTAATATGTAAGTAAACTTTGTCCACGCCTGGAAAATAGATCCCCGCAACTTTAATATAGCCGGGCTGCGTAAATACATTCTTTAATACGTTACAGTTGGTCTACTCGCTGCAACGCAGTAAACAATGTAACTGAAAAGAGCACAACTCCCATCTACATACCTTACTATGGTGCAGTCCGGTATGCGTAAGAAGCACAAATCCCATCTATATTGCCAAAACATGAAGATAATTTTTGAATATGTTCTGGGATGTCGCTCACGCGACATCCATTTTCACCAGACCAAAGCCAACCCAAACTAACCAAAAGGGACCCAATCTAACCCTAACTCGACTGCACCATAGTAAGGTATGTAGATGGGAGTTGTGCTCTTTTCAGTCACATTGTCTAGTGCGCACAATGTCTACTGCGTTGCAGGGAGTAGGCGTCGAAAGCATCGGAGGCGGGAGACGCAAGAATTTTGAAGATAATTAGGGGAAGTTGGTGAAATTGTTTCAATAATAATTAACTGTCTCTTCCGTTTAAGTGATGATTTCTTGATACGGACATTTGGCATGACTAAGAATCGAACAAATATATAATTAATAGCATTTTACCTACAGGATTTGGGGGTTGCGCAAATCTGCAAACCTAAGGAGGAGCCGCCACTGAGTCACATAGACTATATTTGTAAAAAGATTGGATTTCTGAAAAGTGTTTTGCCCATTTCTATCAATGCCCACGAAACTTACAGTTTTCAATACATTGATTCTACCACATTTCCATCATTGTTCATCTCTAATTTATACAGGTTGCTCCAAAACTAGTTTCAAGATGAGCGATTACAAATCATTCAAATGATGCTATGAGAGTGATCTTGTGTTGTAATAGCAAAGTCTATATTGGAATATATAGACTTTGGTAATAAGTATACTAGTGTGACTTTAATGTCTGAGTGTTTGGGAATTTTGGGATGGTTGAAAATTGATGAGTTTCTTTATTTGCAATCCATGATGTTCATTTATAAAACTATGAATAACCTCTTGTTGCAATATTTGAAGTGTTGATTGATTCCCATCTCACAAATACATGAAAGGTGTACAAGATCAGCAAGCTCTATGAATGTTCATGTCAAAACTAGCGAAAAAAAAGTTCAATGAGAAATGTATTTTATAAGGGGACTAAGGGGAGTAGTACAATTCAATCTTATACCACAGTATATAAAATCTAGTGAGAATTATTATATTTAGTAATCTGCTAATTGTTCATTTGAAAAATAATCCTACAAAGATAGTATAGTAGTGCTTCATACTTAGATAGCTACTTAAATATAATTTTTCCCTCAGATCAATATATTTATGGTTACTGTATTTTATATTAATCATGTATGCTCCGCTTCGCTATTCTATTTTAAGTTAATTAAATGTATTCATTGCTTTGCAATTTTTTTATGCCCTTTATTCAAACAATGTATACAATTTCCTTAGGTACTAAAAAGATACACATTTCTCGATTAACATTACTTAAATAAAGTTATTCCGAAGCACCCAGAAAGCTGGTCTCGGAATAGCTGTTGATACATACATTTCTTAATTTCTAATAATCACGCATTTCTACCGACCCTACACCATGGTAGAAAGAAACAAGGTATGCCAACGCGCATCTCACTGTGACGTCAAATGGAACAAAGATACAGTGTTGCCATATTGGCAATTGGACTACCTCTAGAAACCACAACTTGAGACAAAATTTCAAGAAATATCGCTAAGCGGTTCTTTAATTACTCACTTTGATTTGAGGCTACTTTTTGCTTTATCTATTTTGCCTAAAATCAATCATAATTTTGTATTCAACCTTTATTTCGAAAACGTTTAATTCCAAGTTGTACAGTATATTTGCAAGTTGGCAACGTTGACTGGAGTGTCGGGTTGACAGATGACAGGTCTTACTGGAATGAGTCTACATAAAGTCCGTCGTTCAAATTATTGATTTGAATTTTGAATATTTAAAGGAATAATTCGTCTTATCTGTTATTGCTTCGTTCGTAATTTTTTATAGTGACCTAGTCAGTTAAAGTCAGTTAAATCCGTCTCCAAACCTCGTCTGGTTTTTGATTGCTTGATATTTATCAAACTTCAACGGAGATGGGAAAGTTGAGAAAATAGTAAATGCCATATAAAAAGGAATGGGAACAAGAAATTAATTTTCAAGGTATGTTTTCTGATTATTTATCTATAAGTATTCATAAATGAGATAATAAACACAGTAAATGAAACAACTTATCTGTTATGCTAGATCCCAGCAAACATCTTCCGTCTGCAAACTATCGGCCGATTGTTGGCATCGTCTTACATCTGCTGGCATTGGTATTACTCCTACTTGCAGTAATATCTGCGCCGATCATTTAGTCTACGAGAAAGTTGTAAGATCCGCGAATCTCAACAGATACGGCAAGCTGCCGGCATAAAAATGAATTCAAATATTTTGAATTTGCCGCTCTGTCAGCCCTGCCTCTGGCTTTCTGCGTCTGTCCTCTTTCACAGTTTCCAGCAGTTCACTTTGTTATTGGCGATTCAAACAGCTCAAGCAGCGCCACAGCGGAACGCGCGAGAACTTTCGAGAACGTGACAACTGCATTATTACTCGTAAGCCCGTAGCAGGTTTTGGCGCGTGAATTTATATTTGTTGCTCGTATCAGTCGAGTGTTTCGTATCGGCAGAGTGTTTTCAATTAAGAAATGGCGCCTCTTATTGAACTGGAACATTTGGTGGACGCTCTGAATGCATTTGACCGGCCTCTTCGTGAAGGAAGATTAGCTGTGGAAAATTAAGTGTGTGTCCTTTGTAAAATTATGCAGATGATTGTTTTCAGATTTGCTCTCATTGCACTGAGGTACGCGACATTTATACCTATTACGAACTTTCTTCGGATATCGGCGTGCATACGTATGATCTTTCATTGTTAATGATGATTTTTATCACCAATATCGGTGAGATCTTCCAATCAATATAGATATATCTGAATAAAAATAAATTAGTTTGATTTATGCACTTTATTCTTCTATTTTGTTGGCTAAAGGCCACTACACTTGAGGCTTTGTGATATCGACACCCTTCACACTGATGCTGATGAGTTTACGATTCCAACAATAATAACAAAACCCGAAAAATTCCATTCAATTAGCACACTTTAATCATTTACCAACGTGGTTTATCAAAATCTTTTCATAAATAATAACAAAATCAGGAATATATCTTTAAGTTATCACGATCCCAATAGAAACAGCATGGAGACAACTGATGTCTATCACGCTCTCGAAAGTTCGAGCGCAAAACGCCAGAGGCCGCTCCGCTGACTGTTTGAATCGCCAATTGTTTTCGTTTTGCATTGAACGCATTTCCAGTGAAAATTAATCAATTACCGTCAAACGGGGCGAATCGGGACAGTTTTGACATGTTTGTTTATATAACTTTTTTCCTAATTGGGATAGAGGATCCGTTTTTTTGCCAAAAGTTAGGTCTATCTTAGAGCTTCAAAATGACATATCATTGACACCTGTCACTTGGACAGGAGATTAAAAAATTTTTTTTTTGTGTGTCTCGATTCGCCCCGCAAGGGGGGTCAATCGGGACACTCCATATATTTCAATGAAAATGGCCGAAACACCCCAGAAATGGGGCGAATTGGGACAGAAAAAAAATAAAATAAATCTGAAAAAAATTCGGCTGAAAATGGACAAAAACAACCTGAAATAAGCGAAATAAACATTTATTCAACGAAAACGAGAAATTTACAAGCCTAATGATTAATGTAGGAACATGTTTTTCACTTAACTTAACGAACACAGAAAATCACCGACCCAAACAAAAATCACAAATAATAATAAGAATGGTGGGGGCGTGGTTACTCATTGATTCAAGTACGCCCTTTTGACAAATTTTTGGGAAAACTCATAACCACCTCTACGCAAAATTGTTGGCTGCGGCAACAATTTTGTAATTTGCTCCTTGTTGACTACGGAAACATCATCAACAGAGGGAAAAATGAAACAATTTTTCTTTTTCCGATTGGGACGAAGAAACTTGACTGTGATTGAATCTTCGTCTATTTCTTGGATGCGTCCAATGAAAAATTTATCTTCCCGATCTGTACAATATTGAATCTCAACAAAGTCATCATTTTTAAGATTCTCCAGATTCAATTCATCCCTTGATTTATCCATTTCGCTATCGGAGGAAGATACGGAATTTGCTGCATTTTCCAATTCGGACTCTTCAAATTCGACTTCGATCACAGCCTTATTTCTTGATGAGGACGGTCCAGCTTCAGCAAAGTCTTCTTTTGAAATGCTTTTTCCTGGTTTCACGGTGATTTCTCTTCTCGTTACTTTTGGTTTACAAGCAGTCTTGCAGTTATTGAGCAGGGAAGTTTCAATTTCAGCAAAGTCTTCCTTTCTAACGCTTTTTCCTGGTTCTACGGTGACCTTTCTTTTTCTCGTTACTGCTGGTTTACATGCAGCCCTGGAGTCATAGAGCAAATCGATAACAGAAGCTGTCCAATGATTGGGATCTTCATCTGCCGCACCTATAGGCTTTGGCAATCTTTTCAAAACTTGATTTCTATCTAGTGGAATAAGCCCTGTGCCCATGAATCCCTTTCTAATATTTTCACTCATCGTTGGCAAATTATCTAGGGTGTTTTTGAGCAATCCTGGGAAATATTGCTTTGGTATAGGCCCCTTATATTTTCTCTTCCAATCTTCCAGAACACGCCGCCAGGTTTTTTTCAAAGGTGCAAAAACAGCGACGTCCATTGGTTGGGTCAGATGAGTTGATGAGGAAGGTAAAAACGCAAACTTAACATCATTTTGTTCACAGAGTTTTATGACATTCAATGAAAGGTGACTACACAGGTTGTCACCAATTAAAACTCTTGGGGCAGACATTTTTTCAAATATGGCAGGGCGATATTTTGAAACCAATTTTCAAAAAGAGGTTGGTCAAACCAGCCAGTAGAATTTCTACCATATCTTGCGTTTTTTGGCCCATTCAACATCCAAGTGTCATAAATGTGCTCACTCTTGTAGACGATAAATGGTGGTAGTAAAACACCACCACCACTTCCTGCATACATTACCGACGTGGAGCTTTTTGCTGAGTCAATTATCCGTTCAGGATGTCGAGTTTTTCGTCTCACTATCACTTCTTTTCTTCCTGGGTCATCAACAAAACACGTCTCGTCATAGTTGACAATGGAGTTTGGTTCAACATTTTCCAAGAGGTTTTGCAAATTGTCAAAATATAAATTTACTGTCTCCTGCGAAACACCGGCGCGGGCCCTCTTAATATTCTCGCACAGTCTCTGTGTAAGGACATCCTTATGTCGGAAAATAAAAGAAGTTGCCCAGTCCACTCCTGGCAAATTGTTTGGGAATTTGACAATTTTCACACCTTTCCTATCTAGGTAGCCCTTGACAGTATTTCGAAGATCCAGTTTATCCAATGGGTAACCCCATTCACCTGCTAATACTTTCAGTTGAACCAAATGTTGTTCTTGATCTTGTGTCAGGATAGTTGGCCCCCCCTGCTTCTTCAAAGGTCCTTTATTATGCCTTGCCAGAGTCGATTTTGGAATGCCAAACACTTGTGAGGCATCTCGTATACCTATCTGACCTCGCCGAATTTGATTGAGGGCTGTTCTTAATGTCTCCTCACTATAATTCTGATAAACTCTGGTTCCCGGGGTTTTTTTGTAGTGGCGGACCATTGTCCCGATTGACCCATGAAAATGACATTTTTTGCTAAAAAAATTGTAAAACCCACATTTAAAAACTTTTATATTTGATTTTTTGATAATGTTTACAAAACACCTTCAACTATCACATATCAAAATTTCGAACTCTTACCTTGATTCCTTAATAGTTTCCCATAGAAAGTTTTCCAATCAATCAAAAACAGCAATATTTGTATAGAATTTTCAGGCACCAGTTTTTATTCAACATTGATCGATCAACAAAATTTTGGCGGTATAATTGACAAATATAGACTGTCTGCTGTCATTTGCATCTGTCATCCGTTACCAAAACATCAAGTCCGTGACAGGGTTGCCGATTTTCTTGAGAAAAACCCGATTGTCCCGATTCACCCCGTAGTCCCGATTCGCCCCGTTTGACGGTACTTGAAACGGTACATTTATTTCGATTTGTGTTTTTAAATTGTGGATTATACGTAGTTTGTGTTGTATATACTCCGTAGTCCGTGTAGCATCATTTGAGAATGTTCAGGCTCAGGTGATCATTTCCTCTTTGGTGTTTGGCGGCCATGATTTGCAGAACCTTCTTTATTGAAAAGGTGAGTTCATAAAATAATAACAGCAAATTAATAAAGTTGAACTACGATGTAGCTTAGGGATCTTATGATGAATCCTCGGTACCTATACATATTTCTGTTAAATAGTCTGTTTATTTTTGTTTTATTTTATAAATGTTGGTAAATACAATCTCAAATAAAAAATACCTATTATCCTGCCATTTTATAAAGACAGACAAAATTAAATGTTAAAGTTAAAGCAATAAAGAGTGAGGTTATGTTCAAAGAATGACACATTGAACTCGATACTACCGTACCTGGAAGGGACCCGTCCGTTGAATGAAGACAAATTTTCGAGAAGAAGGAGAAAGAGACAGAAAGGGGTGTCTATCTTTGTCATATCTGTTGACATATACAGGGTGTTACGATGATCATGTTACAAACTTCTAGGGTAGATAAAACACACGAAAATAAGAAAAAAAGTTCATATAAACATGGGTCCGGAAACGCTTCCTCGGGGAGCTAGGGCACTTCGAAAATTACCTTCAAAACTTACTCTTCGTTTTATAGCTTTGGTACCACTGTAGACTGTAGCTATCGTCACCAATTATTTTGGAACGTGAAATCTAGTTGGTAGGTTTATCAATTTGAGCCTTCCGGATTTTGTCACCTTTAACCAGGGGCGTACAAACCAGGGGGGTATTTTGGTAAAGAAGGAATAAGCATTTCCGGACCCATGTTCATATGAATTTTTTTTTCCTATTTTCGATTCTCTTATCTACCCTCGAAGTTTGTAACATGATCACCGGAACACCCTATTTATGTCAACCTAACCTTTCAATCAATATGTAGCTTTCTCTGATTGTCTGTAGGTTCAAAATAGTTTCATTGCTTTGAATGTGTTTTCTCCATTGAGATTTTCTAGTTTTCAAGAAAAAAGCGTGAGCGTTATTGGATTTATTTGTGATTTTGATAAGTTTAGATTTCATTCCATGGTATCTTGATTAAGTCGTGACTGTCTCATGGCTATAATCGAGGGTATAATATACTGTAATTTTGGGTGATTAGGCTAGTGAGCAGGGCTAGTGAGTAGATGATGAGTAGTGAAACCCAGGAGAAAGCCTTGAGTTTGCTGCTGTGTGAGTGCCAAAATGGTTAATACACTCCAAAAAAAGCAGATTTTATGTTTTTGGTAAGTGATATAACTCCAATTATTAAGGACAAGGGCACCTGAAGTATACCAACACGAAATAGTCCTAGTTAAGGGCCCCTTCTCACACGCCTGCAGCAGGGGCAATCTAGGAGGCATGGCGATTGGGGCAATCTAGGCCTGCCGCAGGAGAAACTTCCTTGTAAAGGACGTTTTGTTTTGAAAATATGACAATTTCACACCCTGTTCGAGTTCGTTGGTACTACTATAACATCATTTCCAAAGTTTGTTTTCTCATATCTTGCTTGAAATAATGCTAGAAAAGTATGAAGGGATATCAAAAAACACCATATTTATTAGTTTTAATGTGACCTCAAAAATAAAAGTATTTTCATTTTAATTCAAGCTATTATAGTTTTCCAAGTTTATACCTTCACTTCACTCAATACACAGGTTAAACATATAAATCACCCTGCACCCACTACCTACCCTGTATTTTCTCAACTATTTAATCGAATTACGGATCATCCAAGTATACCTACTTCATTATTTACCATTTTTTTTCACATTTTGCATTTTTCCAGATAGTTATTTGAAATATAGATCCATTATATCATGATAACTAAGACTACTAAGTATGCACAGAATTGTAGTAATTTTTTCCAAACAAATAAACCGTTCTTCCAATTTGTTATCTTCAAACTATTTGAAAACCTCCGACTTCGCATAAGGGCAATGTGACAAAGATAGCATCACCTTTTTAGTCCAATCAAAATATACCTATGCGCCTGTATGCGCCAAAAAAATACGACTTATATTGCCTCAGCTGTCGACTCGACAGGGGCCCTTCCAGTTACGTAGTATCGAGTTCAATGGAATAACAAAATCTAATGTTATTATGTTATGGAAATAGCTTGGGAATAGCAAACAGCAGCAACTTTCATTTTGTGATAATTTGTGGTGTTTCATATTATTTTTGTGTATATGTTACGGCTAAAGCCCGTAATTGGATAGATCTAGTATTGACCGGATACTTCGCGTTTTATCCAAATCTGCTGGATAAAGCACGAAGAACTGAATGACTTCGGGCATTATCCGGGTAGTTCTAGTTTTAGCCAGAAAGCAATGGCTAGATCACGAAAAGAAAAAAACTCATTCCACAATAAGTAAAGTATTCTGTAATATTCTCGAAATAACTTATAGACTCTGATAGAATCAATATTTATTATTCACTGAAACAAACATAAGGTGGCAATTCTAACAGAAAAATATTTCGAGGAACATATCGGTATAATTGTACTTATAAGTAATGGAGAAAATTGAAAAAACATCAGTTCCTAACCCAAACTAACCCAAACTAACCCAAACTAACCCAACTAACCCAACTAATCAAACTGACCCAAACTAACCCAAACTAACCCAAACTAACCCAAACTAACCCAAATTGGGATTACCAAATGCGGACTATTTCATATTTCTGGTTTTATCCAAGGGAGGTTGGATAATTCCAGTATGAACCGGTTAATGCCCAAAAAGCAACGTGCTTTCTTTGAATAACTGGCGTTATCCACTCTGTATGGATAATTCTAACATTATCCGGATAATTCGCAAATTACCCAATATTAGGTCTTTAGCCGTGACATATATATAGTATAAATCACAATATTTTATCAGTTTTGTTCTACTGGAATGATATAAGCACAAGTATATACAGTGGTGGACATAGGTATGGAAAAGTCTTTAAATTTGAAAAAACTCTGATCCTGCATCAGCTATCAAAGAAGTGATCAATCCATTTGTCACTTGTCAGTTTACCTGTCCTGACGATTTTTAACAAAAAATTGTTTAGTGTCCCATTTTCACGTTCAAAAAAGGCTACCTATTTTTCTAATTTTTTTCTGTGCAACTTTTGAGAAAAACTGCTAGCACCATTCAAAAGAGGGACAAAAATATATACTTTCTGAAAATTTCAACAAAGGATAATCCAGGGGATAATTTAGCAATAAAATGTTAAACTTGGCAAAAATTACCCATTTTGCATGATATGAGTCATTTTTGCCAAGTTCAAAATTTTGTAGCTAGACTATTCTTTGTTCAATTATAATGAAATTTTCAGGAAGTAGATAACTTTTGACCCACTTTTGAATGGTGCTGGCCATTTTTATCAAGTTACACAGAAAAAAGTTACTAAAGTAGCCTTTTTTGAACAAGAAAAAAGGGAACTAAACAATTTAAAAAAAAATCGCCAGGACCTCTAAACTGACAAATGGATTGAAGTTTGCAAATGCACCATCACTTCTTTGTTAACTGATGCAGGGTCAGGGTTTTATCATATTTAAGGCCCTTTCCATACTTATGTCCGCCACTGTATATGTAGACAACTGGAGCCCAGAAGCTACCTGATTTTTCAAGTTTTAAACATGATTGGAAATACATAAAATCTTCAACTATTATAGAGTGAAATGATTATACATTATAATGCGACCATATACCCAAATCTTAGAATCTAGAAATGATGGAATGATATTTATACTGTTTCTTTCAACCATGATTTATACTAGTATTCAAGTTATCATGCAAAACATTATTAATTACTTACGCCTCTTGATTATGATTATCCATCATAACCTCTGAACAAATAGCACTCGTGAAAAGCTACGTTCCTTTGTCACCATGGTTACTATAAGCAAAAATTGTAGCTTTTGACGTAATTGCGCAATTCAAGCCAATTTTTCTCCGAGTGTCTGACATACCTTGTTTCTTTCTACCATGCCCTACACTTGATACGAGTACTCTTTTAACATTGCAGCATGTAGATAATTAGAACCGATGACATCTTATTTTACGTTTAAAAGAATTTAGAGTGCTATTTATCAATGACTTCATTCGGAAGAGTATTGTATGGCAGCATACATTGATAGAAGGGATAACGCAAGCCTATATTTGTTGTGCATAATGAGCAACAATATTACACTCATAACAACACATAGAAATTTTAAAAATGTATATACTTTGTTCTCGTTTTAGTATGTCGCACAATTTAGATATACTAGTTTGATTATATACATCCTCAGTGGCTGTTTTTCAGGGCATGTCGAACAAGGCCTTTATAATTATGTTTTGTAGGCGTTGGGCTTTATTCATAAGCGTAACCCCACATGTTCCCCATACTATCATAAGATAACGTAAAACTGACAAAAAGTAAGCATCATAGATCTTCAACAGGATGGTTCTAGCAAGATGATGCCTGCATCTATACAAAGCACCAATCATAGGCACAATTTCTCTCTCTAGATGGTCAAATGGGCAGACTAACTCAATCTATCATCCAAAACTGATCCCAAGTACTTAGCCGTGTGATCTCTGCCGATTTGCTCATAATCAATCTCTTCATTTTAATTTGTAACCATAGAATTCCTTTGTGCAAAAACATGTTTGTCGTTTTTTTCTTGTTTATTTGCAGTCTATTTTTTGCTAACCATTCATACTATTTGTCCAGGTCTGTCACAAGAACTGACAATGCAAAATTCCCCACATCGTGTGCAGTGGAGAGATAATCAACAAAGTCGACAGTAGCATTTAAAGTACCACTATGTTCGAGAAAACAATACTGGAAATTGTCATGTTTTACAAAATCTTCTATAAACACGATTGGTCGTCTTCTAAATATCAATTCCAACATTTTAGAGAAAATCGAAATTACTAGCTCTTATTGGTCTGTAGTTGTCAATTGCACTCTTACTGCCTCCTTTATGGATTGGAGTAACAGGACCTGTCTTGAGAGTATTCGAAAAAATTCCAGTAGAGAATGAATCATTTAATCAGCAGAAGCAGTATAGGAATCAATGGGGCCCTTAGACTTAAAATATTGTGACGAAACATGCCCAGTGGTACAAACTTTCAAGGCGGCCGACAGCGGTCACGACGCGACGTTACAACCATTGCATCTCGCTATCGAACATCTCATCGGCTTTTGTCCCGTTTGTCACAAGCCCAAACCACCGTTTAGATTCCAGAATCACAAGTCTACGACTAGAAATTGGAGAGCTTTCGCCATCTATCGAGGCATTGAAGAGGATATAAAAGCTCCGCCATTCCGACTACAGGGCAGTTCATATTTTGATAAGCTGAGATTGTGAACATGAATATGTGTGGTGTTGTAGACAGTGTGCTGTAGTGACTTAAGGCTCAGCGTTCCGGTCTTCCGAATAAAACAGGGGTCCGGCGGTAAGACGGGAGGTAGCCGAACGGGCTTGAAAAGGCGTGTCTACCTTCCTCTCTCGCATCTCGTCCGCTGCACAAATCTGAATAAATTCAGAGTTCCGTGGTTTGAACGTGGCGTGAATTCCAGGGCCAGTCTTGCGTTATTTTATTTACTGGGTTGGACGATGTTTTTCCCATAAGGGTTCCCGCGTGATTTCATTAGTAATTTTCAAATAAAAAACGCCAATTTGAAGGTTTTTATGTTAAGTATTTTTGGTTTATTTTTCTATTGCTGTTAAACAGTGATTTGTGTGTGTAATGCTTATATTAAAATTAAGCCTACATTTGAAATGAGTAAATATATTCGAGAGTATATTAGTACCAACACAACAAATACTTATTTACATTATTTCTTCTTGCTTCAACCTACTCACCACAGTATCAAATAATGTGATTAAGATTTTATTTTTTTTATTTAAAGAATTTGTTGGTTTGTTATAACTGTGGAATACCTAATCTTTTGAAACCAAATGAATATTATGTAAATTGAAAATTTATTATGTAGGTAGTTCAGATTTTTCAATTATAAACTAAATTGAATGTTTCTCGTTCATTTAAATTTCAGGGGTTTGTTTTGTGAGAAAACGTTTGAACACATCGGTTTTTAATTTTGATTGCGGTTCATTTGGTGATGATAATTTTACAAAGTGAACAAAAAATAAGTTACGACCAAAAACTTAATTTTTTTCAAATGGAAACCCTTTCTTTATTTTATTTACGAATTCTGCATCAAATTCCAAGTAAGTTTCATGTACCACGTCCTTAACCTAACCCCAATAACAGTTATCGAGAAATTTACGATTGTTCAGAAATTATTTAAATTTGATCAATCGTGAATTTCTCGATGACTGTTGGTGCGTTAGCTTAAAAACATGGTACATGAAACTTACTTGGAATTTGATGTAGAAGGAATAAAAAAAAGGGGTTTCCAGTTGGAATCATGAAGTTGATGGTCGTAGCTTTTTTTTCGTCCATTCTGTACACATAAAAATATCCTCATATTATTGGGAATTTGATGTAGAATGCCAAAATGAAATAAAAAATGGAGGATTCAATTTGAAATGAAGTTGATGGTAATACCATGGAAACGATATCAACAAACTCAAAAGTTTCCGTCATAGAAAAGTGGCTAAGATTATCATTATCTTATATTCACTTTTCTACAGGGTTGCGTTGATTTAAATCAGTGATTTAAATCACATGATTAAAAAATATTTATTTTCCCTTATCTGCTTGCATTGTTGAAGAGTAAAATCAAATAAAGTCATCAATCATACAAATATTCAGTCTTGCCGATGCTTTATTTATTGGTTTTGTTTTTTTGAAATGATTAAATGTCAGTTGAGTTATTCAATTATGTTTCACAAATTTTGTTAAATATGACCCAATTTAAGTTTGACAGTGATTAAGTTGCCTTGTGTTGTGTCAAAACTTGAAATGAAATATCATGTTCAGAAAAAATGCATCTGAAAAATTATTATTAAAAAAAAACACGATACATATGAAAGGAGATTTTAATCAAAAAAATCGATTTAAATAAAAAAAGTCCGATTTAAATCAAAAAAATCAGCGACACTGCTTTTCTATGGTATCAGTGTTTAACGCGTATTAAGTGTTAATGTATTCGTATTGAGATGGATGGAAATTTGAAATATCAAAGAAATAATTTAGGCGTAGATAAAGTAGAAGGGTATACCTACTTTTCGCAATAATGGCTATTAATCCCTCGGAAAGTTACTATATCCTCTGGATTAATAGCTATCATTATAGACGAGATTATAGAATTCTGGTATATAATACTATTTTCATGATCTATTTATCCTTGTTAACACATCCTGTAGGTATAAGTACACATAACACCTATTTCATTTTAAAATAAAATATAAGACATGCAAAGCTTTCTTAGACATGTCTACGCCAAGATTTTTTTTTAAGTCTTTAAAATTATTCGGAAAAAAAAACAAAAGTGAGTCTTCTAATGATAAGAAATATTTCTGAGGTAGGCAAACAAAATTATTATTATTAACATCAGTTAAGGAAAACAATGCTGATAATAATTATTGTATCACGAAATAGCAAAAAAATGTTTATTACGTTATTATATGTATTTGTTATCTCTTACTTTAATCACAAAAGTTTTTCTTCATTGAACTAAGTACTTCCTGAAAATAAAGTAGGTACCCGAGTATTTTGAACCAAAAATTACTCCGGAACCAAAACGGCTGAGTCATGTGAACGAAACTAAATATTATTCATAAAATCTTATATTGACCATCCCAAGAACATCAATTCTCCGCTATATAACCCATAGAACCTACATACCTAATTTACCTATATACCGAATTTGAATCAAATTCATTGAGAAATAACAAAATTATGCGGACATAACTTCAGTAAATTGTAAATACATCAACTATATTCCCCTCCCTCATAGAACCTACATAATAATATACTTAATCACAACCGATCCATTTAAACATAACGAAACTATGGAAACATAACTTCACCACATTAGTTTTTTTTCACTTTTCAAATTGAATTTCAAATAGAACCTATATACAAATATGATCTAAGCAAAAATAATAAAACAATGCGAGAGTGAACTCATTGAATCATTTTTTTCAAAATTTACTTACCCTAAAAATCACTCAAACGTTTGTTAAAACATTCTTTGGACGTATAAGAAATGGCATCCCATTTTAGAATGACATATAAGACATGCATAGTTTTTTTGGCCACGCCTAGTATAGAAATATTGTTCAAACTGTTTAAAATTCTTTGGCAAAAAAAAACAAAAGTACGTCTTCTAATAATAGAAAATATTTCTGAGGTAGGTTAACAACATTATCAACATCAGTTAGGAAAATCAATGCTGATAATCAATGCCTATCAACAAAAAATCCTTATTATATTCTATTATCTCGTACTTTCATCACAACATTTTTTTTAATTTTAAGTAGGTATAATTTCCGAAAATCAAATTTTGGAGCATTTTTACCAAAAACCTCTCCGGATTCAAAACGGCTCAGTTATTATGCGACCATCCCAAGCCCCAAGAGCATCAATTCTCCGCTATATCCCTCATAGAACCTACATACCTAGTTTTAATAAATTTTGTTTAAAAATAACGAAACTATGATGTGGCTATAAATTAAAAAACTATTCAAACATAACTTGACCAAATCAATTTTTTTAAATTTCTCATTCAAATCCCCAATTAATAGAACCTTCATAACGAATTTGAACACATTTCTTTAAAAGATAACGACATTATGCGAACATGTATTCTCATCAAATCCAACCGAACCCAAATAGAACGCATATACCGAATTTGAATAAAATTCTTTGAGAAATAACGAAATTTTGCGGACATAACTTCACTAAATTATAAAAACATATTAACTATATATATCATATCATCCCTCTTCCTCATTGAACCTACATACCTTATATGATTAACAATAAGATCCATTGAAACATAACGAAACTATGGAAACATAACTTCACCACATTACAAAAAAAACAAAAGTACGTAAATATCGGAGCATTTTCACCAAAAACTACTCCGGATTCAAAACGGTGAACGAAACTGAATATTAATCATATTCTCTTATATTGACGAAAACAACGTCCATGTTCATTGAAAAACACAAACCGGTCCTGATATCATAAGACAAAATCCAAGCTAAACAGCTGATACGTAAACTACGCCCCAAAATCGACTTCGAATAATAATCTGTGATGTCGCCACTGAATGGGGTCAAAATAAGTGATAATTGGTAATGTGAAGGTTTTGAAAAACGCACTTTATTAGTAAACGGCACAACATTTCTCTATGATTTTTGATTTAGCCTTTCACCAAATGTTCAATACACGTCCTGTACTTTATTTCGACCAGATAAAATAAGTACAAAGTTGAGAAAATGGCGGTTAAAGTTGATCAACTTTGAGCAAAAAATCTTTTATATTTCTGATCAATTTTAAAACTTTTTATTAAGTATAGGGCATTAATCAAGGCTTCGTCTATAACTAGAAAAAAAACTTTTTGGAAATGTCAACAGATGTGTTAGAAAAACGTGTTTTTCTGAACCACTTTTTGGCCGCTCAAAAGCTCGCGGGACTCTGAGCCTTAAATAAATAAATTGAAACTGGACAAGTGTGTCACGGGTGAAATTTTCACTAAGAGTTACAATGGTTTTATTGGATATTTTGTTGATTTTGATTTTTTGATTTTCCTTCATATATAGTCATTGATTACCTTTGATTCTAGTTCCATTTTCATCCCATTTTGTCAATAAGTTCGGTTAGCCTGTTTTGTTCATGAATCATTGCTATCATCATTTTTCATATTCAACAAACCATTTCCGCCTAATTCAATTAACTCGGTTGATTAATTGCACCTCTATGTTCATTTACGTTTATGTCATTCAACAGGTTTTCATTTCTAAGTGACAGTGTTGCTTGACTTGGGATGATTTATTTGGCTATAGGAATTCTTTTATTATCGTTCTCGTACCCACAACAAGTGCAATAAGACCCAGTAATGCCTTGTAATCACCGTCCTGTTTTCTCCGCCCAACCAGGTGTAGTTTTGTTGGTTTCTTGCATGTGGAAAACTGTCTTTCTACGGTTTTCTACTCCCGGGGGCAAACGAGCATAATGGTAATCCGTGTCAACTGACCTACCTTTACTTATGTCATATTGTCTTGGTCACGTCATTGTCATGGTCATCTGTCGGAGGCGATTCTGATTGAATCTCTTACGGTCAAAGGGGCTAACAACTTCAATCGTAAGAAATTCTGGTCATCTTTTGATGGATCTTGTTGTTAGACACCTTATTTTAACCCTGGAGTGTTTAGTTGTGTGGAATTAGTTTCCGTTTTGCCGTTTCTCCAGAGTTGTGCCTTTTTTGGGGATTTTTGACTAGAGATTCAATTCAATATCGAAGGAAAGATTCAATTGTTGGATCAAACTACCGTAAACCCTTATTTTTATGAGGATTTTTGTTTATGTACGTGGCTCAATTCGACGTACGTTCCATGTCAAAACAATTCGACGCTAAGATCTTTGTGAATGACCACCGGTTGCTGAAGTCAACATTGGCCAACCACTGTATGTATTGGTTGGTGTAGTCAACCATCCACCTAGTTCGTGTTGATCTGAATTCATTGAACCTACCTAACTAGTAATGTGGTAACGTACAATAATGAGAAGTTTATAATCTTTAGTTTTATTGTTTTGAAAGTGATCACTCAGCGACGTAATTTGATTTGACTTTGGGATTTCAATAAACTTGACATTCAACGTCACATAGCTTGTTTTATTTCCAATTTGTTTTAAAATGGCCAACGTTTCGCAATATATAATTGCATCATCAGGGCGCTGAAAGTATATATTTATTTTATTTCAATGGAATTCACATTGTGGTACATTTCACACGTTACAGATAATAAAAACAGAAACTATTTTTTTTTATATATGTAAATACAAATGGGTTAAGCTTAACTCTATCAAAACAGCCAAGAAAAAAAAAAGATAAGAAGAAACAGAAAGGAATCAGATTACAAACAAACTTATACAATACTCACATTTTAACACTCTGGACTCAAGTCGCAAGAATACATATTTACACGACACACAAACAGGAAAACTTTTAGGTACATGGGACAAAATGCGGAAATACAGACAACTTATCTCCATCAAAGGTAGTGCAGTATTGAAGCTTGATAAAAGTTTTGCTTTTTGTTTCGTGTAAATATGTATTCTTGCGACTTGAGGCCAGAGTGTTAAAATGTGAGTATTGTATAAGTTTGTTTGTAATCTGATTTCTTTCTGTTTCTTCTTTTCTTTGTTTTCCTTGGCTGTTTTGATAGAGTTAAGCATCACCCATTTGTATTTACATATATAAAAAAAAAAAAAATACTTTCTGTTTTTATTATCTGTAACGTGTGTAATGTACCCCAATGTGAATTCCATTGAAATATGAATATATAATTTCAGCGCCCTGATGATGCAATTATATATTGCGAAACGTCGGCCATTTTAAAACAAATTGGACTTTAATTTCACTGATCCTCAAACCCAACAAATTAACCACACTCGTCTACAAATTTGCTGGATCGTTAAATAAACAAAAGTTTTAATATAGTGTTGCTGAAATTTGGTTTCCAAGGACATCTTGGGGATTTCTGACTTGGTCCGTTACAAGTCAGTGGCGCTAACCCTCCCAGCTCTCCGGGTTTTTTGCGCTTGGGCATATTTGCACGCTCACTCAACAACTTCATTTCAGCTGACGCTACTTTTGGTACTGAACTTTATTTAAATTTCATCAACCAAATAAAAGCGTGGCAAATTTTGGCGCTGAACGTCCCCCTTGATCATTTAAGCTATTTAACTGTTTTTTTTCTTTGTCGAACTTGTGACTTTAAGCCAAATACTTGGTGATTTTTCATTGTTGACTTTGATCTTTTTTTTTTGAATTTGAATTTGATCTTGAGCTATTGCATTTGATTGCGGATGTTTGATATCACTTATCGACTTCGAATTTTTAATTTAATTGCGGTTATTGACTTTGACGACTTATTTATTTTATTGCTGGCGTATTCTGATAGTGACCTTTTTTTTAAAAAAAAAAACATTTCTTTCACTTTACTTTTGTCACACGTATTTTTTTTGCGTTATGGATTACAAAATGAATGTGCACTACCCTAAAAGGGAAATGCTTTTGCATGAATTCTTGATCCGAGGAATTTCTGTTGACGAAAATAGGACTGTCGAACAATTGAAAACTTCTCTACGTCCCTTGTTAAAGTTAGAAAAAACAGGTTCTTTCAAACTCCCACCATATTTCTTGAAATTTTCCGAAGAAAAGGTTGTCATTGACAGGTTACTGGTTGCAGCCAAAGAGGCTATTGATTCTCTTGCGGGTGACCGTAGTCCAAACCAAGTTCTTTCGTTCCAGTCAAAGCTAGTACACCCTCTCAAACGAACTGATGATATCCCTGTCTCCATTTTAACTGACCAAGAACAAACAGACCGTGTCGAACTACTTGTGGATATATTAGCAGCTCTGAATTCGTTTGAAAATGTTTCTGGTGTGGACCCTTCTTTATATGATCAATCCGAAGACGAGGAATCTCCGGATGCTGGTGCAGGTTCTCCATTGCACAGCACTCGTCTAAATAGGACTATTTTTTCCCCTGCTCCAAGTTGTACTAAGTCTCATAATGTTGAGGAGTGGAATTTTAAATGCACAGGTGCGGTGAAGCAGCTGTCAGTCCATGGTTTTCTGGAAAGGGCTGAAGAACTTCGTAAAGCTCGCAACATCAGTGAGGAGCAACTCTTCGATTCGGCTATAGACCTTTTTCCTGGCAAAGCTCTCGATTGGTATAGGGCAAACAAGGACAGGTTTTCTACTTGGAAAGATTTATCGGAATTACTGCGTAAGCATTTTAGACACCCGGACTACAGTTCACGTCTTTTTTAGGAAATTTTTGATAGGAGCCAGGACGTTTCTGAGAGTATCGTTGATTACCTTTCCTGTATGCATGCCTTGTTTAGAAGGTATGGTGAGTTGTCCCTAGAGGCTCAGTTGGATATCCTTACTCGGAATTTATGTCATTTTTATTCTACCCAGTTGCCAGTCGTCACTACCTTGGAACAGCTAGAAGAGGAATGTTTGAAACAAAAAAGTACCGTGCTGAGAGTTATGTCCCGCCCGCCAGGAAACGGAATCAGTTTGTTGAGCCTGATTTTGCCTTTGTTTCTTTTGAAAATATGAGTTTGGATCGAGTTGATGATACTCGAGTGAATAACCGTGTCAACTGTTGGAACTGTCAAGAACCTGGACATGTTAGCAGGAATTGTAGCAGACCCAGAAGTAAATATTGTTATGGTTGTGGTGCCCCTGATGTGACGAAAGGTACTTGTCCTAGATGTTCGGGAAACGGTGTACGGAGGTCGTTCTTTTCCCCGTGAAACCACCATAACGACCAATTCTTCTCACTGTATGGATATCACTAGCAAAATTCTTCTCGACTATATTGTCTCTCATGCTCATGGTGAACAACGACCCTTTTTGCAGATCAACGTTTTAGGTTATCCTATGTTGGGTTTACTAGATTCTGGTGCTAGTCGTTCTTTGGTTGGATTACCCCGTTATGAGATTCTTCTCAGCTTAGGTCTTAAATTATGCGAACAGAAAACTCCCTGCACGGTTGCTAACGGACAGGTTTGCCATAGTATTGGTTACATACAGACTCCTATCACCCTGATTGACAAAACTTGTATTATTGATGTCATTGTCTTGCCGGAACTTTCTCATAATATAATTTTGGGTATTGACTTTTGGAAGTCAATGGCAATTATTCCAGATTTGAAGCAGGATGTATGGCATTTTTCAAGTAACCCTGACCCGGCATCTATTCTCACTGTCCAAAACCTTGATAATTTGTCTTCATCTGAAAGAAAGTCTTTGTACGAGCTTCTAAAGGAAAAAAACTTCTTTGTTCGGTTCTGGTCTTGGCTGTTGCAGGACAGCTGAACACGAGATAATCCTTGAGTCTGGAACTACCCCCATCAAGCAACGTTACTACCCTGTTTCTCCTCACAAGCAAAAGTTTATCGACGATGAGGTTGAGGAAATGTTGAGGTTTCGGTGATTGAGAAATCTAAAAGCCCTTGGTCAAGTCCCGTTTGTCTTGCTCGCAAAAAGGACGGTTCGTCTCGATTTTGCATTGATTTCAGAAAGCTCAACATTCACACCAAGAAAGATGCCTATCCGCTTCCGTATATTTCGTCAATTTTGGACAATTTGAGGAATGCTAAGTTTATTAGCTCGATCGACCTCAAGTCTGAGTTTTGGCAAGTCAAATTGAGGGAAACTTCCAAGGAGTATACTGCGTTCACGGTACCTGGCAGAGGTTTTTTCCAGTTTTGTAGGATGCCTTTCGGACTATCTAATGCTCCAGCAACTTGGCAACGTATTGTGGATACTATTTTTGGCCCTGAATTTGAAAATCAGGTTATGGTGTATTTGGATGTGATAATTATCATTACTGCCAGTTTTTCCGAACATTTACGTCTGTTGAATATTGTGTTTGATCGTTTACATGAGGCTGGTCTTATCGTATCGTTGGAAAAACGTCAGTTTTGTAAGCCTGAGTTGCGATATCTTGGTTATGTGGTGGATTCCAAAGGTTTGAGACCTGACCCCGAAAAGGTTGAGGCCATCGTCAATGTTCCGCCTCCTGAAAACATCAACGAAATCCGTCGCTTGGTATAGGCGATTTGTGCCAAATTTTTCTTCGTTATTGGCGCCTATTTTGAATTTGACTAAAAAGAACGTCAAGTGGAATTGGACACCTGATTGTCAGAGGTGGTTTAGTGCCCTCAAGGAATGTCTTATCTCTGCTTCCGAAAGGACTGCCCCTGACTTCGAAAAACCCTTTTGTCTTCAAACAGATGCTTCTAATTTTGGTCTTGGTGCTGTTTTGACCCAAAATTTTGATGGTGGGGAAAAAGTAATTCAATATCTTTCGTGGTCCTTATCTAAGCAGGAGATGAAGTTTCTGTCACGGAGAAGGAGTGTCTAGCAATCATTTGGAGTGTGGAGAAACTTCGACATTATTTGGATCATGTCCGTCTCACTGTGATAACTGATCACGCCTCCTTACTTTGGCTTCATAAGTTGAAGGATCCACATGGTCGTCTCGCACGTTGGCAACTTTGTTTGCAACAATTTGATTTCGAGTTGATCCATCGTAAGGGAAAGGATCATGTTGTCCCTGATTTTCTGTCCAGATTGATTCGGTCAATTTCATCGAACCACCATTTGATCCCCTTCGAGCTACTGATAAGTGGTACTCTAGGATGCTTGAACAGATTGATGGTAATTCCCTGAAATTTCCGACGTGGCGTGTTCAGAATGGTTATCTTCATAAGCACTTGAAGCCTGTTATCCCTGAGTTGTCTTCTTCGTCCGACAACTGGAAATCAGTTATTCCCAAAGAGTTGCGAAAACAAACACTGCATCGTTGTCACGATATCCCTGCAGCTAGTCATGTAGGTATTTTCAGAACCTACGTGAAAATTCGCCAGAACTACTATTGGCCGAAGATGAAGTTGTATGTAGTCAGGTATATCAAGTCATGTAACAATTGTGCCCAGAACAAAGTTGAACAAAAACGTCCCGCTGGTTTGATGGGTGATCGATCGGACATCAAAGAACCATTTCAGGCCATTAGTCTCGATTATGTAGGTCCATTACCCCGTGCCAAAAAAGGCCATTCGTGCGCCCATGTTTTTAACCTGCGATAATGGGGTGCAGATGAAGTCGGAGGAATTTCAGAAATCGTGTCAAAATGATAACTCCCGGATCTTCTATACAGCCAGCTACAATCCTCGTGCGAACCCCACTGAACGGCATAATAGGGTGATCGAGACCATGTTGCTTACCTATGTGAATCAGGACAATCATAGGACCTGGGATGAACATCTCATGGAGATTGGTTGTGCTATTCGAACTGACCGAGTGAAACTACTGGTTTCAGTCCCTATTTTGTACTTTTTGGTAGAGAGCATCGTCCATTTGGTAGTGATCATTCTTTTAAACTGCCTAACCCTGATAACAACCTCGACTCATACATCAAAACACGTCAGGATGGGTTTACCAAGCTTTATCATCAAACTCAGAAAAGGCTTAAGACTACAAGAACTCAGAATGCCCATCGCTACAACCTCCGTCGTCGACCCCTTGCTTTCCAACCAGGTGACAAAGTTTGGCGGAAAAACAAAAGTCTTTGGGATGCCGTTAACTACTACAGTGCTTGACTTGCGACGTACCTTGGTCCTTTTGTAGTGAAACGTAAGTGTGGTTCTAGGTCATATTAGCTTCAGGATGATTCTGGCAGGTCAAAGGGAATCTGGCATGTACAGGAGTTAAAGCAGTATCACGATCCCGTGTCTATCGATCCTAGAGTTGACAATGGAGATCCAACCATTCCCTGATTCTTTTTCCTTCCTTTTACGCTCTACAGGGAGGGCGTAAGAATAACCTTGTGCAGACACCTGGCTGTGGTAAAAGTCCACAAAGTGGGTAACGAGGTCGAAACCTTTAGTTCTTCTTCGTTGTTGGACCTTCAGTCATCTTCAACATTTTCAGTAATTTTTCTCTTCAATTTCCAGTTACATTTTCAGTTTTTTTTCCTTTCCCTGTTGTGGTTTTCAGTCAGTTGAACAGTTTTTGGACTCGACCGTGTATTTTGGACTTACCGTGTATTTTGGGCTCACCGTGTATTTTGGCTTACCGTGGTTTTGTTGTACCTACATTATATCAGTTTCAGTTTGGATTGTCCGACTGTCTGAGGTCACTTTATCTTCATTCAATTCACTTTTTATTCTCCTTTGGATCAAAATTACTCTTATGGAAGGTAGTTTGTGTTAGGCATTGGATCAGCGTCAATTGGATTAGACTGACTTGATAAAGGATTTCATTGTTTGTATCAAGCTTGGAGCGCACTTTATTCCGTTGGTGACCTAACAAAGCTTGTAATAGCCTGTAACCCTGAGTATTTTGACTTTGTTTTTTTTTATTATCTTTCTTGTTGGATTTCCCTATCTCTCTTTTACCGATAATGACTTTACCTTGATGGTTAATTTGTTAATTACCGATTTTGTCTCTTAACCTACGTGGGTATTTCCTGATTTTGACTTTTGGTATTTTTGGGACCATTTTCGCTCATCGGAAACGGGAGGATGGGCGTTGCGAGGCTATTGCTGGGGTGGTACTCCCGGTGGTGTGGGTTAGGGGTATTGGACCGTTTGAAGCTTCTCCACGATGCATAGCTACTGCGTTCCATCTCAGCCCCGTTTATCCGGTTATTCCCGATTTTGTCTTCCCTCTCTTACGAGGCTATGGACCCTGTTTGGGGGTGGTGCAGAATACCCTTACTCTGGGTTCTGGATGAGGTAGAAGCCCTCTAAGTGCTGGATTCCAGGGACCGTCAGCGCTGGTTTTCTTGCGGTGGTTCTCTTTGTCTAAATTTATTTTGTTTTTCCATGTGGAACTTATTTAACCCGTAATTTTTCGAGGCCACCTGGTGTCTTTCTTTGTGAAGCACTCATTAGCGTAGTACGCTATAGTACAACTCGTGTAATGAGTTCGGTAAAACTCATTTCCTGTAGTTGGGTGAGTCTAAGGGGACAAAGGGTTGAGGGTTGGTGTAGTTTTGTCCTATACTAGACCCCCTCAGTCTACTCACTCCTTGCTTGTTCGGATTTGTCAAGCACTGGGGTTTTTGCCTGGCCAGCTTTTGTAAGACCGGTACACGAGGTTTCCTGAGTCTCAGTGAGGTTACGCAATGCCGGTTAGGGATTCCACATGACACCGTCGGAATTTCACCCTGCAAAGGTTGGATCATGCAATTCTCTAGGTTTGGTAGGTGTGGATCGGTGAGGTCTGTTATTCTTTTTTGTGTTGTCCTTAGACAATATTCTTGCGCGATTTTGTTCAGTTTTCTTCATCTCTCATATCATCTTCTTTTCCTATAGTTTTTATTCTCTGTTCACGCTTATGGGTTAGTGACGCTTATCACTACTTATCGTCGGTCAATTCTTTTAGGAATTTTCCCCCCTAGGGGGAGTTGTCAAGGGTGAAATTTTCACTACGATTTACTATGGTTTTATTGGATATTTTGTTCGTTTAAGCAGTTGATTTTCATTCATATATAGTCATTGTTTACCTTTGATTCTAGTTCCATTTTCATCCCTTGTCAATAAGTTCGGTTAGCCTGTTTTGTTCATGAATCATTGCTATCATCATTTTTCATATTCAACAATCCATTTCCGCCTAATTCAATTAACTCGGTTGATTAATTGCACCTCTATGTTCATTTACGTTTATGTCATTCAACAGGTTTTCATTTCTAAGTGACAGTATTGCCGGACTTGGGATGATTTATTTGCCTATAGGAATTCTTTTATTATCGTTCTCGTACCCACAACAACCGCAATATACGGAAGCGCTGGAAGCTCACATGGAATATATATTTTTTTAAGTCGTTTGTTAGCCGACTTTTTATCTCGTCTAACAGACAACTTTATCTCGACTAACAGTGAACTTCTTTATTAGACGACTTTATCTCGTCTAACAGCCAACTTCTTTGTTAGACGACTTTATCTCGTCTAACAGTTAACTTCTTTGTTAGACGAGTTTATCTCGTCTAACAAACAACTTCTTTCTTAGACGACTTTATCTCGTCTAACAGTGAACTTCTTTGTTAGACGACTTTATCTCGTCTAACAGACAACTTCTTTGTAAAACGACTTCATCTCGTCTAACAGTGAACTTCTTTGTTAGACGACTTTATCTCGTCTGACAGCCAACTTCTTTCCTAGACGACTTTATCTCGTCTAACAGTGAACTTCTTTGTTAGACGACTTGATATGGCGCATTCTCCACTTGAAAACATAATCATGGGGTTGACTGCAATGATTATTATTAATCATCTGTCGAAGGCGATTCTGATTGAATCTCTCACGGTCAAAGGGGCTAACAAATTCAATCGGAAGAAATTCTGGTCATCTTTTGATGGATGAGTGTTCAGTTGTGTGGAATTAGTTTCAGTTTTTCCGTTACTCAAGAGTTGTGCTTTTTTTGAGGATTTTTGACTAGAGATTAAATTCAAAATCGAATGAGAGATTCAATTGTTGGGTCAAACCACCGTAACATCGAGGTGGACCGACGTACCTGCAGTCAGAACACTTTTGCGGGAAATGACTTAAGAAAAAACCTTAATCTTCATAAGGGTTTTTTTTATGTACGTGGCTCAATTCGAGATACGTTCCATGACAAAACAATACGACGCTACATGCTGAGATCTTTGTGAATGACCACCGGTTGCTGAAGTCAACATTGGCCATGTATTGGTTCGTGTAGCCAACCATCCACCTAGTTCATGTTGAACTGAATTCACTGAACCTACCTAACTAGTAATGTGGTAACGTCCAATAATGAGAAGTTTATAATCTTAAGTTTTATTGTTTTGAAAGTGATCTTTGCACGCTCACTCAAACTGACGCTGCTTTTGGGACTGAAGTAGGTACTAAACCTTTATTTAAATTTCATCACCCAAATAAAAGCGTGGCAATTTTTTATGTACGTGGCTCACTTCGACGTACGTTCCATGTCAAAACAATTCGACGCTACATGCTGAGATCTTTGTAAATGACCACCGGTTGCTGTAGTCAACATTGGCCAACCACTGTATGTCTTGGTTCGTGTAGCCAACCATCCACCTAGTTCATGTTGAACTGAATTCACTGAACCTACCTAACTAGTAATGTGGTAACGTACAATAATGAGTAGGTTATAATCTTTAGTTTTATTGTTTTGAAAGTGATCACTTAGGGTCATTCATCATATAACTATTATTGATTTGCGACGTAATTTGATTTGACTTTGGGATTTCAATAAACTTGACATTCAACGTCACATATTTTGTTTTATTGGGGTGGAGTCACAAGTAGAGTTTTTTTCCTTCACGTTTCTGTCTTTTAATATAGTGATGCTAAAATTCAGTTTCCAAGGACATCTTGGGGAGTTCTGACTTGGTCCCTTACAAGTCAGTGGCGCTAACCCTCCCAGCTCACTGGGTCTTTTGAGCTTCGGCATATGTGCACGCTCACTCAACAACTTCATTTCAGCTGACGCTACTATTGGAACTGAAGAAGGTACTAAACCTTTATTTAAATTTCATCAACCAAATAAAAGCGTGATAAATTTCTTTTCCATAGCGAAATTCATCACAATATCTTGGACACTTACGTTGTCATGACCGAGTGCAGATGTTTGATTTATCGTTATTATGTTAGAATTTAGTATGAATTGGCATGAATTTGATATATTTTGTAAATACTTTCCATTATAGTATAAAAGTAAGATTGTTAATATCACCTTTTGATAAATAAAGCACTATCATGTTGATTATTATATGGTACGATTTATTAAATTTTATCATTTCTGTTTGAACGGTTTCAGAAATATTGAGGAAATACCCTTTTCAGGATGTGTTATTCAAAGGGGCGTAGCTTCCTTACGAAACAGTTTCGACAAATCAATGTTCATAGGAACTTACTTCAGGAATCACTCCATGAATTTTATAGCAATATTTGAAAATCACCCTGTATAAGTTGGATCTTGATACAAATGCAGAAGATGGATTTCCATCGTCTTTTTCACAAGTCCTTTCGATCAATGGTATCTTTTCCTATGATCAATCACAATAATGAGACTTTGACTTTGTGACAGTTGAACTGATTCAGGAGAAACACTAAATATTCTCAGGCAAACATTGAACGAAGAAGAAACACTCTATGAACTTCTGTCACCTCATTGCGTAGATAGTGTTCGGGTGTTTGGGATACCGACGGTGCGGCGCGGCGCACTGGAGAAAGCGAAAATCTTCCAGAATTAGTGATAACTGAAAAGCAAGATTTTTTATAGGGCAACTTCTAATTTCGAGATTACACTCATAGCAAATAAAATCCTTTCAGGCTTGGAGTCGTAGATGAAAAATTGAAAATATCCAAATATTTCCACCGGGCATTTCTCAGTCTATAATTAAAAAAAGCATGGTGTTCTTGTTCGGCTACACTGTATGGCTACTGTACTCTTCGTTCTGTATAACTTGATAAAATGTAATTTTCTTCTCTTTACAGCATGGTGATGAAAAGAGAAATCATATTATAGCCAAGTGATAATCACAGAGAATGATAGATGAACCCAATGGTGTAAGACGACAACGCTCTCGAGGCAATAGCCCCTCGAAAAGCAATAAAACCAATACAGAGAAAAACGCTATCCGAAATCCATCAAGAAAGTTTTCTCCGTCTTCCAATAAGAAAACCAATGGCTTTCACAAGCTGCATTCAAGTGGAAGTGGAGAATCAGTACTGTCCAAGTCCAGAGAATCTCTCTCAAACAAAAGTGGTCAGTCGATTGATATATTATCTAGAGATAATAGTCCCCCACGAACAAACCCATCTTCTGGTCAATCAGGGCATTTCACCAGTTATAGGCGTAAAGACAGCGAGTGAGTACTATATGAATCATAAATATTTTAATTGAAAAACAAGTGGTGGTGGTATTTTACCGGAGAACTAAGTAGAGAATCCAAATTTCACTGATGATCGCATTTCTTCTATAGTTTGCATCAAGAAGTTCATCATTGTCCTGTTTTTATTTGATTCAAGCTAATACAATTGCAAGCATTACACGTTCTTGTCACTACTGTGGTATTAAAATTCGCTTCCAACAATGGACAATTTGCATACATTTTCAAATGATTTGAAATTTTATATACGTATTCTGCTCAATATTTGAAAGTGATCAGATTTTTTTTCCAAAATACTCAAAAATATACTTAATAAACAAAAAAAGAAAAAGCAAACTTCACAAAATTTTCGAAAAAGGAGTGTGGCCATATCACTTCCAGGCATTGGTCGATGGTTTACCGATCTATCCTTTGATGTCTACTACATTGTCGATCGCTCTACATTTAGTCGTTTGGGACAGTGACCTATGGTGACACTATCATGAAAAGAAATACTTTCAGTTTTCAGTGACCGACATTTTTATTTTACGGTAATGCCACGGCTCATTAGGAACAGCAGCCACTGAGTCAATGATAAAATTATCAATCAACCTATACTTACTTTGAAATGATCTTCCCAAACAGCACATCTAACAGCCAATGAGGCATCACTTCTATTCAATGCTTGAAACGAAACCACTCTCTTCGCATTTCAGGATTTTTGGAAAACGAGAAAAGGATTATTATTTCACGTGAATAGGTGAGAGTTTTTGCACCCTGGTACGTTGATATTGTTTTCTAATAGGAGCTTTTTCCGCTGAATCAATCATACTCAGTAATTAAATGATGGTTGTTGGTTTTAGGGACGGTTGGCACTGCTGCTAGGCAATTTGCCAGCTCAGTATATATACATATATACTGAGCTATATTGAATATATATGTAACGGCACGTCATAGACGGCAGGCGAGATCTTAGGGTAGGGAGGGGGGACCGGTTTTTACATCCCTTGCAATGGGACCTACATTTTAACGTGGACTCCGAACCACGGTCCTCGACCCCATCGGAGCACAGACTGATCTACCAGTGTGTACTGGAGAAAAAGCCGCGCTCGCGGTGGAATCTACCGACTGGCGAGTGTGTATCTTATTTGTTCTTCGTGTCCTACGAGAATATCCGATTCTCTCCGGTCTGGTTACCGGCGTGAATAGGGAAAACCACTATACCTTTTGCACTCTGTCTCGTGGGCTCCGCTAAAATACCAGACATTCGACTTTTTATATAATTGCCTATTGTCTATTGCCATTGCTGTTGATCGAACCCAGCACCGGGCCGGTTCCCACTTACTGAACCAACTCTTTACACGTTGCGCCAGCTCGGCCTCCTAAAATGAAATGATAAACACGACACAATCAAAACCAAAATATCAACATAATTTGTAGGTTATGGCGCGACGAGGGGCCTGTGGAATTTAAGCGCAACGGCCGCCACGCCGCTTTCCCATCATTTTACACAGAGAGCCACGTGTCGCTATGGAATTCCACAGAACACGGAATCCGGCGCTACTGTGACGTCACGTCCATTTCGACAGAATAGGCGAGTTTTTAGTGGGCAGGGCCAGGCGCAATTTTCAATAATTAATTACTACATTATTAAAGGCCGCAAATTATTTTTTTCAGCGTCAATGGCATTATTACGCCCTAATCTTGACATTTTTTCCATTTCCAAAAATTGTGCAAATTGTCCAATTTCAGGATCTATTTGTAACTATAACAAATAAATAATTGACTTGTTCACCGAGCTCAGCTTCACTATTGGCCAGAACAAACGCACCTGGAACAGAAATTAGGCTGAGCCTTATTGATGTAAACATAACATACAATGTGGTATTTTACAAGTTTAAGTTCTTGATGTGTTCAAAATTGAAAAGGGGGATATTATGAGAAATTCTGTAATTGCCAAATCGATCTTACCGGGTATGAAAGTTCCTACCGTACACGTGTAAATACGATAATCAACCCCGACTACGCTTTTATAACAATGTCATTAATTTTGTCGTTAATCATTTTGTTCATGAATTATAAATTATTTTAAAGTTTTTTGTTCGGAAGCGTGAATTAATTGAAATTGTCATCGGTTCTTTCTTGATATGTGTGCAAAGTTTCGAATCAATCTGGGCATTTGATGTGGGTAAAAATCGAGTTCCAAAATTCTGTTACAAACAGACATACAAGTGATTTTTTTTCAAGCGAACTATGTAAACAGTGTGTCCCGTCGGCGCATGAATGAGTGAAAAAGACAAAAAAAAATTGAACTGAGATTTCATCTTTTGAAGTTCAGCGCTGCTTGGATAGAAACTAATTTGTGTCATAATTTTAGTTTCGAAAAATCAAGCATGTCTTCGAAATTCACCTAGTAGCTATTTTTCTCAATAGCCCAGTCATATAAGGAGCTTACTGCGAAATGAGAGATAATAGGCTTTAACTTTGTAAAAACCATTATTTTGACATTCTCAAGGTTGCCTCAAAAGCCTCATAAAATCTCGTGTTGGCGTCTTGAGGTATTCAAGGTCAAAGGTCACAAAAATCAGTTTTTCGTCAATATCTCGCCTGCTATGGTTTTAATCCTATTTGTATTCATTATAAACATTTTAAAGCACACAATTCTCTAGAAATTTTGTAAGAAACCTTTCTCTTTACGGCCAACCGTTTTTAAGATAGACCACGGAGTTTCACAAACAAAAAAAAAAAAAAATGGGGGAGATGAATCCTCGTCGAAAGGATTGAGTAATAGCTCACTTCGAAGATCTTCTGCCCTCACCATATCCCCTTAGTTTTGAGAAGTTATCTCTTGTGGGTAATTATTTATTGAATATATTTTTTTTTTTTCGATAAGCTGTAATATCAACAGGAATAACAGCAGAGGCTTGAAACTCGCTAGTTGTTATCAGGATCAGAGGGCCTTCAAAATAATATATCACTGGACTCTCCTTTCCTTTTGAAATTCTGGAGGTAGCTATCACCCCGACTTAGGTGTTGACAGTTGGGGGGTGAAAATCAAAAAAAAAGTGAAAAAACAATTTAAAAACAACAAGGCTTTGAGGTTTTGCCAATAAAAAAAATCTTTTCTTATCACGAAATCCTACAGAGTGTTCTAAATTTTTAGGTAATTATATTCGCATTTCATTTCACATACAGTATAGGAACACTATTGCTCTGAAAATTTGAAACACTGTAGAATTTTGTGATAAGAATAGAGCTTATTATTGTAAAAACCTTGAAGCCTCGTTCTTCTCCAATGTTTTCATTCCCTTTCCGGCTTGATAGTTTTTTTTAGATAGATATCAAGATTTACCCTTGGACATTTTTACACATGGTCTCATGTGAAAATTACAGGAAGTGCGTTAATTATTTAGAGCAGTGTGCCTACGTAAAAAAATCAACATTTAAAAAACGAGAACAAACAAATTACTCTGAAGTAAAATCATATAATGCATTAGAAATAACGATTCAACAAACTGCTCTCAACTGAAATCACAAATTATAGGATTCCCTTAGTGAAAATACATTGACGTTGACATTATACGGTCTAAATGCAGGGATAACGGCGTCAACGACCTCTTGTGATTTCATTTTTTGAACTCAACCAAAGTCGTAGGACCATATAACATCGTCGGATGGCTCCACCTGAATCTCGGGAGAAGAATAATGTCGCTTTAAAATACTTAGGTATCATGCCTTCTTCTTTTCAGATAAAAATGAAGTGTTCATTTTTTATTTAATTTAACTTGGGCAGTCCGGGCCCCGGGAATTTGTATCGTCTGCCCCCCCCCCCTCTTATCAGGCATGGCGGAGGGTTTTGGAATTTTGCATTCTAACTCAGTTTTTTATGCTGATCAACTTTGTTCAATAAGATTTTGTCGTATCTCTTATAGAAGAAGCACTTTACTAGTGAGAAAAATAGCTACCAGGTGAATTTCTAAGATATGCTTGATTTTTCGCAACTAAAATTATATGGCACAAATTAGTTTCTATCCAAGCAGGGCTGAACCTCAGAAGATGAAATTTCAGTTCGAAAATCTTTTTCACCTATTCATGAGTCAAACCGGTGACACACTGTATAGAACATAGAAGCCTCGTTTCATTTTGAATGGCCCACCCTGTATATTAATAAGCTACTTATGAATAAGGCTCTAGGTTAATTTTACAAACATTCATGGCATCAGTAGGTACTTATTTTTGTTATTTTTATTATTTTATTTTAAGTGACCTATGTTCTCAGCAATTCAACGACTCGTTAGAATATTTTAGAACTTTGTAAGTAATTCGATTGAGCCAGTAATTCGACGAACTAGTTAGAAATTAATTGATAACTATTCCAAGGGCAACATTGAGTATATCTAATAATTGTTTTCCCACTCTCCATTTAAAGCATCCACATTTAAAATTTTGACCTTGTACAGGGTCAGTCATAAGTAGTTAAGATTGTTCAGAACATACGTATTTTTTTTCTTTTTTTAAATTCAGAATTGTGTCTCAGTTATTTGTTTTTAGGTGTTTTGTGGCAAAAATTGATGTGGGAGAGTTCTTCGACAACATGGGATTAAGATACTATTTTCTGTCCATCTCGTAGATGGCACCACTTGCGGTTCTTTAAGTACCTTTAATTTGAGATAACTTTTTTGTGCGCCGGCTTATAACAAATCTGATAAATTTTCCCGAGAACGGTAGGGCTCTGAGTGCTCAAACTAGTATACCGTATAATCTAAACTATCAAATATTGAACTCAGGTGAGTAGGTACCTACATACAGTGTGGAAAAAAGTCTGGAATATTAACAATATCTTCAAAACAGCTCGCATTTTTTGATAAAAATTCATCTACTCACGTAGTTTTCAACGAGGTTTTTCACGAGAATAAGATGAAAATAATTTCGTTTTCAAAAATATACACAGTGAGTGAATATAATAATATAATGATATAATCAACTTTTGTATTTAAAATGGATCACCCTGTATATTTGTACGAATATCAATAGATCTTTTTGAAATAATTTCAGCGGTATAAAGTTTTATTTGTTCATCTGTCAAAATGACGTAGTGATACCAATCTGAAGTTTCTTTGTTCAGAAGTAACGCAACTGGTCGTCATTGGTTACGTAATTTGTTTAGTTGGTCAGTTACTAAAGTTGTACTGTCAGTAAGATTTTTTCAATTCTATTATTGTAAGAACTAGACTTTGCAATTAGAATGTTTGCTCTTCGTAAAAAAAAAATTGAGATCTTGATGATGGTAAGATTGGTGACCGCAAGAGAACCCAAGATGATGAGTGTAACCTTTTTAATCATAAATATCCTGATCGGCCGCCAATAGATCAATCTGTTGTCAGCAAACTGTTGAAGAAGTATGATGAAACTGGCTGTATGAATAACAACTCAAGAGCGGGCAGGCGGAGAGCAGCTAACGATGTTGATAAGGAAGTGGATATTTTACTTGATGTGCAAGAACATCTGAGTCAGTCGACTGGTAGTTGGGCCGAAATCATATCGTTTGTCACACGACAGTCAAAAATGTATTTCGAAAGAAAAAAAATCACTAATTCGAGGCTCACCTAGTCCAGGAACTTTCGGAGATGATTTCCTTGAAAAAATATGGAGTTCTGCGAAATTCTCATGGAAAGATGTAATACCAACTCCAATTTTTCCCACCCTATCTTTTTGTCGGATGAAGCTTCTCTTATGCTGAAAAAAAATGGAAATATCAACAGACAAAACTGTAGATATTGGTCTGCAGTGAATCCCCGGTGGATGGTCGATGCCCACAACCAAAGACCACTTAAGATGAACGTTTGGGCAGGTATTATAGGTCATAATATCATCGCCATTTTTCATAGGTAAACCCCACTTCCGAACCATATTTAGAATTGTTGCGTGATCATGTGATCTGAACAATTGGAAATATTCCACACAAACCAAAGAGGAGTTAGGTTTCAACAGGATGGTGCTTCTGCGTATTTTGGCATACAGGTGCGTCCATTTTTGGATTGAACTTTCCTGAATCGGTGGATAGGAAGAAGAGGTGAAATTGAGTTGGTCGCTAGATCCCCGGACGTCCTACCCTCTAGACTTTTATCTGTGGGGGCATTTGAAAAAGTTTATGAGAATAGACCGTAAAATTTTGAGTTCCTGAGATAATTCCGAAATGTTCCACTGTTTCGTGTGACTCATGTATACAGTGCGACTCAAACTTCTAACTTTTGAGCCTTTTGATATATGAGAACGAAATTTGGTCACACCATATGTGAGGACGAAATAAATCTTTGTCAAAAGGATTGAGTGATAGCTCATTTTGAAGATCTTCTGTTCCTCATGATATGCTCTTACTTTTCAGAAGTGGACTTCTGCGGGTGAGTATTGATTAGATAAAAAAAAAAATAAAAAAAATGACAAGCTGTCATGGCAGAGGCTTGAAACTCAGCAATTGTGATCAGGATCAAAGGGCCTTCAAAATAAGGTTTCACTCGGCCCCCCTTTCCATTTGATCTTTTCATTCATCACAACATGTGGTGTGCCCAACCTCAAACGGTTCAGAAGTTAGAAGGGGGGGACCTTTTTGAGCCGCACTGTATACATATTTCATTAGAAAATTGGAATACTCACTATGCTGTGGGGGGCCATAGTCTATGATCCAAATAGGAGACGACCTTCACCCATCTGTTTATTTGATGAAAAGTATTTTATATCAAATTTGATATATCCGAAAGTGTATCGTGAGATGGTTGCCTGAAAAATTCCTGTACAGTCGATGATTAATTGAGAGTACCGTACCTACCTACAAGGAAGGGTTCTTTTTGTTTCTTCATTCACTTGTTAATTGAAAAAAACAGATACTAAAAATGAAAGTATGGCGTCTACAGAATATGCAAACGATAGGTTTCCTAGTACTCTAATAAGCCTTGGCAGACCCTGTATAATTTGTCGTGTAATTATATTTTGATGTAGAGTCTGATGCCATGCAGTTGCTTCAAAATGATGCTCTTCTTTTCAATCTCATGCCCTCTCTCTGGTGCCCATATTCACCGAATTGAAACTGTCACTTTTCAAAGCCCGGTAACCGTAACCCTATGACCATTTTTTCTGAAGCAATCTTATACCACCGCGTTCGTGACGAAATTGTCTTTAATTTGAAATATGATTTATTGAATACAAAGATGAGTGCAAATAACTACTATCGACTTATTTCTTTATACCTGGCAACCCAATAGTTATGGCCAAAAAATACTAGGCAACCTATCGCTTGCATATTCTTTTATCTCCATACTTTCATTTGGTATCTGCATGATTTTTTCAATAAACAGGTGGGTGGAGAGATAAAAAAAACACATTTTTGTACTGCCAAATGATCATAGACTTTACCAGAATTTTGTAGGCAACCACCCTGAATTTTTTTTTTTTTTCATATTAAATTTGATATAAAACACTTCTCATCGAATAAACAGATAGGTGAAGGTCATCTCCTATTCGGATCTCCTACTACCATAAGCGAAGACAAAATAAGATGTATCAAGATATTTTTGATATTACAGTTTTGTAGTCTCTAATAACTAACTCCATAATATCATAATATCAAGATCAATGGGTACCGTTTCCATTGTCGTTTGGAAGAATACTTGACCCCTGACTCCTTACCTAAAAATGAATTGATTTGAACTTACTACTATCCAAAATCATCTTGTGAGAGATTTCCTGAAAACATTGAAAACTATTTATGAAAGAATTTTCCTAATTTCAATTCAAATTTTGAGATGATCTTAGCCTTCATTAATAAGTTGAAAGTAGTTTCAAATGGTAATATGATTTTATACACCTTGTAGTTAGAGAAAATAGCTTTTTCTTTGTGTTATACAGGGTGGACCAGAAGTAATGGGACATACGGAAGCAGTACATTCCTCACACAAAAATATCGCGATCGACCTCAACTTGTCTTTTCCGAAAGTTGATATTAACCGAGAAACAGGGTATCAAAGTTGAATTTTAATATTTTATTTCTTCGAATAACTTTTGAAATAATCAAGTTATATCGATGAAATTTGATATATGGGTATTGTTTCACATGCAAAAGACAAATCTGACCACGGAATTGCTCTCACTTCAAGAGGGCGCCAATTACACACCTTTTCACTCATTCAAATAGTCAGAACTTTTTTGTACGCACTCGTACATTTTTTTAAAATAAAAAAAAAAAATTCCATCATGTTAACATGAAGATATAACAAGATATGCTTTGTAGAAGTGACTAAGAGTAACCTTTTTTAAGATATCTGAATTCGAAGTAATCCCTGCAATGTGGTTTTAAATGGAAAATTTTCAAATTAAACATTGGAGGCTTTGAAAACGGCGTTATCTTGGTGATTTTGATATTAGCTCGAATGCTCAATGTTTCTTGATTAAAAAAAATAATCTAATTTTACATTTTGTTTACAAAAAAGATTGACATTTTTTGGAAAAAATGGTCATTTTTTTTCTTCAATTTTTTTTATAAGAAACATTGAACATCGAGACATATGTCAAAATTACCGTAACAACGGCGTTTTTGATGCCCCCTACGTTGATTTTCAAAATTTTCCATTCCAAACAACATTGCATAGATCACTTCAAGGGCAAATATTTTGATGAAGGTCAGTTCTACCGACTTTTACAAGGTAGACCTACCTTTTTTCACGTAAAAATGATGGAAAAATAAATTTTTTAGTTCAAAAAAATGTTCGCGTGCGTACAAAAATGTTAGGTGTAACTATTTGAATGAGTGGAAAGATGTGTAAGTGGCGCCCCCTACATGTAGGACTCATACCAAAGCCAGATATGAATTGTTCATGTCAAACAACCCCCATATACGAAATTTCATCAAAATAACTTGATTACTTCAAAAGTTATATGAAAAAATCAAAAATTAAAATTCAACTTTGGCACCCTGTATCTCTCCTAATATCAACTTTCGAATAGACAAGTTGAGGTCTATTGCGATATTATTGTGTGAGGAATCCACTGTTACCGTGTGTCCTATTACTCCTATTACTTCTGGTCCACCCAATATCTCGGAATTTCGAACACCGGTAGGTGGAGTAGGAATCAACTAAGCTATACAGACTACAGAAAAATGCACCTGCGTACGTCCCGTCCCCGTGATTGGTCAGAAGTAGATACATTTGGCGGGTGATTCGAATTGGAATTTTTGTAGTTGGATTTTCCATTGATAAAATGAATAATACTTTAACCGGTTTTCAAATAGATAAAAAGAAAATTCTCCAGGTATTAAATCTCTGAACGAAGTTCTATATGTAATAATTTAATATTTTTTTTGGCATTATCATTATCGGAAGAATGATTTTCATTCCCTGAATTTATCCATTTCACTGTATTCAACTTGGGAAATCGTTCCAAAGGATACTAAGGCGAAATAATCTGTGGAGAATAATGAAAAATGTATTGCAAATAAGTTGAACTTCTTATTTCAATGAACTATGTATTATGATTGTTTGCTTAGCTCTTTCCAATTCTTATCAAGCTTATGAGAAACAATCATAACGTGCACCAGATTTTGAACCTCAATTGAAAATAGGTACTCATTTTTTATATTTTTATTGTTTATTTAGGTATAACTCTTGGTCTCTGATCTACCTAGGATAGGTCATTATTTTTCGAGGACGATTGGCATAATGTAAAACAACTTTTATCTCAAGAACAATAAGTTTATTAGAAAATATAAAAATACCAAACAATGCTGAGGATATTGATAAATACTCAGATTATCATAATACATAGTTCATTGGAATGAGAAGTTCAACCTATTTGCAATAAATTTTTCATTATTCTCCACAGATTATTATTTCGCCTAAATATCCTTTGGAACGATTTTCCAACTTGAATACCGTGAAATGAATAAATTCAGGGATAGAAAATCATTCTTCCGATAATCATAATGCCTAAAAAAATATTAAACTATTGCTAATACAACTTCGTTCAGAGATTTAATACCTAGAGATTTTTTTCCTTTCTTATTATCTATTTGGAAACAGATTAGAGTATTATTCATTTTATCAATGGAAAATCTTACTCCAAAAATTCCAATTCGAATCACCCGCCAAATGTATTTACTTCTGACCAATCACGGACCACGTTCCCAGCTGCATTTTAATGTAGCTATATAAGCTAAACATAGACGTATTATACTGTGTATTATACTACGTCTATGAAGCTAAATGACACCCTCATGCAGCCTGAGACAAAGAGAGAATCGTCGGTGTATTTCTTAGTTGATTCTTACTTACTCTATACTTCTCAGAACATGTGAACCAACAACCAACTGCTTTTTGGAAGACTTCAATAGTCTTTTAGATGGAAGTGGAAAACTTTTATGTTCACGTCCAATACCGATTCAACGAGACATTTTCTAATAAGGTTCCTAAGATGTTTAATAGTCTCATTTTTATCCTTTAGGTCCTGTTCCGACGCCTAAAAATAATAAGCTTCTGGCCAAATACTTAAATTTATTCGTATGAGATGATCTAGATACCGTTTCCTGATCTCTGACTGCCGCCATAGTCAGACCCACGAAAGGCTCTCATGATACTAAAACACACCAGATAAGCTCACTAGGTGGACGAAATTGAAACCGATTCGCGCATGGTGACCCAAATGGTCACAGGAAAGATATGGGGAAATAGGTGTTAAAAATATAACCTCGCAATGGGCACCGAACACCCTATGCATTTTGAATGGGCGGTCACCGAGAAATATGCGCGTGAGCTTATCTTGTTTGTTGTAGTATCATGCAAGGCGCTGGTCTCAAAGATCGTGACCTAGCAGCCTACTCTGCAGGAGAGTCGACAGCCCGTTTTTTTTTGCTGTGGTTATACCCTTTCTCCTTTGATCCAGCTGAGTGTAACTGTATTGTTTTATGATTGAAGGCACTGTGAGGAAACGGTGACATTATTATACTAGTTCTGAGGTGTGTTTTGGTCTGGATAGAACAGAATAGAGCTGGTACTACTTATCTGCAATCGGTGTGGATGTGCATGATTGTGCCAGTAATATGTTGTTGCTGACTATTATGTTCTGCACCTAAGCAGAGCTTGAGGGCTTTGGAGTGAATTCCACTGCCAGAGCCAGTTTTAGTCTTGGATTCATCTGTGTAGTTGTTCATTACACCTGCCACCGTTTTGTCGCCAGTATTCTTTTTTAGATTTAAATATTCAATGTGATGACACGGACGCAAGTGTTAAAATTAAAAAGATTATTTCTACACCAAAAAAACAGTATAGACCTATCAAATTCCAATAAAATATCGAAGGCGGTATTCATGAATTCAAAGGAGACCGTTTTTTTTACAACTAACCAGTTGTGGATGGGAACTTCTTTTTCTTGAAATTTCCCAAGGATTCACACCCCCAAGTATCGGCAGCATATTTTCAACACCATGTATTTACAGCTTCTGATAAAGACCAAAATCGTCTTGAAAAATGTCATTCCAAACTAAAAATTGTAATGAATCGATCGCAACGTACTCTCTCATGTACAGTGCTCTCAAAAGGCTGTAAAATATTTATTGATTAAGCTAAAAGGTCGAACAAAATAAGGAATTGCAGTGTTTTTCGTGTAGTTTTGTGCTGCTGAGTCTAATACTTTCTAAACTGACAAATGTCAAAACTATTGTCACAACTTACTTTTTTTAAATGGCACACCCTATATATCATTACATATTTAGAAAGGCGTGCTATATTTTGGTGATCAGAAAAAAAGATGCCTTTCTAAATATGTAATGATATATGGGGTGAGCCATTTAAATAAAAAGAAAGTTATATCAATAATTTTGACATTCGACAGTTTTAAAAATATTTGACTCAATAGCACAAAACGAAGAACCATACTATTCCTTTTTTTTTTGTTCGACACTTTAGCTCGAAAAATGAATATTTTACAGCCTTTTGAGTGTGCCAAATTAAATTGAAAGCACTGTACTGTTCTTATTTGTAGTTAATACCTACTATACGCATTATAATTAACCAATTTGTCTTGGCGATCCAGAAAAGCACTCTATACTTGTAAAGCAATCCCCCAACATTTTTGAGACACTGTATATAATTATTGATCTATATCCTGCGCAATATTTGTAATAAATTCAATATATCCGTTGCATTAATATGCTTCAGTGGTGTAAAACAAAATTCTCCAAATTTGTAAGTTATATGTGCTTAAGTTCGCATCATATGGAGAACTTTTTCATTATTAATTATCACTTGATTATTTTGTGATGATTTAAAATTGAGAAAGTGAATAAAGATTACATTATGACCTTGCAAATAATGATCACCATAGAAGCTACCAAATCCTTATTCTTCAACAGGTACGCCTTTTTTTTTTGTTCTGATAGACATTTTCCAATTAATGAGTGCTATGTTAACCCTACAGCTGTTGACAAATACATGAATAAAGTGTCATGACATAAATGTAAAGGTGTTTCCGTGAACACACATATGTCCACTTCTTTCCACGCCTCATAGGTGAAGGTCGCCAGAAATAGACTTGATGATAATCATTATTTTATGCTGCCGCTGTAACTTATTGGGTTAATGGGTAAAAACGTACCCATTTGGTGAATATGAACAAATTTTCCGTCAAAGTGAATTGTGGCTTGACAGAACTCAATGATATATCTTTTAAACGAGTTCATGGGTAATCATATCGTTAATGGAAATATCGTTGAGCAAACTGCTCACATACATGAATCTTGTATATTTGAAAAAGATATATTTCATGAGCATGTTTCTGGTTAATAATTGATAACATCAACATTCTTACAACGTGCACTGGTGAAAGCATAATAGAGAGTGTCCCGCCAGATCCACCTGAAAGGGCGAGCCATCGCCAGAAAGATTAAGTGATAGACTGTTTTGAAGATCTCTTGTCCCTTATCAAATCACCTTTTTAAAAAGCAGCTAACTCATAAGGTAATTTTATATGGAAAACAAATGGGTCACCTGAGACTTCAAACCACGGTAGCATTTGGAGCAAGTGACCGTTCACGTGTAGCTTGGTGTCTAGCGCATTATTTCCCAGGAATAATGAAGGACGTGGGAAGTGCTACGGCCACAGCGCTGTGTTTTGAGTTTGGAAAAATAAAACGAAAAACGTTGACGTCGTATTATAAACATCAAACAAATAGGTTTGTCCTCGTGCACTTGGTAAGCAACTGAAAGGGTGTAGGCATATCAGCGGGCAGTATGTATACAGTCGCTGTCATTCTTGCTGCCAGTCCTTCGACTTCCGTTCAAAATACCGCCATTAAAGGGAGCATGCGGTAGAGGTTGCGACAGTGGGCAATGGTGTCCACATGCTCATGCTGCCCACTTTCATGTCCAATTCCCTGCTCACTGCCGCAGTACTGAGCTACATGTAAAGAGGATACAAACATGAGTGTTTGTACATGCTGTTTATCCAAAGAACCATCAAGAATGCAAAGTGTTACTTTTTGACGACGTTAAGGTCTAATTCCAAAGGCCAAGGCAGGGCTGTGAACCGTAAAATATGACACTATGACCTTTTATGAACTTAGAACTCTCACAACTTGAGCGTTTCGAGGACATCCCAGGTTTAAAACTTTTTTCAGCAGTAACAGACTTCAAACCGAGCCCTTCGAAAGCTTATTTTATCCGCTGATCATTTTCTTCCTCGTTTGCTGCGAATGGCCTAAATCTTTTCAACTTCTCTTCCATTGTCGGATGCTCTCAACTAGGGCTTCCCAAGACCACAAGACTAGTCTTGGTCTTGTCTTGGCTTGGTGACAAGACCGAGACCAAGACCAAGACCTGAAAATCTGACCAAGACCAAGACTTGACGTTCAAGACCAAGACCAAGACCAAGACTCTACCTCGAGAGTCTCGTCTTGGTCTTGGTCTTGATAAGAAAAATCGACACAATATTTATTAAAATCTGCAAATGTCTCTATCTACGTTCAATAAGTCTTTTAAGTAACTCAATTCTTCAAAAATGTATTATTGGAATTTTCCAATTCACAGTAGTAGGTATAGACCAGTGCATGCGTGCATGCATGCTACCAGATCATTGAAACAAATTCCGTGAGAAATTAGAAGCTTCAAATTCACTATCTGAATTTGAATTTTTTTACTTGAATCATCAAGTAATTCCTACGTGAAAAATAAATAATGTGTTACTGAAAATTGAAAATGTTCTTTATGCTTGTATATTTATTATAGTTTTGATGAATATCGGAGAACATTCTGAGGAGGAATAATTGTGTAACTATTATCTATACAGTACAACCTCCATAATCCGAACATGCGCTAATCCGAACATGCGCTAATCCGAACAATTCTCGATGATCCGATCACCTGCTATACCGTATTCTTGAGTATAGGAAATAGTCTCAAAAAGTGAATACATTTTTGGTGAGAAACAAATAAAATGTTTTGCCATTAGTTTGAAACTACATTCTGCTCAAGGTATTGAAAAAAAGGAGGGCGAAGTAGCAGAAACCAAAAAAACACATTTTTTTCTCAAGAAAACTGAAGTGTTTTTTTTGTTATGTATCTTATTTTGTCGTCACTTTATTTTGTTTTTTGCGTCATTGGGATGGTTTTTAAAAGTTGTTCAAAAAAATTAAGCTTTTTCATCACTAAGATTTTCGATAATCCGAATAAACCGATACTCCGAACGGTCCTTTGCAATCATTGGTTCGGATTATCGGGGTTGTTCTGTATTTGGAAAACTGTGCTTAAATCGTTATCGGTTGACAAGGCAGCGCTATCAGTTACGCAAACCCTGCATCTCACACAAACTAATTCAAATCTACTTGTTGTGAATAGGCGAATACAATGCAAAAGAACTATGTGGCGCTTTTCGGAAACCTGTGTTTGGCATGGGTGCCTAGATAAGTTCTTATATGGTTTAAAAGTAAGTAGAAAAGTAGATACCGTATAATTTGGCCCAATAGGCAATAAAATTTGCAAACTATTCACAATAAAGAAAAACGCTCCAAAAATGCGAAAGACGTTTTTGATGTCACATGGTATAAAGTTTAGTGAAAAGAGACAACTGCTATTTCGTGCAGCTTGTCGAAATCGTATTCATTTGGAGAGATATTGATAAACAAAAAATACTTTTTTAGTTTTCTCCCTCTATACAAGATGTTTCGTCATTGGAAGACCATCAGCAACTTTGTTTTTTTTAATGCGGCCCTGGACATTTCATACAGGATTTTGAGAGCCTCTTATGTTCCTAAACCAACGCTGCCCTACTAACATAAAAGGTCCTATCTGCATTTTGAAAGTTTTGAGATATTTCAGTTCTTAACTAATTAGGTCAGATTTTTTTTTTCTTATGTGTTTTTTATGCATCCTTAGAAATACGCAGACAGTATATATAGTATAGTATAGACGTAGATAGGACATAGCAGTATAGCATATGCACAATTGGACAGTTTAAGCTAGTGAGGAGGAATATTTCGTCACAGGACAGATCTTTCAGCCATAAAAAGTACATGTTACCGTGTAGCTAGGACGTTCTAACTTTGTACACATATAAATAAAAAGTTGGCGAATCCAAGGAGTCAAAAAAGTGAAAATTTCAAATTTTGCAGTTAGGACCTTTCATGTTAGTAGGGCAGAACCAAAGATTATATACACAATAGATATCTAGCGCTTATGGACAAAAGTGGGATCCCTCGTCCGGAACGACATCTCTGATGAATGTTAGGAAAGTCAGCTTCAACGAAACATAATAGAGGTCCCTCAATGTTATTTTGTAAATCCGATCGATAAAGGGGCCGGGTCAAGAACGATGAGTTTTACGAGGGTCTTTCCGTTAATTCTATTCGTTGTTCATCAGGAACTGGGAGTACTCACCACAGTAATGAAATAGGTACAGTTGGTCCTGATAGCAAGCTATAAAATCGTCCAGATTTATTTTCCTTAATTTGTCTAGCTCCAAATAAAGTTTAAAAAATTCTTGGAAATAAATCTAAAAATTATAAGCATTTGAATTTTATGTCACACTCATAACTTTTCCTGCTCTTTGTTTTGAAAATAATTTTGACATTAAAGTGTTGGGAGATCAATATTGTTTACGTACCTACTCACTCTATTTATTTATCCCTTGAAGAATTATCAGAGATAAGAATAAAGGATGATTTACGAACACTGTATCTATATTTTTTCTAATGAAAAAGATTTCGACTTAAAACATAAATCGAAATGTGAGGGGATTTTGAAAAAAAGCAAAATAATGTCATCCACGAAATTTATTCCAGGTTACAAACTCTTCCAGTATAAAATCTGTTGGCATATTAAGATAAACATTTTTGTGCGTTGTAATGAGATATTAACACGAGACATAACAATACAATAATTGTAGTTATTTAGGATATATAGGTATAAATAACATTTAGTAGTGATACAATTTTATTGAAAGGAGACGATCTACAGATTTTGTACAATGTCGAGTCTTCTTTTTTCTTGCACTGCTTAATAGTTATTTCGTCAAATATAAAGGTGCAATATCCCTCTGACTCCTCCATTGTACTGACTTTTCTTCTGATCTCATTTCAAATTATTTTATTGAATCCAGGCAAGCAATGTCCCCTATCCACTTGTGATGTAGGCATCACAATTTTCAAATGAATCCGCCAATATCTATATGCGCCTGGTGATTTGTAGAAAGACAGTAAGCTGAATTCTTTTTCTGCTTTGCTCAATGCTCGACCAGGTTTGTGACGCAACTGCATGTTGACTAAGGCTTCCGAATATTTCGATGTGAAGGAAAGATTCTCGATGGTTTTTTCTTTTATTCAACGTTTTAGAGATTTGACCTGCCACTTCAATCTGGAGATCAATTTATTTTTCTTGTTTTCTATTAATTTTTGGTTGGAGGTTAGGCGTCTCTTTTTAGCTTTGGTCACCTGGGTATTTTTGCTGCTGAAGAGTGTACGTTTACCAGTAGTTCTTTTTGGTGGTGATTGTTCAGGCATTTCAGAGCCGCTTTCCAGCTGCCCGTTTTGTGCACGCAATCAAGCATTTGTGCGCGCAAAAGCACTAAACGCGTGTTCCAGCTGTATTGCGTTTCGAGCTCCGAGTTACCTTTCCCTTTCCCCTGAAGCACCACCCGGAAAATGTGGGCTCGAAGCGCAAAACTAGCTAAACGTCAAATCAGTCAGATTCTGTCATAGTCAAAATCAAAACATTGGCAAGTTTTATCTTTTTGGACTGGATCCATGCTTAAACATACAAAATTCTGCTCAGCGACTGTCTTATAAACAATATTTTCACTAATTTTCACAATAATCACAATGTCAGATGCCTTGGCTCAAACGTAAACAAACACTCCATTGATAGTTTTGACGTTTGTGTATGTGAGCAGCTCGAACGTGTTCCAGGATCACTTTTGCGTTCCAAACACAGTGTTAATCGGTGCTTGAGCTTGAAGCACTAGCTGGAAAGCGGCTCAGATACATTATCTACAAATGCTTTTGTCTTGGGGTGAGTTCCATTCCGCCTGTTGACGGTTGTGACATTTGCGGAGAGTATAAAGGAATGCTTGATCTTCCACTATAAGTTTTGACCGGTGTTCTCACTTTTAGCTCTGGCGAATCTGGTTGTGGGTTAGCTTCGTCGTCAACGTATTTTTGAGGAAGTGCATTTTTGATTAGTCGATTTCTCGTATTTGGGTTGAGAAAATCTCCTTCCTTGAAATGATCACTGCACAAAAGTTTTTTCCGGCTGAGGGATCTTGGCGACAGATCCAAAAGTTCCGTCATTCCTGACAAAATAAAAAATACCAGTCGCAAAGATCATAAATACAGGTTAATCCACATAAAAGTTTGTTTTTTATTCATCTTGTTTAAATTATTTATACGTTGCTAATAGACCGTCAGATAAGGACAGATTTTGCTGAGTGATTTTCTCGTCGCTGGGATTTAAACCACTGAAAATAACATCATTGTTGAGCTCAAAAAAATGATAGTTAGCGATCGGACGTGTGCTATAGGCATACCAAAAATCTGTTCGCAATATAGTCCGACCGGTAAATTTTTTTCAACAGCTGACCGGCTTATGGGAAATTTGTTCTGGGTTCTTGATGATATAATTCATTCTGTTGATTGACCCAAGCGAAAAAATGCATCAGCAACCAAGTATTCTTCACTAGATGGCGCCTTTATTTCAACAATCAAAGTTCGTGCGAACCTCATGGCACTGGTTTTTTACTCTTAGATTGTTATATTATTTTGATGTGTTGAAATGCCATACACGAAGTATTAAAAAAACATTTTTTTTCTGCAGAAGGAGAAACCATTTTTTTCATATGCCTAGCACACGTGGAGTAAAATTCTAGCGACGAGAAAATCAGTCAGCCGAATATGTCATTATCTGACGGTCTATAACATCGGAAACAAAAATTATCATTGGCCAACTTTGTCGTAATTTAACTTAGGCATAGAAGTGTTCTAATTTATCATTGAGAGGTGATATCATGAATTTTAGTTGTACCTACGACATAGTTCATACTGCAGACTGATTTCCTCTAGTTTTGATACCCCACAACACATATTTTCTCAAAAACCGTTGTTGGTTGAATATTATGTATACAGGAATACATGCATAAAAAAAAATACATGGATAAAAAAAAAGGGGAGGTGATTCGCAACAAAAAAATTCATATAAACACTTGTCCGCTTTTTTACTTTTTTAGAGGTATCGCTAATTTTGTCTAAATTTTCTGTTCAGTGTTATCAATTATCGGCAAACAAACTTTAGTTGAAAGAAGATAGACAGACTTAAGTTTTTAAAATAATTATTGTCCACATTAAATCGTATTGCCTGCAAAAATAGGAAACAAAAATAGCGATAACTCGAAAACAGTAAAGAATCGGACAGGTGTTTATATAAGCTTTTTTGTTGCAAATCATCCCCCCTATCTCCTATGCAATAGGGAGGATGATAATATAAGTACCAATTTTTAAAGTAATACGGTAAAAAAAGTTCAATCATTTAAAAAAAAACAATTTTTATGTTTTAACTTTCACCCAGAATCTCGAGAGCGGAATGATTTTGGACTGAGGTGAGTTGCTTTAAATCGTTTTATTTTGACCACAGAAATATGTGTTGTGATTTTGTATAGACCTTTCAGAGACATGTTCTTTATGTTCTTTATGTTCCATCAAATATATTTAGAACTTTTAGTAGAATCGAAATATCCAATAATACAGGGTGTTTATTGCTTGAATACCGATACTTGAGGGTGATAATCCTTGGATGATTTTAAGACAAAAAGTTAATATGGACATATGTCGGCAAGAGCCTAATTTTAAGGATACAGCAGGGTTATGAAATTTTGAAAAATAAATGATTCTACTTCGATACTATTCCATATATCTATATATGAAAGTTGGTACACTTTTTCCATGCATCAATATGCATTTTGTGATGTACAAACAATCTTATTATTTTTACCAGTGGCGTCCATACAGGTTTTGCACTAAATATTTTTGGAGAAAAAACTTGTACGCCAATTATTTTTGAAATCTCTATTATTTCCAATATTTTTAAATCGGTGGCGCCCTCTCTAACATTCCCATGCATATTGATTCGTAGGAGACGTGTTCCCAATTTCAAAAAAAGATATCTGCAATAGTATCGAAGTGATGATAAAAAACTATATTTTTTTAAATTTCAAAACCCTGTATCTTAAAATCTAGGCTCTTGCGGACCTATGTCCACATGAATTTTTTGTCTTAAGATCATCCAAGGATTATCACCCTCAAGTATCGGCATTCAAGTAAAAAACACCCTGTATATAGGGCAATCTATTCAAAAAAATATAAGTTAGGTTAATATCTTGGAAAATTGTTAGCCTTTTGTTTTATTTTTCAAACAGCGTAAAGTAATCAAACGTAAGTCTGCACTATTGCTAACTTCTTTATTATGAAGATACAAGGTCGTTTAAATGAGAAAACTAGTAGGATTTATTCTTATAAATAAACAATTGAACATCGCGTTCTCGATTTATTTAAAAAAATCGTATTTTTGTTAAACTTGTAAAACCCCTTTTACAAGTTTTAAACCATTTTATCTTTTTAACATGTTTAGTGTAGTGAAAGTTCGTTTGTGTATTTTAAACATTTATTTTATTTCTTGTTTACAATTATTATCATGTGTATAATGTGTGATTTTCTGTTATGTGTTGGTGCCTTTTGAAACTGTCCTTCACATTCGACTTCCTGAAGAAGGGGAAAATTTCTCCGAAAGCTTGAAAATTGAATAAAGAAGACTTAAAGTATCCTTCCTCGTGTTATTGACTGCCTTCCACGATCTCCTGTTACATAACTCTGTTCCGCTCCAATCACGCAACTAGCAACAATATATAATCTTTGGCAGAACGATGTATCGCACTTATTCAAAAACTTTATATCAATAGATTTTTCCAAAGAGCAAAATATATTTTTGATAGGATTGAAAACAAACACCTTTTTTTACATTGACGCATTACATCGTTGCTCCAGGAACATAAGAGGCTCTTAAAAACCGTAATAGAAAATCTAGATCCGCATTTGAAAAATCAAATTTGATGATGCTCCTCGAATGACGAAACGTCGTATTGAAATTTCGATGACGGCATATCTTGTAGAGGAGAGAAAACTGTCATGAGAAAGTATTTTTTGTTTATCATATCTCTTCAAATGAAGTCAGAAAAAAAACCAAAATGACAAATTTTGATTTTTTTCGGATTTCTCCGTTAATACTTTCTTTTTAAAACTTTCTTACCGGCATTTTGCCATGATTTGACCTCCCTCGTATCTCTTACCGTTTCCAATATCCCAATGATGCTGCTCGAATTGGAGACACCCTGTACAATAGAACTTTATCTTTTTCTTCGGTTCAGAACTGCGATTTTAAAGAACATTCCTTGATTGACGTTTTAAGAAAAACATCTATTGTAGGATTGTTATGCCGTTTGTTATGAGTATTTTGAAAATCTGGTATTGATTTTTTTCAAGACCACCAAGACCAAGACTATCAAGACCAAGACCGAGACTGAGCAAGTCTTGTCTTGGTCTTGAGATATTGAGACCAAGACCAAGACCAAGATCACATTTATTTCTCGAGACCAAGACCAAGACTGGCCAGTCTTGGCCAATGACAGCCCAAATAATTTTATAATCAAGTTAACTGATGCAAGGCGACCGTGTGTTTTGTTTTTAATAACTACTCACGTTTAAATCTGCCCCCATGCAATGACAAAGTTCTGTCACAGTCGCTAATATGAAACCTGGGATACACAAACTATAAACGAAGATCAACAGAACTTCTGTACAGATGACTCACACAAAACAGTTTGATGATCAAAAGTGAATACAGTTTATTACCAACAACGAATCACAGTGGAATTTGTATAAATAATCAATCAGAGGATGGAACTCAAACTAATCCAAACTAAAAAGTTTTCAAGTGCCCTCTGATTGTATTACCATCTGGACATATGATTTTTTTTTTCCGTATTTCTACTTTTGGTTTGGAATGTACTATATTACGAAATATCACAGTTTTACAGTTTTTCATCTTACCTAGGGACTAAAACTATTCCATTTCGGTAGAAGTACATATTAAGAGTGGATGGAATTTTATTCTCTGATAATTTAGTATTTTTGAATTGAATTGAATTGAATTGAGAGTGCACAATTAATTCTGTTTGATTTTGTGTGTGCACAATCTAAGACGATGATGATTTTTCACAAAGGGATTGCCCATGAAAAACTATACAATATTATGAAACCAGGGGATAATTTTGCAGATGGTAGTGTAAGCATCAATTATCCATCTATCAACATTGGCTTTAATTGCTTCATACGATGCATTTCCAAGTCAGTGGGAAGCATGTTTGCTATTAAGGGCAGAAGGTATATAAGTATAATGCATTTGTGCTGCTGAGAACAATGTTTGCGGAAGACCAAATTTTCGATTTGCAACTGATCTTGTCTTTGTACTATGTGCAGTAATATTCAAAACCAACTCATTTTTATAAAATAATCTTAGAATGTTTTTAACATATAACAGCCTCAGGCTTAGCAAAATGACAACTTTGAAAAGTTGACAGGTGCTATACAATCTATCCCTAAACATAATTACTTTCAAAACAAACTTTTGAGCGACAACTAGCGGTATTAAAACATTATTACAAGCTGAACCCCAAGCAACAATACAGTAAGTCAGTATTGATTGAACAAGAGCTTGGTAAATATTTCTCAATACAGTTAGTTTGAGCACTAGCAGCATAAAATTTAAACGCTATCCTACTCAAAGTTTTAGCAACATAGCTGAACTAATTCAGTCTATTATTGTTGTAGCAGTTTTGATGACTCAATTTTTGCAAAGTCTTCTTTTTTCAACAGAATCATTAGCTAGAGGAGTCTTTCAATCGTCTTATCATCGGTATCATCCCTAGAGTTGTCATGTGGTTTTCTATATTTCAATTCGTTTTGTCATTTGATTGTCGGATCCTGTCAATTTTTTCGACATCATTTTTTTTCCTAATCCCATATTCTTATAGCTCAACCCCTGAAAAACTATCACCCTGTGCGCTGTACATCTGACAACCGTTTCATATAAGCAATAAAATGTGATCCCTATTACGAAACCTATATTTCAATTTATTTACAAGATTTTTTTGGGTATTTCGCCACACCCTATCAAATATCAATGAAACTAGTGTTTCACCCGATCTTCTATATTACCTGAAAAAAGTCTATTAGTAAATAATAAAACCTATCAATATCAATCGTTTCGGAAACGAATCTGCTTCCGTCGTCAGTGAAAACCTAAAAATGGAACAATTAACTCAACTTCTAAAAATATAGTTCGTTTTTTGTGAGATTTTGTAGTGTTGACTTTTTCGTGTTTTTGGCACAAAATGTCACTTTTACTGACATTGAAGTGTGTGCGGTGTTGATTGTTTAACTTTACATATGTTCAGTATTTATAATTTACTTTTTTGGGCTATGTTCAATTTCTTAATAAAGGTAACCATGTATTACTTAAATTTACAGAGCAAGTTGCTAAACATTCATTAGAATTTAACATAATACAGGGTGTTTCAGAATAACATGCTAATAATAAAGGGGGTGATTCTTGGGCTCATTTTAAGAAAAAAAATTCATATGAACGTATGTCCTAAACGCCTTAACTTTTGAGATACAGGGTGTCAAAGTTTTAAAAAATAGATACTTTTTTTACAATAACTTTGTCATTACTGTAGATATCTTTATGAAATTTGAGTCATGTATTTTAGGCATTAATACTCATTCTTTGATGCACCAACAATTTAATTATTCTGACCAGTGCCGTCCATGCGGGTTTTGGTTTGCATATTTTTTGGGAAAAAAGTTAAGGCGTTTAGGACATACGTTCATATGAATTTTTTTTCTTAAAATGAGCCCAAGAATCACCCCCTTTATTATTAGCATGTTATTCTGAAACACCCTGTATATGCACTTTCTTTAAGTTTACGTTTTTTAGAACATGGCTCCTTTGCTAAGATTTTTGAATTATCCCAATTTATTCTATGATTTTTATCAAATGCATGTTGACAAATTCCCGATTTATGAAATTCCCTTTTTTTCATGTATGATTTATGTTCTTCAATTCTCTTTTTTAAAGGTCGTGAGGTCTCTCCAATATAGAATTTATTACATTCACACGGAATTTTATAAATTACATTTTTAGTGGACTCATTAATATTATTAGGTCTAGTATTTGTTAAATTAGAGCGAAGTGTGTTATTAGTTTTGAAAATGGTCCGTATATTATATGTCTGACCTAAACGTTTCAGTTTATGAGAAATTCCAGGTATGTATGGAATAATTAAATTAGTTATGGGTATATTCTGTTCTCGTTGTCTGGTTTGTTCAAAACTATCAAAACACTTTTCAATAAAATTCATGGGATAATTATTTTTTGACAAAACGTCTCTTACGAAATCTTTTTCGGATTTAAAATTATCATTATCACAAATTATTTTTGCTCTATCATATAGACTTTTTACCACACCTTTTTTAATGTTCAATGGATGATTGGAATTGAAATTAAGATATCTATTTGTGTGGGTTGGTTTTCTATAAATTTTTGTTTTGAAATTTTGAAAATCTTTCTTTATTCGTGTATCCAAAAAGGGAATTTCATTATTTTGTTCTTTTTCAATTGTAAATTTGATCGTGGGTTCTTTATCATTTATGTGAATTAAAAAATCATTAAGTTTTGGTTTATCATATTCATATATAGAAAAAATATCATCTACATATCTCCACGAAATCATTGGTTTGTATCTATATGTTTCTACATAAATTGTTTCAAAATGTTCCATGAAAATATTACTTAAAAGTGGAGATAAAGGAGAACCCATTGCCATTCCAAAATCTTGTTGATAAAATTCATCATTATATTGAAAATATGTTGTTTTAACACAAATTGTTAAAAGTTCCAGAATAGCATCGATATCCAAGTCTGTTCTTTCTTTTAAATGTGTATCATTTTCAAGTTTATCTCTTATGATCATCAATGTTTTATCAACAGGTACCTACATTAGTGAAAAGACTTACTACATCAAAACTTACAAGAAGATTATTGGGATTATAATTGATATTTGATAATTTCTCTAAGAAATGTTGTGAGTTTTTTATGTATGATTGTGTGCCTGTTTAAGGAGTGAGTAGGAATAAAAATGTTGCTAATGCATGAGTTGGTGAGTTAATACTACTGACTATTGGTCTTAATGGTATATTTTGTTTATGTATTTTTGGTACACCATAGAAATGTGGTGCTTTACTATTATGTGGTGTCAGTTTAGATCTTTCATTATCTGAAAAAAATCTTTTATGTTTTTTAAGTTTAGAATATATTTGTCTTTCAAAACGTTCTGTTGGATCTTTATTCAGTTTTGTATAATTGTGCTATCTAAAATTACTGTTGCATTACCTTTATCTGCAGGAAGTATTTTTATACTATGATCGGACTTTAAATTTTTTATTGCCAAACGTTCTGCATGATTGATATTTTGTTTAATGTTATAAGATTTATTTAAAATCAATTATGATCTAATTCTAAATTCTTCTTGTTGTTCTTCTGGTAAATTTTGTGTTGTTGCTTCTATAGATGAAATAATATCCAATTTATTTATAATTTTTGGTGTAACAGCAAAATTCAAACCTTTTGATAAAACATTCTTTTCATCATTTGAGAGAATTTTATCAGATAAATTTATAACAGTTTTTTCTATCATGTCATTGTTTGTAGTTTGTTCTGTATTAGGATTTATACTTTCATTTATTAATTTGTTAAATTCATTGACTTGAATATATTTTTGTTGAGAGAAATATAATTGAAAACTATTATCTAAACAATGACAAATATGATCAAAGTCGTAATAAGTAACTTGCATCTCTATATTTCTTTTTGTTTTGTTTATATTGAAATTGAGTCTTTCTATATGAGATCTATGAAATTGAATTCGTTCTCTTATTTACTAGCTCTTTCAAGAATTCGTGTTGATTTTTCATTAGTGTATGATGTTTTAAGTCTAAAAGCTTTGGGTATAATGTTATGTTGCCTACATCTACAAAGAAAAGTTTTTTGAATGAGATAGTTTCTTTATATCATTTTCTAATGATCTAAAAACAGAACATGAATAAGCCCCATACCTGTCAAGTAGATATGCTCTGTAGTTTTGTGGCAAAAAACGAACTATATTTTTAGAATTTGAGTTAATTGTTCCATTTTTAGGTTTTCACTGACGACGGAAGCAGATTCGTTTCCGAAACGTTTGATATTGATAGGTTTTATTATTTACTAATAGACTTTTTTCAGGTAATATAGAAGATCGGGTGTATAAACACTAGTTTGATTGATATTTGATAGGGTGTGGCGAAATACCCAAAAAAATCTTGTAAATCATGAATGCGCCACAAAACTACAGAGCATATCTACTATATTTCAATCTTGAGCTGAATACATTCGAAATTACAGGAGGTACGTTTATACATAGAAATTATATATTTTGAAATTTCAACACCTTGTAGATTGGTGATGAAACGTTTGTGAACCTATCCCCCTTTTTCGTTTGTACCCCGTATAATATGAGCCATCATTATATGACTTCTTGAAGATTTTTTTTTTTAGGATTGGAAGCGTCGAAGACCTTGACGAACATAGTATACCGCCAAGAATCATAACAAGTCCTTATCCAAAAGAGGATAACATCAATGTAGTTGTAAGGTAACGATGATAGTTCTAGTATCAGAAAAGAAAGAAAAACATAAGGCTTTACCCAGATTTTTCATAGAACAATATTCAGGGCGGCGATTCTGTCATCCGATCGCAAGACGTCTCGATATACGTAAACCAACTCGCAACGCAATTCGAATTTCGAGAAGAAGCGATTCTGTCGTTCGATCGTATACGCATTAGGTTTTCTTTGGAGCTCTGAAAGATTTACAATGTTGCCAGCGTTTGAAAATGCTTAAATCCATCATAACAGACCTCAAAATGTCGCTTTTTCATTTTGACATTTTGTCAATCTAGTGTCTGTGTCTGTTTTGTGGATGGTGCTGTATCTAATCGATCAACCTTTGTCCTTTTTCTGGGAATTTTGGGAAATACGCAAAATCTTCTTTTTACCGTGTGGAGGGCGTCCTCATATACTTATAAATACAAAAGTATATGGGCGTCCTCAATAGCCTAAATCTGAGGTCTCGGGAAAATCGAAAGTAGTCGAAGGTGAGCTTACCACGCCATCTTGAAAATAAGGGCGCGTGTGTTTTCTCCTTTCCTATTAGACCGAGATTAAACTCACGATAATATATTATAGAACCAAAGTTGTTCAGAATTATATTTCCGCAAAAACTTGTATCCTGAACTTTTTTCTTTAAAATCAATGATATAAGATCAACAGGAGGATTCCTTGATATGTATATTGTGAGAAAAAATCGTACAGGACGAAAGTTGTGCAGGATCACATTCCCTGCAACTTTTTTCCATTTATTTCAATGGTTGCTGGGAATTTGATTCTGCACAACGTTCGTCCTTACGATCTCTTTCCACCATTGAATCACCCTGTAGATTTTTTGTTCTCTTCTTCTTCTTCTTCTTTCAGCAACCCTTTTGCATCCACTCCTGGACATAGGTCTCCCCTTGCTGCCTCCATTCAAATCGGTTCAATGCCATCTGGTGCCAATTTCTTTCCGCTCTCTCTCTTATATCGTCGATCCATCGCTTCTGTGGACGACCAGCATTTCTTTTATGTTGCCTTGGACGCCATTGTACTTTACGTCTTGTCCATCTGTCGTTGTCTTGTCGTGCCACATGTCCCACCCAACGCCATTTCTGACGTGCGATGTGCTCTATAACGTCGTCTTCTTTTGTTCTTCTTCTAATTTCCTCGTTCTGTATGTGGTCCCTTAGGCTTACCCCTAACATAGTTCTTTCGATTGCTCGTTGTGTTGTTCTTAGTCTATTCGCGCTTTTAACTGTGAGAGTCATTGTTTCCATACCATAGGTCAAGACTGGCAAAATACATGTGTTGAAAACTTTCTTTTTTAGGTTGATAGGAAGAGTTTGATTTCTTAATGTTGTACCCAATCTTCCTACAGCAGCCCATGTTAGTCGGATGCGCCTTGTTATTTCGGCCGTTTGATTTTCTTTACCCAGTGTTATAGTGTGTCCCAGATATATATATTTGTTGACTTTCTCTATTTGTTGTCCTTCTAAGTGTACGTCGCCGGGATCTGGAGTCAACAGTTTGGTTTTATCGATGTTCATTTTTAAACCGATTTTTTCCGACTCTCTCTTTAAGTCTGCCAACATTTCAATAAGTTCTTCTTTCGTGCTGCTGATTAAGACTATGTCGTCGGCGAAGCGTAAATTGTTCAGATATCTGCCATCCACGCGCAGGCCCTTTTTATCCCAATCTAGTCTTCTGAATACGTCCTCCAACGCAAGGGTAAATAATTTGGGGGATATTGTGTCTCCTTGTCGGACACCTCTGTTGATTGGTATTCGATTGGTTGTTACATCTTCTTGCACTTTGACTCTGATGGTCGCCTCTTTGTATATGCTATCAAGTAGATTTGTGTACCTTGAATCTATTCGAGCATTGTTCAATCCCCGAATTATTGCCCAAAGCTCAACCGAATCAAAAGCCTTGTTAAAATCTATAAAAGCGAGATGGAGCGGCGTATTGTACTCGTTACATTTTTCTATAAGTGTCCGTAGCGTTTGAAGATGCTCTACGGTGCTATATCCTTTGCGAAAACCCGCCTGATCACTCGACTGATAATCATCTAGTTTGCGGGTAAGCCTATTTGTGAGAATCTTGGTGAGGAGCTTATAAGGATGGGGTAATAAGCTTATTGGACGAAAGTTGTTGAGGTTCAATTTGTCTCCCTTTTTGTGTAGCAAGATGACTTGGGCATTTTGCCATGTTTTTGGAATATTACCGATGTGAAGACATTTGTTCATCAAGACTTTCATGGATTCTATTGTTGTTGTGCCTCCCATTTTTATCATTTCACTAGTGATTTTATCTTCACCCGGAGCTCGACCATTTCTTAGTTGGCTTAGGGCTTTTTCGATTTCGGTGGAGTCTATGTCAGGGATTTCTTCTGAGCCGACATTCATGATATTGCATTGAGTATTAGCGTTCTCTGGTTCCGTTGCAATTGATGAGTATAGGTCTTTATAATATTCTTCGATTATATTCACTATTTCCTCACTTTCGTATTTTACTTCGCCGTCTTTGTTTTTCATTTGATAGATGCGTGCTTGTCCATTTTTATCAAGTGATTTCAGTACTCTCATATTTTTATTATTTTCTATTACGGACTCTATCATGCTGTTGTTGTGGTCCCTTATATCTTTCCTTATACTCCTCTTAACTTCTATGTTTAGTTCTCTATAGCTAGGGTCGCTTCTATGTATGTTTCTTCTTTTGTTCATGAGGTCTCTTGTTTCATTTTTAATCTTACTGCATTTTGGTTTTTTCCTTGAACAGATCTGTTTTGTCGCTGTCTGCATGCTGCTTCTTATTCTTTGTTCCAATTCATCCAAGTTCATTTCGGTCATCTGGGCTGTTGGAGGAAGTCTACATTCAATGTTCCTTTGATAGATGTTAACATTTTGTTGAAGCTCCAGAATTGTCGGAAATCTTTTTTGATGGATTAGTTTCTTTCTTTCTGTTCCAAAGTTGATTTTGATTTTTGCCCTTACCAGTCTATGGTCACTACCTGTATTGAATCTATTCAATGTTGAAACGTCGGTTATTATGTACTTTTTATTCGTTATTACAAAATCGATTTCGTTTTTCGTGTTTGCGTCTGGGCTTCTCCATGCCATCTTCGGTTGGCTGGCTTTTTGAAGAAGGAATTCATGCAGAAGAGATGTTCGGTTTGGAGATAGTTGATTTTCACCTCTTTCGTTGGGGACACCCAGCCCAAATTTTCCCCTGTTCGGAATGTTGTCTGTGTTTGTATCTCCTATTTTGGAATTAAAGTCGCCCATTATTATAACAAAGTGCGTCTTTTCAGATTCTCTTGCTGTTGTTATATCCTCATAAAGTTGATTTATTTGTTGTTCTTCTGCTGTACTTGTAGGGGCATACACTTGGATTATCTGCAGCTTATATCTTTCTGATAATTTGACGATTATATAGATGACCCTGTCGGACATTGATTTCATTTTGATTACTTGATTTTTAAGCCTTTTATTTATGAGTAGTGCTACTCCTCCGATGTGGTGGTTTGTTTCACTATTATTTTGAAAGATCATATGGCCCGACCTAAGGACCGTGCATTTTTCTTCTGGCAGTCTTGTCTCGCATATGCCGATTATATCCCAATTGATATGACCCAGCTCTTCCTCCAGCTCTTTCATGCGGTCTTCAGTTCTTAATGTTCTGATATTGTAGGTGCCAATTGACATATTTATGGTCTTTAAAGCGGGTTTACGTGATAGCGAATTTTTGCCTCCCCCAGATTCCATGAGGCTGACCTTATCAAAGGTGTGGGATTTTTGTTTACCCACCTGGGGACCCATTCCGTTTGTTTTGAAATTCGCCATAGGGGGATAATTTAGCCTTAAGTCTTCCGCGCTGGCCAGACGAGTTGGAAGACTGAAATTCTCAGCCGCTCCTAACCTGGAGATCAGACGCTGTGGAGTACCGCTCCTGACCTGGAGATCCGACGTGTCCTGTGCCAGTTTTGGTCCGCCCCGGGTATTTGATTTCCCCGGTACCACTCATATCTGAGAGGCGTTCCCCTATCCGCCACCTGGGGCGGCGCTCGATGGAAGACTGACAAACTCCGCACGAGATTTTTTGTTACTGATCTTGATTTTAGAAAAAAAAGTTTCATAGAAAAGTTATTGAGAATTTATAAGTGCGAACAATTTTGGTTCTATGGTATTTTATCGTAATTCTAAAATAGGAACGGAGAAAGAAGTAGCGCCCTTATTTCCAAGATGTCGGGGTAAGCTCACCTTTGATTTTTCCGAAAACTTAGAGTTAAGCTACTGAGAGCTCAACAGAGACGTTAAAAACAGATTTTAGCGTATTCCCCGAAATTCTCAGATGACCCTATTTCAAGCACGGATCTACTGTACTAAAGAGGCGAAAAACAGAGAATTCTACAAAGATGTCGAAAAATAAAAAGGGTTAAAGGCATGATACTATGGGTTGAAGGCGTCGCTTATTTTTTTTCGATGTTTTATGATTATGATTTTTTATTTTTTCCTAAAAATGCATTTTCTCCAAACCGTTCAAAGATAGCCATAGACATTGTTCGATAAACCAAGCTTAATTTAGAAAAGAGAATCCAAATATCTAATAAAATATGAGGTGCTGCCGTTCAATATCATTTATAGTTTTTCATAAAAGGCTTATTGTCCTGTTACCTATTTATATAACATGTGGCATATCAAATTCTGATAATATATACATTGATGTGGTGTTGGTAGGTACATACATGTATCACAAAATTCATGACCACTTTCATTTTACTACAGCATACCTTTTCTCCTTCGCCTCTTTTCGTTTTTTACTCTGTCTCCAAATATGGGTAGCATGACTTCTGATCAAGGGCGTAGATAGCTGAGGGGGGGTTATGGAGTTTTGGACCCGATGTACAAAATCTTGAAACATCGCAGACAGCACAAAGATATCCAATATTTAACAAAGAACGAACATATCTGGACGTTTGGACGTCCATATACGATACAAGTTACACACTATTGGACGATAGAGACGTCCATTTTTAGGCTGTTCTTGTATCAAACATGTACTTTCTGTTAATTCTGGACCATGAATGGACATAAAATGGAACATATTATGTACACCCAACACTATACATGCAATGAGCAATTCGAAAATTGGGAAACTGTTGAACAGCGCTTTATGGATTAAAATGTCGGAGCCAATTTTTACAATTTCAAATGATAGGAAATCTCAGGGTTTGAAAAACTCAAGACGCATCGAATAATAATCAAGTTCTGAGGGAGGGGGGGGGGGGGTAATTTCTCCCTCTACCCCCCAACCCCGTATCTACGCCCTTGCTTCTGATTGAGTTTTATTAGCGTTTGTTAGATAAAACTCAAAAACGAAAACAACTCCAAAACATCAAAAAACATGAAATACGATACGAAATACGGAATTGGGTTAGGGTAATACGATAGCTTACCGCCTGTCGAATGACACGACAAACGTATTCGAGTGTTAGAATCGCTTTTCCGAAATACGTTACGAATTTCTTCACGACACGGATGACAGAATCGCCACCCAGTATCTCGCCCCAGGGGTGAGTGTAGTCATCGGGAGATGATAACTAGGTTTCTTTTTTTAATATCACATGTTACTTCATGATCAAGCTACATTCTTTGTTATGATGCCAGACAATCAATATTTTTCCGTCCTATATATGTAACAAAGGTCGATCACCCAATGGGCATCATATTATTATCGGCGGCAACAAATTAAATGATCAGTATTTCAATTTTATGGACAGTACTCTTTGCCATTATTTTATTTCCCTTGGTCAGTATGATACTAAATGGTCGTTTGAAATAATGAAGGGTCAGTAACATAAAGAAGTGGTCAGTAAAAATAATAAATGGTCAGTATAATAATAAATGGTCGGTTGAAATAATTAACGGTTAGTAATATAAAGAAATGATCAGTAAAAATAATGAAGGGTCAGTAAAAATAATAAATGGTAGATATAAATAATAAAGAGTCAGTATCATAAAAAAACAATCAAATAAATTAGTAAATGCCTGGTGAAAATAATGGACAGTCCATAAAATTAATAAAGCGACAGTAAAATAATGAATGGTTGGTCATATATTTTATTTCGTATAAATACAAACATTTTTACAACGGAACGAAACACAACTTAGTAAAGAGAAAACACTCTGCCTTTATGTCATGATGAAGTAGTCAGATAGGTTCCTTTGAGAGGCGGATTTAGTTTGAGTTGGTAATAGAAATTGATGAAAAATATGCAGCGGCTCGTTGGTTAGCACTAGGTTAACATTACAATTAGTATTATATATCATAATTGACGTGTTCTGTATTGGTATTATGTGTATCAAGTTTGGGTTAGTTTGAGTTACTTAAAATTATTACTGACTATTGCATACTGGCCATTTATTATTTTTTACTGAACATTTGTGGAATTATTACCAGCTAAGTCATACTGACATTTCATAAATTTTCACTGACCATTAAAATCACAATAGTGAACATAGAAATTCAGACCAAATAGTACTTTGACTGCTCAAAAATTCCAGTTTTACTCATCATTTTTAACAGAAATACCGAGTCTTCTACAATATTATACTGACTGCTTTTGATATTATACTGTACATAATGAATTAAATACTGTTCAGTTTATTACAACCCATTATTATCTACATGTGAATTTGTATTTAGCGTGATACCTTACGATTCATCATCAAAGATTTCTCAAAATCCTTTTTTTTTTTCATGAATTTTGGTCCAAATATGAAATTCTACAATATTAATCAATATGATAATACCCAAATACTATGTTCAAGAAAAACGACATGATGATAAACGTAGTTTATTCATTTTAATTTGTCCCACTTTCAAAGGGCTGTAGAATATTTATTTTTTCGAGACAAAAGGTTAAATAAAAAAATGAATTGTATTGTTTTTCGTCAAGTTTTGTGCTATTTGAGTCAAATATTCTATAGAATGTGAAATGTCAAAATTATAGACATAGGTAACTTATACTTTCTTTATTACACAGCCCATAATACAGTGTAAGTTTTTTAAGACCTGACATAGGCCAACTTTTTTATTTGGAGAGATAGACTAGTACCTCCAAAAGAAAAGTTGTGTAAAATGACCTAACTAAGAAAAATGAAGAAAAACATATTTCAGTGTTGCCAGATTGCGCAGCAGAAGCCAAAACGATATTTTCCTAAATGGCAACATGGCATTTTTTTTACACTGTGTTATAGATCTCAGAACTCTGAACAAAAAATGTTTTAAACATGTTTTGATTTGAGTAGACATTTTTGCGTAATCGGGCAAAACATTTGAGATAATCTGCAGTCCATAACAGAGTGACAATACGGATCAGTTAAAATAGCAATAGTAAGTCTTGAGAAAACAACATCAACAACAATCAACACAACTTTCCTTTTGGAAGTACTATTTTAACTGATCCATATTGTGTTCACTGTCAGTTTAGTTATTTCTTGTTCCATCAGTTCAAGTTTTTTTGATTTCTAGTAGTTGTAAGAGACATACAATTAACGTCATTTTGACATTGATATGTCAAAAAATTTCTACGAGAGTGCGGGAAATGGCTCTTTCCACATTATTTTCTGTATGGAAAGGCATTTTTCCCACACCAGTGTGAGAAGAGTTTTCCCGAGTGTGGGAAGAGTTTTCCCGAGTGTGGGAAGAGATTCCCGAGTGTGGGAAGAGATTCCCGAGTGTGGGAAAAGTTCACTGTGACAACGAATTATTATATTGACGATTCAACCAGGTTACCGAATGGTTTCTATGACAACAAGTTTTCATGTGACGATCACTCGGACAACGAATAGATTATATTGTTGATTCACCCAGGTTACCGATGATTTCTATGGCCACACGCTTTTATTGACATTCGAATTTTACATTTTCGTCAAATTGTGTATTGTTTAAAATACGTAACAAAAATCAGAATGGAACACGATATTCCTCAAGAAATTTTGGATTGTGCTGACGCAGCTTCTTTAGAAACTTTGCCGAAGAAATCCTCAGCTAGATACCAACATGAATATTCCCTTTTTAACGATTGGTGCCACAAAAAAAACGTTTATACATGGGACAAAGAAGAGGTTTACCTAGCATATTTTCCAGAACTTATGAAGAAGTTGAAGCCGTCCACAATGTGGTGCAGATATTCTATGTTGAAAACGATGATAAAGCTGAAGAGAAATGTGGACATCACCAAATTTTACAAGGTAATTGCCTTTATTAAACAAAAAAATACGGGCTGTACACCTAAGAAGTCTAGAACGTTGACCAAGGAAGATATTGCCAAATTTTTATCCGAAGCTCCGGACAACATATATTTGCTTTACAAAATGGTGGCCATATTTGGAATCGCTGGAGCTTGCCGACGCCAAGAGCTAACCAATTTATCCTTGGACAATATCGAAGACAAAACAGACATCTTGGTCGTCAAAATACCAGACACCAAGACACATGTAACACGAACATTTGTTGTTTCCGGTGGAACATACATGAAGTACTATAGACAATATATAGACCTGCGTCCATCAAATACTACCCATCAAAGGTTTTTCATAAATTATCAATATGGTAAATGTACAGTGCAATGCGTAGGAATAAATAAAATTGGGAAAATTCCTTCCGATATAGCCGCATTCCTTAAGCTTCCAAATCCTGAAGAGTTTACCGGACATTGCTTTCGGAGGTCCTCCGCAACTTTATTGGCCAATTCTTCTGGAACAGATATTATGGATCTAAAACGACACGGAGGTTGGAAATCTTCAACGGTTGCGGAAAGTTACATAGATGAATCAGTGGCACATAAATTGGAAATTGCTAAAAAAATTTCAACGGATAATGTTTTACAAAATAATACCATACATCAAATCGAGTCGACCACATGTCTGCAGCCGGCAGCTAAAGCTACTACTTCCAACGACACCATAAATGCTGCTGTGTCTGATGATGTACCATCTTGCTCAAACCGTTTGTTTGATTTAACTTCAATCTTAAATGTGCAACATATGAATAATTGTACGTTTAATATAAATTATCATAAGTAACATTTTTGATTGCATTTTTGAAATAAAATTGTTTTCAGTTTTCATAACGTAATCCATTTCCATTATAAATACTTATATGCTTTAATAAAATTTTCATTTTGACTTCTGTACACTCGCATTTTATTAAAAAAAAAAGTGACATCACTGTGATAACGAATAATTATATTGTTTATTCACCCAGGTTACCGATGGTTTTGTCAAATTGTGTATTATTGTTTCAAATAAATAACATACATTTCACATATAACAATGATAGTTATGTTTTCGCATAAGTAATCGCCTTCATATAAGCTCGTAGAAAAAATATAGTTCCTAACACTTGCGGGAAGAAATTATGACAATCACTATATTCTGACAACGAATAAGTTATACTGTTGATCTACCCAGGTTACCGATGGTTTTGTCAAGTTATTGTTTCAAATAAATAAATTTCACATTATAACATTAATCTGATATTCTTTTTTCAATAAGCTCGTAGAAAAAATATCGTTCCTAACACTTGTGGGAAGAAATTTCCAACACTCGAGTGCTACGCACTCTCGTGTCGGAAATTTCTCTTCCCACACTTGTTAGGAAAATAGCTATTCAGAGTGTTTTCGATAATATTTGTAGTAAGAACAACAAAATTATTTTTCAAACTATCAACTTTCGAAAAAAAAATCTGGGATGTAAAATACGTAAAATGACAAGTTGAACTCGACTAAGTGACAAAATACAAGGAGTGCTATTTGAAAAAATCAAATCCTTTCAGTTAGTTTCGGCTTAAGGCTGCTACACACGTTACTGTATACTTGACAAGTATGCTTGTACAAGTTTTTTTCACAATTATACATGAAAGTGTAAAGGCGGCTACACACGTAACTGTATACTTGACAAGTATTCTTGCACAAGTCTTTTGCACAAGTATACATGAAGGTGTGTATGGAAAAACTTGCACAAGTCTTTGCCTGTACAGGTCGCATGAAAATGTTTGAATTTCTATCATGTATACTTGTACAAGTTTCGCTGGTGCAAGTGCACATGAATATGTGTATGATCGATCATAACAGACTTGTGCAAATTTGGATTTTACCAACATTTCGAACATTCGAAAGATGGTGTTACTGATTTAGTACGTATTTGTGACAATTAAAAGACATAAAAAACCAAGTCGGCGTCTTCATTCGTTGTACAGGGTTATTGATTATAAATGCCCCCCCTCTAACTTTTTAATTTGACGGTTTAGAAAAAGGTGTTCCAGATAAAAGTTTCATGATTGAAAATGAACTTTTTAAATAATCTGTTTTCACATATACAGGGTGCTCCAAGAAGTCTGGACGAGGTCCAACTTTCTTATTTCAAATTGATACCCTATTTTTTTATTTGATATTTGGATTCTCCTTTTAACTCTAAACATTTTCTATGTAGCATATCCTGTACCTAAGTTTAATGTATAAAAAGATATTTGATATTTATTAATTGAATAATAATAATTTATTGTTGTGAAAATGTCAAATATATCTATGATTTCGAATTATTGACGCTCGTATTGACAAAAATGTCACGTCATTAAGTACTTTCAAAGTGTAAAAGTATAAATAATTCTGCATTTGATTGAAAAGATTTTTTTTTATATAAGACGTTATTTTATTTTTTGTTCATTTTTTGGGTATCAATTTAAAATCAGAGAAGTTTTGGTATATCCTACACACACAATTACGTCAATACTTCGAAACCATAGATATATTTCACTTTTTTATAACAATGAATCAGTGTTATTCAATTTATAAAATATCAAATATCTTTTTATACATCAAATGTAGGTATAGGATATGCTACATAAAAAATGATTAAAATTTGTAGGAGAATCCAAACATCAAATAAAAAAAAAGGGTATTAATTTGGAATAAGAAAGTTAGACCTCGCCCAGACTTTTTGGAACACCCTGTATATGTGAAAACAGGTTTTTTAAAAAATTTCATTTTCAACCATAAAACTTTCATTTGGAACACTTTTTTCTAAAACGTCAAATTAAATGTTAGATGGGGGGGAATTTATAATCAATAACCCTGTACATGGATTCAACTGTTGTAGCGTGTGGTGCCGATGCAGTTTTCGAGTGACATGCACAAAAAACTTGTACAAGCATACTTTTTAAGTATACAGTTACGTGGGTAGCCGCCTAGTGTGTATGGAAAATCTTGCACAAATGTTTACCTGTGCAAGTCACATGAAAATGTTTGGATTTGTATAATGTATTTCAATGTATACTTATACAAGTTCAGTTGCGCAATTGCACATGATGGTGTGTATGATCGATCATAACAGACTCGTGCTAATTTTTATTTCAACAACATTTCGAACATTTAAACGCTGGTGTCACTGATTTAGTACCTATTTGTGATAATTAAAGAACATAAAAAACAAGACAGTGTCGTCATTCATTGTACAGGGTGGGCAACTAAGAATGCGAGGTACTTGATCAGGAGGACTATTCATCGTAGAGGCTTGCGGCAAAAAATTTTATTACTAAAACGGCCAAGAGAAATACCTGGAAAATATTTTTTTCCGAAATGGTCGCTAGGGGGCGCTTCAACCAACACCAAGTAGAAAAATAGGATTTTTATAGAATTTTGCTCACTGAAAATATATCGATGATATTATTTTCATATTTACTGACTTTTTACCTACACTTTTTGTCGAAAGTAGAAAAATAGGATTTTTATAGAATTTTGCCCACTGAAAATATATCGATGATATTATTTTCATATTAACTGACTTTTTACCTACACTTTTTGTCTAAAACGTTTTCTTCTATCTATCAAAATAAAGGGGGGGGGGGGGAAGTTTAAATATTTTTTTAAACAAACGGAGATTTCTCTCGTTTCACTTGACCGATTTGAACGAGCTTGGGCTCATATGAAAGAGCATAATCTGCACCACAAAGTTCTCATTTGATTTAGAATTTGTTGCCTTTGCCGTCGCCACTAGATGGCGTCAATTGAAATGGAAGCATATTTTTGAGTTTCTTGCAAAAAAATCAAGTGGATTGGTATATTAATCTCTATATATTTTGAAAGAGGATAAATCTTTCTATTATAAAAATAAAAGAAAACAAAAAAAATAAAAAAAAAGTAATTCAATCATTTTATTTTTTTTGAATTTTCTAATAGAAAAATGTATCCCTTTTTAAAATATAAACCATAACATTTGTTTTTTTTGGAAAAAAACTTGAAAATAAGCTACCATTTCAGTTAGCGCCATCTAGCGGCGACGGCGAAGGTAACAAATGCAAAACCAAATAGGCATTTTGTAGTGCAGATTATGCTCTTTCATATCTGCGCATGCTCGTTGAAATCGGTCAAGCGAAACGGGAGAAATCTCCGTTTGATTAAACTTCCCTCACCCCTTTATTTTCATCGATAGAAAAAAACGTTTTTGACAAAAAGTGTAGGTAAAAAGTCAGTTTATATGAAAATAATATCATCGATATATTTTCATTTGGCAAAATTCTATAAAAATCCAATTTTTCTATTTGGTGTAGGTTGTTACGCCGAGATACCCGGATACCCCCGATTGTCCCTGGTCTTATCTGTGAACGCTGCCGAGCGTTCATTCGTTATCCGTCGTGCTGTTCGGGATTCCTAGCTGTCACTGTATGTGCAGAAGTGAGACGACTAGAGAGAAATGGATATATGATCATACACTCTGTGCGTTGAGAACGAATTCGATGCTGATGAGTTAAATGTAGACTGGCTGCTGGAGGCATAGATGTTGCCAAGTTGCAAATAACGGGGACTACTTGCACATTAATTCTGACTGGGAAAACAGATTGCCTGACTGGGTTGGTCATAGAAAAGTGAATTAAAGGTAGTTTTATTCACTTTTCTATGGCTTTAATCATCGATCAGCATATTAGACCAAATGATCGTTTTGTCATTCTCTGATGGACTTTTTTCGTCAGCAACCAACAACAGTTGGTCTCTTTTTGCACGTTGCTTTTATACGCAAGCTCTGTTATGGAATAATTCGATAATACATAAAAAACGCTTGAAATACTTCCGACTACATATTGTTAAGAAGCTAAGACTAAATTTATGTTTCCGACGGAAATGAATGAAAGGATAATGGGTAGGTTTTCCCGTAAGAATCAATGTCAGGACCAAAAAATAGATCTTCAAATTTTCAAAATATAAGGCATGAAAGTTTACAATTACATAATTCTGAAATGCTCAGAAAAATTATCGTTTCCAAGCTGATAAACAACTTACTTACTCCTTGAAGACTTGAAGGCAATTTTAAACTTTCATGCCTGATACATATTTTGAAAATTGTGTATATGTTAAACATCTATTTTTTCCTCCTGACCTTGAATTCTTCCGGAAATACCGATTATTCTTTAAGTCAATTTTTTCTAATTTCCGGTGCATTGGAAATTTCAATGAGGGCTATCTCGAAAACGGTTACCTCTGGAGACCCAAACAAGGCACACCTTTTTTTAAGTAAGAAAAGGTTGGTGAATCGATTTTTCAAAAAGTTCTCGTCGATGCACCAAAATGGAAAAAAGTTTTGACAATCTAGATAAGCTTGATGTGCTGTGGGTGGCGTCCCCTACTAGTGATATCCAAACCGTGAATGAATTTGGATTTGTCTTCATAAAAAAAACTCTATACGTAATTTCGTGTCGCTGTGACGTTGTGATGAGGAATATGTAAATGTATTTTTAAAACTAAGCACTTTGAGGCTGTATGTCCCCATGTCAAGTTTCATAAAAATAATAATAATAATAATAATTATTTATTAAGCATTGCTTTACAAAAACGATACATCGGTAGAGCAAAAATATTTGAAAAATGGACATACAAAAATATGTACTAATACAGTAAAGTTATATAAACATATAAATAGCAACGCACAAATATATAATTGAAATTTTAAAATAAATAATCTAAGTTCATTTTCGAAAGTTTCCAAGTCTTGTATTTGTCTAAGGTGTAATGGAAGTGCATTAAATTGAGTCAGCCCTTTGAAAAATAAACTACATTGAGTTCTGGTCGAACGAGTTGTTTGTACATAAAAATTTGACATATATCTGGTTTTGTAATTATGGACATCGCTCACGTATAACAATTCATCTGACAAATATTTAGGAACAAGGTGATTCATTATTTTGTAAATCATAACATGTTCTATATAAAATAGTCTGTTGCACACTCATATATAATTACTACAGTTTCTAACATTAGACTAATTGGTGTGTATCTGTTACAACGCAAAATTGATCGTATGTGTTTAAAAGTTTAAACTCGATATATTGTAATATAAGCTGGAATAGTCGCGATGTTTATCTGATTCGTACTTACGTCATCAATAAACGTTTTGTAACAAAGCGGCTCTATGAAATTCTCATTTCAACAGAGTTTCTTGATAACTTTGTATCATTTTTTATAAAATGAAACTTCTATTGGACTGCTTTTGGAACTCTCTTTTCTTTAGGAGGTATGCCGATAAAAAATATTATCATGCAGGTAAGTATAGGTAGATATAGGAATTTAGAAATATGATTGAAATAAAATGTACAAAATGTAAATGTACAAATGTGTATTGACAGGTATTTCAGTAGAAATTTTTGTCTGTTTTACAGTTGCAATAAATTTTCAAATCGACACTATTTGTTGTAGGTTGATTATTTATGACAAAAAAATATGAATTTGTTTAATATCCGTACCTCAGAGCAAAAGTGTATTTAGTCCAAAACACACATTTCACAGGAGAGCCGAAATAAAATTAAAAATACAGTGGATTTTTGTGGATTGGTGCAGTTCATAAAACTCTATGTTCGCTGTCTTTAGTCCAAGCATATTATAAAGTAGATAAGTCGATAGAGCACAAAATTTATATCCAGAAGCACCGAAAAAACGAAAACCTGAAATTTTGGACTTGATACACTTTTGCTCTGAGGTACTGAATTAATTAACTGACTTAAACTTCTCACTTTCGTGTCAATTTTTCTCAAGACTTTTCTCTATATCAAAGCTTTTGAACCTGCCGTTGACTCACAAGATACATTTTCAAAGGAGATACACATTCGAGAAATTGGGTAGAATACCTAACTCGCAAGTATTACAATCGTAGAGAACAAAAAAATATACAGGGTTATTCACGTTATTCGACACGAAACATTATGGCTGAAGTATCTGATTTTGAAAAAGTTTTTTTTCTGGTTGGATAGGGACCCTTTGAGGCTACGTTTTAAAAATATTTTCACGTTATGCAGGGTGTCCCGAAAACACGAAACGCATCAAAGTAGTACTTTTTTAAATGGGACCCCCTGTATATTAATTGATATTTCAATTCTTCTTTCAATTTTTAACAAAAATTGTGACACAACTATTTTTCCTAAATTCAACCGTTATCGAGATATCCTGTCATAAAAATGGCATTTTTGCACCTTTGACATGCTATAAAAATCAAACTATTCAAGTTAGAGAAAAATGGTCTGCACTTTCCTATCTTAACTTTTCAAGAGCTATTCTATTCTTCTTTCGACACATTTTGACATTTTTTCACAAGAATGAATTTAATCTCCTCGAATAGCTCTTGAAAAGTTAAGACAGCAAAGTGCAAACCATTTTTCTCTAACTTGGATAGTTTGAGTTTCAAAGCATGTCAAATGTGCAAAAATGCCATTTTTATGACGCGATATATCGATAACGGTTGAATTCAGGAGCATTAGTTGTATCACAATTTTTGTTCCAAATTGAAATATCAATTAATATACAGGGGGTTCCATTTAAAAAAATTACAACTTTGATGTGTATCGTGTTTTGGGAACACCCTGTATAACATGAAAATATTTTTGAAATGTAGCCTTAAAGGGTCCCTATCCATACAGAAAAAAAAACTTCTTTATAATCAGATACTTTTGCCATAATGTTTCGTGTCGAATAACGTGAATAACCTTGTAGGATAGAAATATTATTTTAACGTTAAGTCGGGCAAAGTCAAGCTTTATAAACCTACCTATTATTTAAAGTACTTATATACCAATACCCATACACTACTTACTTACTTTTTATTTATAGCAATTTACGCAAAGATGAATAATTTCCATGTATAGATAGATCTTGTGCGTTTTAGTATCATGGATAGATATCGATCACGTCCTAAACTGACACATAAAGTAGAAAAACACATAATTTGACATCAATAAAACATTTATTCAATCTTATGTGTTGTTTTTTTTTACAAAACATGGTGTTACTGTTACATAACAGGTATATTATGACAATAAAGACATAATAATTATTCCTTACACTTTAAAAAACTACGTTATCCTCGTTGTTAATTCACAGTTCACACACATGTTCGAAACAAAGTTGTCACATGCATAGTAAAGATTGTTGGTTGTTGATTAATCTATGAATCAAAGATCACCAAACCCTTGATATTTTGAATCAGTCCAACGAAAATATTCATCCATCAGTTGAGAACTTGGCATTGGTTCATCTGCTTTATTGGTGATGATGACTGACTGAATCCTGGAAATTCTACCATAATATTCTTCTCTCCAAATTTGTTGACTTTCTTTCATTTTCTATAGTCGAAGCACTTCTCATTTTTCCTGGCCTCAATCAAATAGCACTTTTAGGACGACGACGTTTATTTCTTCAACGAAATGAAATACCTACTTACCTAGGTATCCAGTTTATTCAGAATATAATCAAAGAGTATACATATCCCAATATCCTAATATGCCTAATCAGTAATCAAAACAAAATTCAAAACCATAATAATAATATACAAAACAAAACGCATGGCAAGATTGACAAGACGCTGTGAGAAGCTAACTGCTGTCACTGTCATTTGAAATTGATATTGGGGATGATCTTTTGCATGTGTATGTGCACTAGACCCGTTATATGCCTTTCTCTATCTCAATCCATCTCTCTCTGACACATACAGGGACAAAAGAGAAACACGAACAGCCGAATGTCACCGATCGCGGAATCGTCACGAGAAGGGGGACAATTGAGACTCTCCCGTTACGCCCCCTAGCGACCATTTCAGAAACTTGAAAAGATTTTTCATGTATTTTTCTTGGTCGTTTTAGTAATACATTTTTTTGCCGCAAGTCTCTTCGATGAATAGTTTTCCAGATACAGTTCCTCGCATTCTTACTTGCTCACTCTGTACATGAATTTAATTGTTCTAGTAGCGTATGGTGGCGATACATTTTTCAAGTGACATGCACAAAAAACTTGTCCAAGCTTACTTGTCAAGTAAACAGTTACGTGTGTAGCCGCCTTTAGGCGCAATCCATCTTGCTCATATCAATTACTCACCCCGTATAGGGTGTACCATTTCAAAAAAAGTAAGTTATTTCAATAATTTTGACATTTGACGGTCTATAAATCTTCAACACAATACCACAAAACTTCACGAAAAACATTACAATTTTTTTTTCACTCGACCTTTTAGCTCAAAAAATAAGTATTCTACATCCTTTTGAAAGTAGGTCAATCGCTTCATACTTAAAAAAAACGCGCTATTTCGAGGGCATGACACTATAATATGTTCATCGATATTTCTTGTTCATCACTTTATATCTATTTGACAAGAATATCAAAGTGACAAAAACAAGTGAGGTTTATCGCTGGACAGAAAGCTGCAAACCATATGCCAAAAAATATAGCCACTCGGCAATACTTTTATGGATGATGCGTATTCTTTTGATAAAAAATGAGAAGAACAAATTTCCATAGAGAAAGAAAATTAACTTTACAAATAGCCTTATCAAGACCATCGGTAGGTACTTAAAAAGGCCATTATGTTAAATTAGGTAAAAAATAAGAAATTTATAGATATAAGCAGCATTTCTGGATCTATTAAGCTCATAACACAATCAGGAGCATCTGGAATAGATGAAAGATTGCTAATCTTTTTTCGTTAGACAACCACAGGACACGCATTTTCTCATATCAAAAACCTTGTCAGTATCACACACAATACAGTACCAAAACTTATCTTTGATTTATCTTTTTAAGCAACTCATTTTTCTTGATAACATAACTTTTATTGTGTAGGCGTTTCAGGAACAGTGCAACGTCATAACAAAAACTACTGCATTGGAAGGATGGGAGCCAAGTTTCACTTGTATTCACATGACCACAGTCTATACATTTATAAGAAAAAACGTGCAGTTGCATATAGGCGGGCGAGTACTGGGTGTGTGGCTTTATCAAGAACGTTGACTGATTCAGGTTTCATATTTGAAAGCGTGTTGGTTTATTGTTTTTCCACTCAAGAGGACCGGATCTTTTCATGCAAATATCATAAGTGATGAAATAGGAGAAAAATTATGTAGGCAACTCAGTTTAAATCGCTCAAAGTCCAGTATCTCGACAAATTGGGTCTTAAGCTTGGCCTTAAGGCTAGTTACCACTGATCTTTCTTTGACCGTTTTAAAAGTATGACTTAGAATACATCAATTCTCTGGTTGAGGCCTTGAATTCACCACCTACCAGAATTTGTTCGTAAAAAAAAAACACAAATGACAAAGAATTTATGAAGGTCCATGTAATTTGAGAATTACCGCATACACGATAAGAGTATACATATACAGGGTGGTCCATTTAACTCAAGACAGCTTGATATCTCACAACTAAGTTCTGATATGGAATCCTGTTGGAGAGAGTTTGATCATTTTGAATACATATATTTTTGTCCTTGACATTTTCTTGAAGGTTGTTTCAAGGTGAAAATTATGTTTTTTCATAAAGAAATATATATTTTTGATTGTGAATGTTTTATATACTGTGTGTCGCAGATAAATGAATACACCCCTTATATTTTCCTTTTTCCGCAAAAAAAAGGTTACATCTCAATTAAAAAAAAAATATAGTTGATATTGCAAGAACCTCCAAAAGATGGTCAAGGTCAAAAATAAATATATGATCATTTAGAGAGAGACTTTATGCTTAAATACTTCGAGGCTTTTTTTTTTCATTGGAATCAAGGCACGATTTCAAACGACTTTTCATGAGTTCACTCAAAAGCCTTTAGAAAATACACCTCTACATCTGGGTCCATGCATTTAAAAAAATAAATTTATTGAATTTGAAACGTTTTGACTACCTATCACTTGATCAATAGCAGCAACGAGTTTGAAGAGTCGACCCATTTTGAGTGCTTTAAAGGTTGTAATATAAATCGGTGGAGATATGAAATCAAAACTTAAGCTTCATAAGACATTAGTTGTATTCTCGAGTGACTGACATTGTATTAATATTGGTATTCTAGAGTTCGACCGCTCAGCAAAAAAGAAGCTCAATATGGAAACACCGACATTGTTCAATTTCTTGGAAATGGGCAGATTATGGTAACGGCAATAATTATTATCAAACCAAGAAATTCAAAAACATCTGGAGTATTCACATCCTTATCATAGCTTTTCTAATTTATCTGCCAAAGTTATGTTTTGATCATAGAATACCAATGGGGAAATGCATAAACCGTTGTATATGCTTTTGCTTAAAGAAAATGCTATTTAGCTTTGAAGAATTTACATCAATAACGATACATGTACTTCTCTCCGTAGCATATGCTTAGTACCATGTACGGACTGCATAGGTGTAAGGTTTTTTCAATCAACGGTATCATAGTATCTACTTCAGTTCAAGTGAAGTTGGTGTTGAAGGAATTCCGGTCACCATAATAAAGTATTATTTAATAACGAAGGAGAAACGTTGATATATTACCATTAACTTTTTGGATAATGACCTCTATTATAAGTTTCAGACCATCCATAATCAACTGAAGACTAGGAGGTTGACTCGTCTCTAAAATCCCTCCCTTTCTGGTCTCTTTATTATGCCTGGTGTCGGCGATCGGAAATTCCGGTAGAAATGCGACGTTGAAGGTTTCAGTCTTTAGTATAGCCAGCGGTTTAAATTGCAATTTTTCTAACTTCAATTACGGCCGGTTTTTTCTTACGATCCTAGATTTTTGGCAAAACGTCTTTGGGGACACGAACTTCAAACGTTCCGACATGAACTGAACCAACTGTAGGTATATTATATAAACTGGGGAAATGTAGGTTAATGCGATTCATTTGTCTACTTTGTTTAAAATCAATTCTCTTTCACAATTTGATATCTCAAGTTCAACTGAGAAAATGTAAAGTGGCTTGCAAATCATTTTCTTGTTGGTCATGATTTTTCCGTAGAAACAAACACTCTATATAATAGTTGGTACTTCATTCCGGTGCCATACGGTAAAGTATATAATTCTTTTCATGTGAAAGCGGATACTTCTAGGTAAAAGCAAATGCTATGGGGTAGATACTTTTTCGAGAAGCATCTACTACTTTTTATGCATTCCACCCAATCATATCTATGCACTTACTCTTCACAATGATTTTCACGAAAGTCTCATTTCTAGATCAACGAAGGACCTGGAGCTCCAAATAATGAACAAAAGCCGAAACTATTTTCATTCAACGTTGTTTTCGAGCCAGCTGCATCACAAGAAGATATCCTACAATTTTCGGGTATGTGTCAAATAGCCTTTGAACCAAATTGAAAATGTCTTAATCTTCAACCTGCATTACAGGAATCAAAAGACTCATAGATATGGCAGTCGAAGGTTTTCATTGTACTTGTTTCTGTTATGGTCAAACAGGCAGTGGAAAAACGCATACCCTCACAGGTCCTCCAACATTGGTTAGTATCAATTATTATTCAAAACAAAACTAAGCTCAATTCATATGAATACAAAAAGTTTAAGTTATATACATGGTGTCCGGTAAGTATATGGCATAATTTCGGGAGCGTATAGGGGAGGTCAAAATAACCACAGTTTGTCATAAAACTTTTTTTTCTAAAGTACCTCCTCACGAAGATACAGAGCCCTAAAGGGGTACCCGTCAAGAAGCACTTTAGAGAAAAAAGTTTCATGACAAACTGGGGTTATTTTGACCTCCCCTATACGCTTACGAAACTATGCCATATACTTACCGGACACTCTGTATATGTATAGCGGTACATTAAAATTCGTTAAGGCACTTCTTCGTGAAATGAATATGATTGGACGATCAACCAGTTCCAAAACAGTGAACTCCTTGTTGCGCGTCGTAGATGTGATACGCATCGAGTGGGTGGAAAACCATTCCCGACCCATAGAATATCAAAATAATTAGTCCTCCATCATTCCCTGAAACCATGACCCACTTACAGAAATCACCCTGTATATTTGAGCGTTAGCAAAAAAGAGACATACTGGTTTATAAGTCGAACTACACTTTAATCTTACACCATGGAAGCGAAAAGTTAGGGGGTATATATTTTGAATAATTTTTATTTAGATTGGTTTCAGAACACTGCCGTATAGCAATGAACATGGTCTAATATTCCGTTCATTTCAATATCTGTTTCAACAAATACAAGAGCAGTCAAATACGCATTTTGTTCTGAAAGCGAGCTACTTGGAAATTTACAATGAGAAGGTGAGTCAACATTGGCAAATAATTTCGGAAAACATTAGATATTGGAGATCAATAATTGATAGCGTCACAATGTTTAAGGTGATAGATCTACTAAATCCAGGATCTGCTAGAAAGTCTTTAGCTGTAAGATGGAGCAAAAAGGCCCGAGGCTTCTTTGTGGAAAACCTCTTCACCGTAGATTGTGAAGAGCTTGATGATCTTGTAGCCGTCCTAGAAGAAGGAATGAGAAATAGACACACTGGCAAACATAACATGAATGATTTTTCTAGGTAGGTATGTGAAGATTGTTCAATCGACGCGACGTAGCAGATTTAGCATTTTGCCGATATTAAAATAAACGTAACGCTACCAAATATAATCATCAAGTCTAAACATTACATACAATATCGCCATCTAGTGGCAACTCATTCACTACACCATGAAAGCCAGTAGATAGCTTCGAGTAACAAAATCTATAGGTACAAGAATGAACTTCATCGCACTGCTTTTAGCCAAAACATAAAAACTATACCTACAAGTTCCTTCTGAATCTACATATCTAAATCCTCATAAAATAAGTAGGTAGATGATGAACTTCAAACCTTATGTAATTATTATGTATGGAAAATGCATGGTACAATTATTGGTATTTTACATACACTATTCAATTTCCAGTCGAAGTCACACGATTCTCACCGTCTACATAAAATCCGAGCAGCCAGCTGAAAACGGTGTCTTCATTTCGAAATCTGGAAAAATTAACTTCGTCGACTTAGCTGGAAGTGAAATGACGAAAAAAACCCAAAGTGAAGGAAAAACTTTGGAAGAGGCTAACAACATCAATAAAAGTCTCATGGTTTTAGGTAAGTGGTGACAAAGAAAAAGTTGTAAGAGTGCTCGGTTTGTGCAATATTGTTCGTGGACACCCTGTCTTCCCACTGAATTATTATTGGTATGTGCCTAGTTATCAAATTTAGACAGGAAATTGAATCAGGAGGATTCGTGACCACGTATTCGTCTCTCTCACGCTATATGAGGCCATCACGCAGCCTGAGAGAGAGGAAGACATCGGGGGTATACAGTTCATAGATGAATCGTACTTTACCAGAACTATTGTTTCTATGTTCCAGGATGTACCTACACTGTGGGCCGAAATAAAGGAGTTCATTTTTTAATTGAAAATATATTTTTTATTTTTTTGGCGATTTAATTTCTTTTCGCAGGGCTAATAACCTAACATGTCCTCAACGTGACTGTAAATTTGAAAGCAAAAATAATGTACAGGGTGGGACTTATAAAAATATATATATAACAGTGCATTTGAGCTCGTTGCAAATGAAAACTGTCTTAGCTAAAATTGTACTAATATGCTTTTTCGGTAGATAGACTATCCGGAACACTTCAGTAAAAAGGAAATTTTCCGAAATTATCGGATTCGCGAGATACCATTTTTTTATTAAATAAAATTTTAACCAATAACACATTTATGAAAACAGTTTAGTAATTTTAAAACTTAGAGTAAAATATTATGAATGTGGCCACCATTATTGTTTACCACTTCTTTTATGTCAATTTTACTTAGTAGGCCATACTGCTCAGGTTGCCATGGAATTTTTTTGACATTTACAGCTAAATAAGTAAATTAGTCAGTTGATAATGCCACTTTTGAGCAAAGAGGACAGATTATTAATCAAATATTTCCGTGAAAAATATAATTATGGTGCAAGAAAAATTGTAAATGAATTTCCTGAGAAAAATTGGCATATTGGAACGATAGGAAAGTTCTTAAGTCATCTAAGGGAAAACGATGGGTCTATTGAAAATAAACGTGGAAGAGGAAAGAAGCGGAGCTCGAGAACTGAAGAAAATATTGGTAAAGTAAGGGTTGTTTTAGGAAATTTGCAACCTGGCCAAACTGTTGGAACAAGGAAAATCGCAAAATAACTAGGATTTCCCGTACGTCAGTTCGAAGAATCATTAAAGAAGACTGCCATCTTAAAATATTTAAAAAAGTTTACTGTCAAAGACTTACGGCCAATGTAAGAGAAAAACGATTGGAAAGATGTAATTTGCTATTACGAAGATTCCGCTCCCGCGAAGACATTAGAAAAATATGGTTTTCAGATGAAAAAATGTTTTATTTACGGCCACCTAAAAATACCCAGAATAATAGGGTATATTCTGACGTACAATTTAAGAGAGAAATACCTTTAGAGCATCTTTTGATTGAAAGAAGACATTTCTCAAAAGGTGTAATGGTCTCTGTTGCAGTATCCATGTTGGGAAAATCTCGTCTAATTTTTGTTGATGCTGGGGTAAAACTCAATTCAGAAACGTATCAAGAACAAATCTTGCAGCACCTATTACCAGAAATTGAAGATGTTTGTTACGATTACACTTTCCAACAGGATGGTGCTCCCTCGCACACTTCCCACAGTACAAGGATGTTCTTGAGTGAAAATTGCCCGGATTATATTGAGCCAGAAATGTGGCCACCTAACAGCCCAGAATTAAATCCAGTTGATTATTCAATTTGGGGAATTTTCGAACAAAATTTGTATGACGGACAACAATTTGAAACAATCCAGCAGCTCAAAGAAAAAATGCAGTTTGTTTGGAACAATTTTGAACAGGGTGCAATAAATGGGGCTATCAATTTATGGCGCAGACGACTTCAAGAAGTGGTAAACAATAATGGTGGCCACATCCATAATATTTTACTCCAAGTTTGAAAATTACTAAACTGTTTTCATAAATGTGTTATTTGTTAAAAAGTGATTTAATAAAAAAATGGTATTTCGCGAATCCGGTAATTTTGGAAAATTTTCTTTTTACTGAAGTGTTCTGGATAGTTTATCTACCGAAAAAGCATATAAGTACAATTTTAGCTAAGACAGTTTTCATTTGCAACGACTTCAAATTCACTGTTATATAATTTTTTTTTCCGACCCTGTGCATTATTTTTGCTTTCTAATTTACAGTCATGTTGAGGACATGTTAGGTTATTAGTCCTGCAAAAATAAATTAAATCGTACAAAAAACAAAAAATATATTTTCAATTAAAAAATGTACTCCTTTATTTCGGCCCACAGTGTAGATATATATTTTGTAACGAGGTTCCCGATCTACTATTTCAGGGTACTGTATTTCATCACTTAGCGAAACGAAGAAGCGATCTCATATACCATATAGAGATTCAAAACTTACAAAACTATTAGCTGACTCCTTGACTGGGAATGGAGTCACACTTATGGTACCTATGTGCAAAGCTCAAAGAAACAATAATCAAAATATCTCAAATTGTTTTAGATCGCTTGTGTATCACCAGCTAAATCGAACAGAATTGAAACACTTAATACCCTCCGTTATGCTGCTCGGACCAAAAAGATCAGAACCAAGCCTGTAGTTTTGATGGTAAGTTTCAACTTATGCTGCGTTTCAAATCGCTTGCAATAAATCATCATTCACATCTTCTGTTTTTCGAAAAAATTGTTTCTTTTATACACCGTTTGCTCCAAAATTTGATTATCATGAAGTTAATGTAGCATTATGTTTCTTTTGTTATTTCTATTCATACTTTTCCAAAAAGAATTTCTTTTTTGTTCTTTAACATTTCAAGCTCGCATACAAATCTGAATTTATCTCACAGAAAAAGTCATAAAATATGAAAATGAAAACATGAATAATAATACAGAGTGTCCAAAAAGGAATGGAACCGAGGGGTAAACAGCTGACCCAAATTCTGTACACCAAACTTCCTACTTCCCGGTACATCCCATATACATCCTGGGAAATCCTGCATACTTCCTGGTACTTCCAATATACTTCCTGGAATTCCCACATACTTCCCGGTACTTCCATATACTTCCTGGTACATCCAATGTACTTCCCGGTACATCCCATATACGAAATCCTAGGAAATCCTGCGGTATTTTTGGGACAAAAGTACAGTTGATTAGAACTCTGTTGAAACTTGAAACAGCATTAAACGCCCGGCCGGCAATAGGTCTTATTATTGCAATTTGGTATCATTCGGCGTTAACCAATCACAAGCATCGACATCACGTTGATTCGTACCGATTTGTTTCCACCTCGGTTTCAACTGAGATCAAAATACACTATACACCCTGAGATATCCGAGGGATTATCCAAATATTTAATGGGAATAACTTTTGATACTACACTGCGCTCCGCAGAATAAATGCACAATTATATTTTCTCGATTTACCCCAATGCAAAAGCATGATGATAATGGAATGATTACTTGGCTCACCAGATGTAATAGTGGTTCAAAAACTAAAATGATCAGCAAGACTAAGACTACAACCCCCTGATAAACACCATATTGGTTGATGTTACTTTTTTCAGTACATTCCAGGAAGTTTGTGTGTACTTTCCAACCAGTTCATTTAGCATACGAAATTTTAAGTTTGTATCAAATTTTCCAGAAAGTTAAAAAAGAAATAGCAATGATAAAAAAAACATATGGATATATTTAATTATTTATTCAACACTTCTCAAAAATAGCCAAGCACAACAAAATATTGAAAAACTCTGCAGTGATTATACAGTGTGTCCAAGATAAGGATGTCTATCATGGGGATCTTGGAAACCGTAAGGGATACGAAGATGGTTAAATCAGAGAAAAGTTGCGGATTTTCAAGCCTAACAATATCCCGTTTAGAAAGTTTTAAAATTCTGAGTAGTTCCGGAGATATGCCTAAAAAAACGAATTTTGCCGATTTCGTTTTTATTTTTTTCTGACGTTATTTAGAGAAATATGGAAAAACAAAAGACACTTTCTCATGGCCACTTTTCAAGTTCTACAAAACAGCGTTGAGAGATTTTCCGTATTTTCGTTTCGGAGAAACCATCGTCAACTTTGTTTTTTTAAAATATGGTCCTGGATTTTTTTGACGGATTCTAAGAGCCTCTTATGTTCCTAAACCAACGATATATCGCAATTATTCAAAAAAATTAGATTGATGGATTTTTCCATAAGAACTCATGTGTAAGAGAGAGACAAAAAGTACATTTTTAATAGGACTTAAAACAAACACTTCTTTTTTGCTATATGCGATACATCGTTGGTTTGAGATCAAAAAAGGCTCTTAAAATCCGTAATAAAAAATCCAGGACCGTGTTTAAAAAAAAAAAGTTGATGATAGCTGCTGATAGACGAAACCTCGGTTCTTCAATTCAATAACGCTATCTTGTGAAGGGCAAAAAGTGGCAATGAAGAAGTTCCATTCATTTTAAAATATGAAAACAATTTTTGAAAATTTCGGTTTTTTTCGGATAATTTAGATAGTTTTGCCTCTATTCAACCGACTTTGTATCTCTTACGGTTTCCAAGATTCCCATGATAGACATCCTTTATCTTGGACACACTGTATAAACAACAAACTGAACGAACAATAAATAGTAAGTAGTGAACAAAATAAATGATCTGGTATCTCTTTACATAACATAATTGTTTAAATCTGTCGTAGGACCAAAGATTAATAATTTGACAATATGTTCATGATTTCAAATGTATACATTCTTGACAAAACTCTCAATCACAATTTTTTTCAACATACATCTTCACTTTTACACACACATACATTTTCTGTGTGCACGGATGAATTAAATTTATTTGACAAATGTGCTTAATAACCCGAGGACAAATTCAAACTACAGCAAATGCCAAACAACTTTTGTTTCACGTCATAATTGCCACCAAGCGAGTTATTATGTGATTTGTTGGTGACCAAATTTCGCCACCAGCAAACTTCATAACAACGTGCTTGGTGGCAATTATGACGTAGGTCGAAAGTTGTTTGGCATTTGCTGTATGTAAGTACATATACTGCTAAATGAAAAAAACTTAACACCTGTTTATTAACCTAATATGGAAAGGTCAAAATAGGTTATACTCTCGGTGATAATTTTAAAAAAGTAATAAAATGACTTCAACTTTCGTTTTAGTTTCTTATAAAGTTCATCTTTCGTTTCTACCCTGGTTTCTACCTCATCAAAATTCAAAAATAATGTAACATTCTTTTGAGTTATCTTCGTGAGTACAAAAATGAATAGGACCGTGAAATACAGGGTGTCCCAGCAAGGGTGGCCACCGGCCATATCTCAGAAACTACTGGACCTAAAAGTTCAGGAAAAAAAAAATTATCACTAAAGTGGCCACGAGAAAATGCTGGGAAATATTTATAACTTCGAAATTTTTCCTCTAGGGGGCGCAATCAAAGCTTAATTATTAAAATTTGAAATTTCTCCGGAAATTCTCAGTAGTGAGTAGGGGAAGGTAGTGAAAGTGTAATTGTTCCAGTGGCTGTAACTTATAAACGACTTGTCCGATTTTGTTGCGTATAGGCTTGTTTGGAAGATAAATGTGAGTACTTTCGTATATCGTATCCAGTGATGCGTGATTGTCTCCCGAAAAGTTGCTAGAAGGGGTAACTTGAATTAAAAACAGTGTTTTTCATTTTATCGCAAAAATTTAAATGGTATGGTATAATTCTGATAATAATAACTAGTCCAAATTATGTAAGTTAATGTTTTAAGGTTTTTAAGGTTTTTTTTTTTTTTTTTTTTTTTTTTTTTTTCAAGGTTTTTTCTTGTAAATTTAATCTTCATTTTGATTCTGTTATCAGAATTATACCATACCATCTAAATTTTTGCGGTAAAATGAAAAACACTGTTTTTAATTCAAGTTACCGCTTCTAGCAACTTTTCTGGAGACAACCACGCATCACTGGATACGATTTACGAAAGTACTCACATTTATCTTCCAAACAAGCCTATACGCAACAAAATCGGACAAGTCGTTTATAAGTTACAGCCACTTGAACAATTACACTTTCACTACCTTCCCCTACTCACACGAAGATCGATACGCCAATGAGCCCTGTACCAAAAAGACGTGAAATTGTCTAGGTTTTCTAACCATGTTGATAAAGATATACCTCAATCTGAGAATTTCCGGAGAAATTTCGAATTTTAATATTTAAGCTCTGATTGCGCCCCCTAGCGGAAAAATTTCGAAGTTAAAAATATTTTCCAGCATTTTCTCGTGGCCACTCTAGTGATCATATTTTTTTTCCTGAACTTTTAGGTCCAGTAGTTTCCGAGATATGGCCGGTGGCCACCCTTGCTGGGACACACTGTATGTACTGCACATGTTTTCGCCTCAACCGTTTCAAAAATGCGTAACTTTGAAAGTATCTTTTGCATTTTCGCATTTTTCCATAACACGACCACTTGTCGTGAAAATAAACTGCGTAAAACTTTCCAATTTCAATAGTTTCAATCCGATTTTCAACGATATTATCAGCTGATTTTTGTTTCCCAATGATATTTTCTTCATACAAATTCAATCCCGAGGACCTTTCCGTATCAGTGCTATCATCATAAATGATCTTCGGAAGATGTTTCGGATTTTTGATCAGAAGATGACTGGCTTTTAGACTTTTTTGAATTTGAATTTTTTTGATGAACCTTCAAATTGTTCCCCCTTTGTAAATCTAATCTCTGCAGAACTTGCTTCATCCCTCGCTGTCGGAAAATTCAAAACTTGCTCCATTACATTTTGGTGCGTTTGTTTACAGACAGGCATTATGTTTTATGCGTTTTCTAGCTTATTGTTCTTATCTCGGTCTGGACTGGTTTACTCGTTACGAAAGCGAGCCCAGGAGTATTGATCAATTCACGGTTCACGATCTGCATCGTATTCTGTCGAGGTATTGGAATTCCATCATACTTCCTGGGAAATCCTGTATACTTCCTGGGAAATCCTGTATACTTCTTGGGAAATCCTGTATACTTCCTGGAAATCCTGTATACTTCCTGGAAATTCCACATACTTCCTGGGAATTCCAATATACTTCCTGATACTTCCTGGTACTTCCTGCATACTTTCTGATGCATGTACACCTACTTCCTGCAGCTGTTCACCCCTCGAATGGAACGTAAGATAACAGCAGATTCCCAACAAAAAAAAATAGCGCGACAATTGAAAAATTGATTTTTCCGTCTTATTTACATAAAAAAGATAAACTTTGTATAAGTGGCTTGAAGCAACCTTTCTAAGAATATTTGAACTTGAAGTAATCCATGCAATGTGGTTTTGAATGGCGAATTTTGAAAATAAACAAAGGTGGCTTAAGAAACGCAATTGTCAAGGTAATTTTGACAAGTGTCTTGATCTTCAATGGTTCCCATTGAAGAAAAATTCGAAAAAATATACCCAATTTGTTTTTCGAAAAAATGAAATTAGATTTCAAAATTAGCCATTTAAAACCACATTGCATGGATCATGAAAGTCAAAAGTTGTGTAGGTGGCGACCCTTACAAGTGAGAGACAAACCAAGCTCAGATTTGAATTTTGCGTGTCAAACCACCCTTTTATATAAAATTTCAACAAAATAACTCTTTTATTTCAAAAGTTATTTGAAGAAATCAAAAATTAAAATTTAACCTTGACACCCTATATCTCTCCCACTAAGCAAAATAACATCGCAATCTCGTAATATTTTTGTTACTCGTAACATTGTTACGTTGTCCAAAAAGGATTTGTTTCGGCGCAACTGAGGAACCGCGTGGTCGTAATGTCCGCCAACCGCCAACATAACAAAATCGCAGTTACGTTAACACATCAACGTTCTTGTTATACTATCACGAATTAGGTACGTTTTTGAGATGTTTTCATGACCGACTTTTCAGAACGTTATAACAATGGTACTTGAGAACCGTTATTGTTTCGAAACTGAGTATAACAGATCGGTTTCGTTCTTGGATTCAATCAAATTCAAGCTCAAAAATGTTTTGTGATGACGTAACAGACTTGGCTTTTGGAAATGTACTCAAGTGTATGTGTGCATGCCAATAGAACACTTGGGCACATTATTGAATCATCTGTAGTAAGCTTTTGTTGTGAGTTATATTTGCATTTTCTTACAGTTATAGAATTCAAACAATGTACAATGCATATAATTCCAAGCGAAAAATGAGACATTAATTCCTGTTTTATAATTTCAAATTTTAATCTAGGTATAGTTGTTTTACAATACTTAACAATCCTTATATATTATGATCTATCGAGAAATCTATAATAAAATATAATTTGTTCTTTTAAAATATGTATCTTATAACAAAAAAAACTCCTGGCAACCATGCATATGATGCCTGAAACAAAAAATAATTTTATCAGAGTCGTAAGTGATACTCAAGTCGTTAATTTTTTTGAGTATGCTGAGATTTTGGTGAAATCTGGAGTATGGTTTATAAAGGCGCGTTGATGAATTGAGAATGAATTCGCATTCAAAGAAATTTGCAAATTGGTATAGAAGACTTCCCTTATGATGATCAATATTATATTATTTTCCACCCGCATGCTCTTATATCAATTCAACTGGAGCCAGTGTAAGATACTTCCCTCAATTAATTACAATTTTGTAGGAGATATTTGTCAAAAAAGTGATAAAAGAACGAACTGATAAAGTGAAAAGCAAAAGATGCTCCTGTTTTTAATTTATATAGGTCAAAGGATGTTTAAGTCTTAACGGCACCGGTATGTTATTGCTAGAAATTTAACAAATAGCTTTGTTCCGAAATTCGCTATACACTTCAGGGCGTTTTTATAAGGAACTCTGATCGATGACACAATTCCGTTGCAATAAATCAACCGTTTCAGAGATGTAAACAAGCTCAGCGATGTTAATTACAAAACGTATTTCACCATAACCTGAATGTGTCGGCACTAGCAAGTCCCACTGATAATGTATTGATTACATACTCAAAATTCAAACCCCATGGACGTTATTTTTTTCACGTTTAAGAAAATCGTTATTGTTCCATAAATAGAATGTTCCAAAAATAACGTTTTTCAATTTCATTTAAATTAACGGTACCGAACGTCGCAAAGATGATGTTTGCTTAGTGGACTCCTGATATCAATTTTTGAATAAGACAAGTTGGGGCCAATATATTTTCTTGTAAGGAATATTCTGTTACCGTATGTCCCAATCTATTTGGGAAACCCTGTTTGATGGATCTGTTCGGTGAAAAATCAGATTTGAAAATAAAATATTAACAAGGATCTGGCCCGTTCAGGCGGTCTCGATATTCACCTGATGTTATAACTTTCAACAGGATCCACGAGAAGCCTTGATTCTCAGTCTAAAACGTGAAGTTGAAATGCTTCATAGCGAAAATCAATACCTCCGGGGGGCACTCCAAATGAACACGACTGCGTATAATTTGAGTAAGTACAAAATATTATTACAAACATCCTAGAATTTATAGGAAATAAATTTAATAATAATTCGATTCGGATAAATTGGGTAAGGACCTTAAAAATTTGGCAAAAACTATGGAAGAAAATGTACCTAGATATATCCTAAATATATCTAATGTTTACAAAATCAACGGTGTCACTGGTCCAAGAGAATGTTCACAATCCCAGACATCCCAAATATTTCTTTTACAGATTCAGGAAAATCAGAAGGACCCCCAAAAGTTCATTTGGCTGACCTTGGACAGTTGGATGGGCGTGAGTTATCCGAACTGGTTCATCTGTACGTTGAGGAAAACGGTGAATTGCGAAAAGAAAACCTGGAAATCTTTACATCTAGAGAACTATTACAACGAGACCATGAACTAGTATGTAGAGAGAATGAAAGATTGCTCAAAAAACTTGAGGAAGTCAATCTGTAAGTCACTTCTATATACTACTTTAAGATTTTAACAGTACAGAAGAATATCATACGACATTTTCGTTGACAAAAAGTTGTAGAAAGTTTATGGAACAGGAAAATATGACAATTTTTTGTTGTTGTCATAAGTCAAGGCTCATAACATTGATGCTGTCAAACATGTCAAAATGACATATTATGTCAAACATATTATCGTTCGCTTTTTTGAATATTGTATTTGTTTTGTTGATTATTGAATGTCTCACTTAGCAACATTTCGTAGCAGCGCCGATAAGCGAGAAGCAAAATATCTCGTTGATATACTGCTGTGCATCGCTTTACTCAAGTTCAAGGTAATTCACAATCGCTTTCTTCTCTTGTTGAGCAACTGGGTCGTCCTTGGTTTGTTGGGTTGTGTTACATCTCTCCGGCAGAACTTCTATGAAGTCTGAGTCTGCCATTCGTGGATGTCAGTCCTACTAACAGTAACGGCACCTCACGCCTCACAACAGATGATAATTTAGTGTGGCCAACTCCTGTGCCTCTTAGATATGCTGCCTCTTTACCCAGATTGCCAGTTCTGGCAACAAAAGGAGAATGTTCAGTGCAGCTCCAGGAGTGGTTATCATTGAACCGGTTAAACTCAGACAAGCCATCCTTTGTAGTCTGGTTAGTTTGAGTTCGTCGGTGGTTTTCTCGGTCGCCGGCCACCAGACCACGGCTCCATATAAGATCCTCTGTCTGATCACGGCCTGATAATCTCTTGACACAGGATTGTACACGCTGACCTTGATGAGCTAGTAGACGATTATGTTCACCTCCCACGAGAAGTGTCATTGGCGTAGGCTTACGCACAAAAGCCCTTCCACTCCAATCTTTTCAGGAGACCATCCATTACCAGACACCAAAGCTTGGTTGACAAGGAGCTTTCTTGTGGGCAACGTTCATGCACATAATGGCAAGTCGCGAGTAGCTTCAAGAGTCCTGCTGACCCTGAGAAAGATTTGATCACCCCGCAGAATCGACGTCATGCAGCCCTACTGCTACTTCTCACCTCTGATCTGAATTTCTCTCAACGAAGTTGTCCTATTCGAGCTGTTCTCCTCCCTTGAGAACTTGGTGGTGAGTCTTCCTGGTGCCATTTTTAAACGCTCCAGAGTATCGTTCCATCATGGAATATTTTTGTTCCTTGCCTTCCAAAGAGGACAGGATGTTTTAAATGCGATTATGATCACCCTGTTTAGGGTTTGGACCTTCGTATTCAAGTCCTTCTTGGAGATTATCTGCCGAACTCTGATGTTCATGGTCCCACTTAGACAGTTATTAGACTTATCCCAGTCAGTTGACCTCGGGTTTTGTTTGAGAGACAAAGTTTTTTCTTCCGCATTTAATGAGAAGATTAACCTATGATCAGACATTATTATGCCATTTGTTACTTGCCAGTTTTTCACCTTGCACAAATAGTTTCGCGTAACAATCATCAATCCATCAATCACTTCTTGTCTGACGTTATTGATAAAGGCCGCCTTTTTAATAGTGACTTCGAGGTTTGCCGCCGCGCCGTGAGGTACTCTTAAAAGCGATACCACTCGCGTTGATGTTGGTGTTGCCCCAAATAGTGCAGCGTGCGTTGGCATCGCTGCCGATAATAGCGGGAAAACGAGACTTTTTAGTGTACTCAAACATTCTAATAAGTTCCTCCGTAGTGACTAAACGCACGGTATTAAACGAGAGGTAAAGGCTTGTCAAAAAAGACTCACGTATTGTTTCCGAGTGCTTTTGTTCTAGAAGGATAACGGTGGCACCCCTGGTGCCTAAATTTCAGCTGAGATTCGTCGTTGGAGTTTCGTAGAAGGCTTAGAAATTGATCGCTTTTTTCCAACTTGTCTCCCACGTTAAACTTTTTCTCGTCCGGTTTTTGTTTTTCATGCTTGGAATAAGGCTTCTTCAATCACATTTTTTGACATTTCTGTTCACGCCCAAAACAGCTGATAGAGGTCATTCGATAATATTTATATGGTGTTTTTCGTGGTGCGGAGCTTTTTGTATTGTTTGAGGGAATTCTGCGTTTGGTACAGTGTTTTTTGTTAATGTTTGATGAATTTGGAAAGGAGCCTGCAAAACTCAAACACTCATGACCCATATAAAATCTATGACATGACATGACAAAACCGCTCGACCTCGATCAGCTGTTTCTTGACAGTAGTGACTGAAATATTTGACACTAGTGACATCACATTTTGGCAAATCGCGTTTGAGATACGATTTTTAAAGGTTCCGACATGGAGTGAGTCGACTGTATATTATATAAACTGTGCTCTGTCTAATGGCGGACATTCCGTCACCAGTCAGTCTCGTGAGGCTGTCGCTGTCACCAGGAATTAACCATTTTCTTGTAACCCATCAGAGTTGCGAAAGCAGCCTTATCTTTGAGATAAGGTCTCTCAGGATTTCCTCCGCTTTCTCTGGGTACGCTGTGAAGTCTTCCATCTCTGGGAGGATGACTGTCATTTTCCATCCCAACCGCCGAGCGGTAAGAGCCAGCCAAGGGGCCCTGGCCGCCGCCAAACCTGGGTAGCTCCTCTAAAGATATAACATATATCTGACTGATGGTCGCGGCGGACAGGGGCCTGTCGGGGCCCTAGGTCTTCCCTGGTGGATGCTGGGCCCTATAGGAGCTTGTCGTGCACAAGCTTCTTTGCTGTCCTTTCAGCGTCCCCTTTCCGCGTTCTTTTCGCACATTCTTTTTGAGCTTTGGCTGTTGCAGCTATTCTGGCATGAGAACGCGAGCATTCGGAGCGTGAGCCCCCGAAGTGCTGGACGACATGAAGCGGCTAGCGCCTGGAGCAGAAAACCCCTGGTAATTCAGCTTGCTAAGTCTCGGAACTAATTGCCGAGATGTCTGAAAGCGCCTTTTTCTCGGATGGTTCACATCCATGTCGGTGGCGTTAGAACTCTTGGTGCTGGGATTGCCCTCGGAACTGGTTAGTGACTGAAGAAGAGTCAAAATCGTTCGTAAGTATGTACATTTGTCTTTGAGAGTGTCCGTTGTGTCAGCCAGTGGTAAGGTGTGATCTGATCTTGTACCATGTTAGAACTCGCCTTCTCCGCCGCTACTTACTAATCCAAACTAACACTGGCTTCGTGGAAGAATGTGTTTTGTATCGTCCAACTCGAGCAGGTGATGGGTCCTGACTATATGCCACCTAGCACTACTACTCGAGTTCAGACCGGTTGATTGGAAAGCCCTTTAGAATGGCTAGATGAAAGTGGGCCTTTCTACTGACTACGGCGGCTTAGGGAAATTGCCGTAAAACAGTTGTTACGCCGGAGCCAAAACTATTGACTGTACGCTATCGTAGTGTTTATCTGTTGCAGCTCTTGATAAAGGCTCAAATAATAATCTGGAAATGTCGGTAAATTCAAATAAGTAGTTTTCAATCTCCATAACCACTGCTTCCTCTGGCATGTAGGTACAAGGTCTTTCCGTATATTTTTGCACCCCACGTAGAAGGCTGATTTGAAAAAATATCAAGATAAAGTGAATACAAAGGTTTCAAATGAATGTCACATGGTTTAGTCAAAGATTAATTTCTACTCTTTGGTTTAGTCATGATAAAGACCATAGCAACTAGTCAAAAACGATCAGTTTCTAGGTAGGGTGCAAAAATAAACGGTAATACCCTGTACATATTATAGAATATCACTCAAACCCAAAATTAAGAGATTTTTGTTGCCACTGCAAATCGACGCTGATATTGAATGTTGCTCGGGCTCTACTGGAATCGAACTTCATGGGTGAATAAAAACAAATATTTACTTAGTGTTTTGGCAAAGTAGATCAAAGTCATCGTTTTTATGACATTTGAAATATTCATTTCAGATCACCAGTGATTGGAGTAAGATCTGCATTTTCTGCTGAAGCAATAAATATTTCCGCGGACAATATTCAACGTGATATTTGGACCAGTCCTTCCAAAGAGCAGAATAATGTTGGTTGATTCATTTTCTATTATTTTCAGAATTGCTTTTAACAATCATGCGAAAAAACAATGACTTTATTAACTGAATATGTTCCAACAATACAAAGAGTTCTAAACAATTGGATACGTTAATGATAAATAGGGTGTATTTGATTTTGGAGTTTTCTTTTCAACACTGTATACAGGGTGTTTCCTAAAGATTGGTAAAAAATTCGTTGTGTGATTCCTGGGGTATTTTCATGAAAAAAAGTTCCTATAAACATTTGCCGAAAAATGCCCCTTTAAATAGGGCACTCCGAAGACGGTTTTTCCTCAATATTTCCGAAACCTTACATACAAAAATCATGAAATTTGGTACATCATACAAACTTTTAATGCTGAATGAGAATTTGAGCTCAGAATTTCAAAATTTTAATCAGGGGCGTACCATACTGGCGGGGTTAAAGGTTAAAAGAAAATTGGATTCTTTTAACCTTTAACCCCGCCAGTATGGTACGCCCCTGATTAAAATTTTGAAATTCCGAGCTCAAATTCTCATTCAGCATTAAAAGTTTGTATGATGTACCAAATTTCATGATTTTTGTATGTAAGGTTTCGGAAATATTGAGGAAAAACCGTCTTTGGGGTGCCCTATTTAAAGGGGCGTAGCTCCCTTAGGAAGCATTTTTCGGCAAATGTTTATAGGAACTTTTTTTCATGAAAATACCCCAGGAATCACACAACGAATTTTTTACCAATCTTTAGGAAACACCCTGTAGAATGCAAGAAAATAAGAAAATTTTTCAAATAAAATAATGTCCGAAAATGCTTTGTTTCCGAGATACAGGGTGTTGAAGTTTTAAGAAAAAAGGGGCTTTTTTTCATAACTGTCCTACCACTCCAGATATTCACAAAATTTGGCACACTTATTTTGACCATAGAATAACATTTTTTTATGTAAAACTTTTTTTTCAATGTCTTCCAGTGGCGTTCGAACAGGATTTGTATAATTTTTCTTTTATTGAAATAAAGTACGCCACTGCTTTTTCTTAAAATTAATATTATTTTGGAACTACTCATCTACTTTGGAGTTGGTCTGGTCTCTCGTCATTTTTTCGTACAACGAACAGTTTTCGTTTGAAGAAATAAAAGCCATTTTGATGCATGGCAAAATCTGATATTGCGTACTTTTTTTATATTTTTTTTTCGAGAAAATGTTATTTGAGAAATTTGCTTCTTTCATCAAGTACTGTCTCATGTTGAAAGGAAAACCCCCACTTCACATAGGGTGTATTATGTATACATACATACAGGGTGTCCCCCGCCGTAGAGTAGAAGGTGATAATATCAATGAAAATAAGAAGATTTGTCTGATAAATGTGGTGGCAATAAATGCTAGCCTCAACGAATATTGTCGAGAAAAAATACAGGGTGTTATTCAATGATAAGCCGTTATTCCAAAGAAGCACTCCTTAACCAAATTCATGTAGAAAAGGTCCCGTAAACATGTGTCCTAAATAGTCTGTTTCTCGAAATACAGGGTGTTTAGAAAAAAAATCGAATACATTTTTCCACTGATTTTTTAAAAAAATCATATTTTTCAGATGAAGCGGCTGAAAATACTTTTTTTGTCTTCTGATATATTTCTCGTTTTCGTGGAAAAAAATAAAAACCACTCTATTGCAACAAACAAAGATGACTTGATTTTATTTCGACTTTTTTTGACAAGCCATGAAGTGTTTTTTTTTCTCAAAAACTGAGAAAGATACAAAAAATATCAAAAGACAAAAAAGTTGTATTTTTTGCTGCTTCATTGGAAAAAAATATAAATTATTTAGAAAGTCAGTGACGCAATTTCTTTTGTCGATATTATCCGTGAAACTACCCCTCGAGACGCCACTGGAACTCATAATTAAGACCTAATTAGTGCTTATCTAGCGTCTGTTACAAAGAAAAACTCTGCCAAAATTCAACAAAATCGGCATACGGGTTTTTGAAGATATTAATAATGAATGCGATTTTTTTCGAAACATCAACACCCTGTATCTTGAAAATCATAATATAATCAGAGGTACCCACTCTACCCGTATAACCAAACTATAATATATTACCTGTATCGGTTCTATATGAATATCTTTACTCTATAAAAATAATCTATATTCTTTCGGCACAGCGACAATGTGGGTCTTAATACATTTTGGCTCCACATACAACAAAGGTTGTATTTATCGATTCGCTATAGCCACGATATAGTTTGGATATAAATTGCTCAACCATTGAAATGAGCCACTCCGCAAAAATGGTTTAAAAATTGTTTGGAGTTTTTAAATGAACAATAAGAAAAAAATGAATGTTAGTAAAATATTTTTAATAAAAAGTCAGTGTTTATTCCCAAAATAAAAGAAGTTTATTCACGCAATTAAAAAAAATGAAAAAACGAAAAAGATATAATTCACGAATAATTTTAATTAACAACCTTAAAAACGAATCAATATTTGGTAGGTCCTCCTCGTTTACGAATAACCTCCCGACACCTGTTTGGCATGCTGTTTATTAGGTTAGATATGAAATGTTGATCCAGTTGATTCCATTCCTCTACAACAGCATTCCTGAGTTGATGAAAGTTCTCTATGGGATCATCTCGGAGAACAAGTCGCCTTTTTAACTCCAACCTAACTTGTTCTATCGGATTGAGATCAGGGAAGTGTGCTGGCCACTGCACGTAGCATTTTTCACAGTGGATCATTTCAATTGTTGAGTAGTTTAGATTAAATACAGCTCAATTTATGGAATCGCTATCGCAGCCATACAGACCGACGATACGTTTTCACATGTTTCAAGTGAAAAATATTAAGATTCTTTCAACTACTTACTCTATTTGTAAATTTACAGTCTTCATTATAACTTCATAGTTTTCACCTCTCTTGAAATCCATGTAAGCACATTTCTTCAACTTGATAATATTCTATTAGTTAGTACCTACCTGGTTGGCCTCTGTCGGGAATCGAACCTGGGGCTCAGTAGCAGTGGTTTATAGAGCAGTGCAAGAGTGCAGCAGCTCAACTCACTCGGCTAACATCTCATGTATTTAATTGTGGCTTTCACTCTTTATTTTGGAGTCATAGACTTGGAGACTTCATCTGTCTTATAAAAATCAAATCTATTTTCTGTACTGGGAAAATATAATATATAGACTAAACTATATTTCACTATACAGTTTGAATGACGGATATATCTGTAAAGATTATATTGAGTTATACTATAAATATGATATACTGTGTGTCCCAAATTCGTTTCTCTATACAGGGATCTTGGCTCCTATTATACCTACATCAAAGGTTAAATCGGGAAAGTTTTAGAGGAAACTTAGTGCATTCGATATTCGGTTCCAGATTTGCGATCGGTCAATTGGTTTTGGAAATATCGGCGAAAAACCGAAAATGGCGGATTTTGTTTTTTGCCAGTAAATCCGAGACGGCTAATTGGACAGCTATGAAAATGTTACATTATCTGGACAAAATTTTTAAGACGAATAAAATGGGGTGTATGACATGTCTCAATCGCCTTTTGTTTTTCCGCAACCCGCCTCAACTTTCATTTTTCTTATGGCCGCTATATTGGATTTTTCGATTTTTGGGAAGAGTGTAAAATTTCCAGTCTAGTGATGTCCCACAAGTGCATAAAAGATTTAAGTATCTTCGGAATATCACATTTCGTAGTTGGGACTCAATCTTTTCTAAGGAGGCAATGATTTATTTGTCGCAAAACATCATTATTAGGTACTGTATCAACCTAAGGTCACCTTATTTGGTGTGCAGCGAACGTGTCAAACTCATTGAATTTTCAATAGAACATGGACGTAAATAATGACTTCTCAACGAGTCTATGAGTGTATTGAATAAAAAGTCAGAAAAATCATTGTTTATTCAATCAACACTTAAGCTTTTGAATAACTAACAGGGTTTTATGAGGCTGCCGTCGTTAGGGGAACATCTCCAAATACCTTGCTGAGGTGATGTCGGCATTTCTCTGCAGGGGCGCTGCAAGCGGGCGTGCAAGGTGTGCAGGGCACGCGGGCGCCCCATCTGAGAGGCGCTCAAATTACTGTTTTAATATTATTGTATATTATTTATTCCAAAAATGACAGCAACAATTTATTTTTATCTTTTAACTTCTCAAAGCACCACAAGCGATTGCGGCATGCAACCATCATTCTAGTGCTAATTCTAAGGTTGAATTCTTTTACCAATTTTTGGGTTAAACTTTATCATCTCTTCGCAGCAGGTTTAAAGAGCTTCAAACATTTGACAACATTTTCAATATGATGTCTTACGAAGAGTCAGATATATTGAAGTGATTGAATTGTTTAACAAAATAAAGGCTTAGAGATACATTTCACTACTCCGATTTCAAACGACTCAAACATTTCTGCAATATATTTTTGAAAATAATTTCATATGCCGACGCCGACGTTTCCAAATGTTACCACAGCTTTAAGAATATTACTCACGTTGCTAATTTCAGTTGCATCTGGTGAGAGGACCTTTAGTGAGATAAAAATAATAAAAATTGGTTTTAGGTCCACAATAATACAGGGTGTCCACCCTAAAGTGACCCCACCCCTCTAGAATTAATTTTTGTTTATCAACGGATTTCCAAATTTTATTTTTTGTTTAATAGGTCTTGACAAACAGGGTTCAAAGGATGGTTCAAAGGATGGCAAGTTTCAGACACTTTAGGGTGGACACCCTGTAGAAGCATGACTCAAAAATTTGGCCATTATTCAAATCGGACATAAAATACTAAACTCATTAAACATGCACCAAACTTATCAGAGTTTGGGGAATTTAAAGCCAGAGAAAATCACTTTCTATCATTTTTCCTTGTGGATTAACCTCTCATATATAGTGTGACCCACCGGGTGACCCATTTGTCTTCGGGTCACCTTAAAAAAGAGTTTATTGGGTGAACGATGTGTTTTGGGTTTGTTTAAAATCGTACAGTTTGACAAACTGTATCTTCTCACCAAAAATAACCTCGCGAATACAAAATCCAAGGCCAACTTTGCCAGTTCCCATGTTGAACATTTTGATAAATCACATTAGCGATCTTATTAGAAAAAATCCATGCATGCCACATGATTCAGCATCCCTCAAACGGGCCCATTCCATACTCAACTCGCGCCTGTAGCTAAATCACTTCTCTCAAATACCGTGTATTGAAAGAAATGGCGGCTTGGTAGAAATCATCAGAATTTAGTTGTTTTTTTCATGACAAACTGTGATGTTTCGAAAATAAATGAATAATCTGTTTTTTTTTCTACAAAATTGTTACTACTTTATACTTTCTTGAAAGTGTTGGTAGAGGCCCGATTTGAAGGATGGCGAATCCAATGGCGCACACAGATTTTTTTGTGCGAGATAGTCTGTCAAGCTCTACAATTTGAAAAAAATTCTTGTCGGATTGGTCAATTTATCTACCTTTTTTTCAGGGTGACCCGAAAACAAATGGGTCACACTGTATTTTCAATTTTGGGATTTTCCTTTAATTCATATCAGGTACCATTACCGTTGTTTGAATACTCAAACACTAATAAGTAAGTTTATTGGAACTATTATTTTAAAAAGGGATGATTCACCTACGTAAATTGAAAAATATGTTTAGAATAATCACAATAGGGGGCGGCAAAAAGTTGGTTGCACGAGGGCGCCCTAAGCTCAAGCAGCGCCACTGTTTCTCTGTGTCTGCAAGTACAGCGCTAACATATCCAACTTTTCTTCATTCGAATAGGGAACACCGGGCATTTTTAATAGGTTTCGACAATTTGTTTATCAGATTTATTATTTTAATGACGAAAAAGCGTACTACACATCTTTCATACTGAATTATTATTTGCGGGGTGCTATAGACCAAAACGCCATCTTTCGACAGAATTATTGAACGACATATCAGAGCCTCCTAGGATTTTGCTTATAAACCAGTTTTCTGTCACATAAATCATAGCCTCCTTAGAAAAGATTGAGTCCTAACTACGAAATGTAATATTCCGAAGATACTTAAATCTTTTATGCACTTGTGAAACATCACTAGACTGGAAATTTCACACTCTTTCCAAAAATCGAAAAATCCAATATGGCGGCCATAAGAAAAATGAAAGTTGAGGCGGGTTGCGGGAAAACAAAAGACGATTGAGACATGTCATACACACCATTTTATTCGTCTTAAAAAAGTGTCCGGATAATGTCACGTTTTCATAGCTGTCCAATTAGCCGTTTCGGATTTACTGGCAAGAAACAAAATCCGCCATTTTCGGTTTTTCGCCGATATTTCCAAAATCAATTGACCGATCGCAAATCTGGAACCAAATATCGAATGCACTAAGGTTTCTCTAAAACTTTCCCCATTTAACCTTTGATGTAGGTATAATAGGAGCCAAGATCCCTGTATAGAGAAACGAATTTGGGACACACTGTATAGTTCATAACTGATCAAAAAATCTTTATAGAATACAAACTAATCTATATAGTTAAAGAAAACCTGTATTGCTTGGTTCTTCTCTATCTCTTCTCAAAAGCTTGATCTGAAATGAATTATGGTTACAAAACAAGTCTGTGGTATATTTTTTGTCATCAACTATCAATTCTCTAAGTTACTCCCAGGACGCCACTGTACTTTATAATCTTATTGATAATATTCGAGATAATATTGATCTGGATACGTCTAAACATATAACCTTCATTACTACAAACAATATATATCAATTTATTCTAACTATTTTTCACACTGTTACTTTTTTGTCTGCCTGTATATTTGAAGATTTTTTTTTTACAGATGTTAAAGTTAAATTTAGAGATTCTTTTTTCGACAGATGTTATTTTCAGACAAAGCAAAAACTATTATCAAGAATGTGGTATCTTTAAATTTGTAGTTCATTTGTCCTCTTTTAACACCTATCCAGGGTCATGTTGTAGATGAACGGACGGTGATTCTTAAACCATCCTTCTGATATGCAACGTTGCCAGGGTAGATAATATTCTTGTCAAGGGGCTTAGAAAAGCACAATGGAGTTTTACACGCTCTATGTTGGGCAAACCAAAAACAAATAACAAAAGTAAAGAAGGATAACATAGAAATAAAGAAAGAAATGAAGAACATGAAAAAATGGAAAGAGAAAGTAGAAGGAAAAACCTAATAATAACAGGAATAAAAATACAGACGATTGACGACAAGCTGATTTAAGAAACGATGGAAAATTTCTTGGATAAAGAACTCAATGTCAAGGTGAAGCTACGAGATACAAAGAAAATAGGAGACAACGCCTATGTATAGTACAGACAGAAAGTTTCTCTGAAAATTTGGACATTCTAAAAAATAGATCAAGCTAAGAAACTGTTATACAGTGAGAGATACGTGAAATAGCAAAAGATGAAATCAATTAAGGAAAGCAAGCCAAAGTAGGATACAAGAAACTGATTGTAAACGAAAAGGAGAGTTTGAGTACAGAAGACCAAAAAACTAATCACTGCACCTGAAAGACATGTTAATACGAAATATACGACTTTGCCTGTGAAAACGGATATGAATTTGGAACAAACAACCGAAAGACAGAAACAAGAACAACAAAAACAAAATGAGAAAAAAAGGAACATGGAATATTAGAAGTATAGCAGGCAAAGAGTTAGAATTAGTAAATGAATTCGAAAAGATGAAATTGAAGATGCTAGCGATGACAGAAACAAAAAAAAGGAAAAAGAAGCGATACAAATGGAAATGGGCCATACACTGATAAGTGTGAGATGCATAGTACACATGAGAATTGAACATACACAGCTGGGAAGCAATACCGGAAAGAATATTAAAAATAGAAATTAGAGATTAGAACATGAAAACAAAAGAAACAATTATAGTAGTATAATATGGTATGGACCAAATGAAGATGACAAAACAGAAAACAGACAAACTTTGGGAGAAACTAACAATAACAGTGGAAGAGGCGAAGCGAAGAATTTTTATCTTGGAAAATTTCAACAGCAGAGTTGGAAGAAAAAGAAGCAAATGAAAACATGATTGAAATACACGGAGAAAATACTCGAAATGGGAACGTAAAAAGAAATCTTGATTTCTGCACGATACATGATTTGATAATAAACACATTTTTTGATCATAAATACATAAATGAATACACAAGAGAAATGAAAAGCAGATAAGAAAAATCGTTAATCCTGGTAAAAAACAAAACAAGAAAACTTGTAAAAGATGCAAAAACAAGAAGATGACCCAGAATAGGTAGTGACCACTATGTAGTGATTGTCAAAATAAAGGATGAAAAAGCCAAAACATGCAAAGAAACGACATCGTAGAAGTTAAATGAATAAGACATGAATCTATAAAAACATATAAAATAAATAAAGAAACAGCCACGCATACGATGCACTGGTGACAGCAAAAATGAAAAACCTAAAAGATATAGAGGACAGAGATGGAGATGAATTATGGGAGTAGCTCAAGAAAATATTAATTGAATCGGTCAAGCAAATTTGTGGAGTATACAACAGAAATAACAGCAAGAAACAAACAGCATGCTGGACAGAAGAAAAAACATACACATAGGAATGAACAAGAAGGCATGGGAACAATACCTGAACAACAGAACAACTGGAAAAAACGACATACATAAAAAGCAAAAAAAAATGTGAAAGAACTAGCAAAAGAAGAAAAAAACCACGAATGGGGAAAATTTGGAAAAAACAGAGAGGACCAAAAACTGTTCTTCAAACTGCTCAAAGCTACAAGACAACAAAAATCAAAAGCAATAAACTATATTGATTAAGTAAATGAAGAAATGTGGATTGAAGAAAATGAAATGATTGTTGGGTACTTCAATAGCTTGTGGACTGTATCCTTTGCTTGCTTTGATGACAACCCAATCCCAAACTATTCTTAGCAAATAACTAGATTTATTTGAACATAAATTGTGAATGATATGTCAGTTTGAAAAAGGTGGATGCTTTACGTCACATTGAAAATATAATAATTGTGCCACCAGAAGCACACTTGCTGGGTTCAGGATTCATTCTTCACTGGCTGGAGCATGCCCCCCACCTTCTCCCATGTTGGTGAGGATGGAAGCAATGCGAGCTACTCCATCAGCACCACGATGCACCTCGACGATTCGCCCAAGTTTCCACTCAGTCGGCATAGCTTGATCGTCCTTGAGTAGAACCAGCATTCCTTCCACCAACTGTCCTTCGTTAATTTTCCATTTCTGCCTTGATTGAAGCTTGGATACATAGTCACAACGCTTCCAGAAATGTTGACACATTTTTTGAACCATTTGAAACCTGGTCCCCTTTGGCCTCAACATATCTCCAAGGTTTTCATCGGGAGCGGATACCAGTGTTCTTACAATGAGGAAGTGAGCCGGGGTCAAAGGAGTGAGGTCGTTGGGATCGGAGGATTTGAGACAAATTGGTCGGGAGTTCAAGATTGCCTCAATTTGATAAAAAGTAGTAGAGAATTCTTCAAATGTGAGGTGAGCATTTGCAAGAACCCTTTTTGAATGGAATTTTACACTCTTAACTCCACCTTCCGATAATTCCCCCATATGAGACCAATATGGACAAACAAATTGCCACTCAATGACATCATTAGATAAATCTGACATCAGAGTATCTTTCCTTGACTCTAAAAGCCTGGAAAGTTCTCGGTGCGCTCCCACAAAGGTTTCACCATTGTCGCTCATTAAAATGGAAGGCTTTCGTCTTCGTGTAATAAAACGCCTTAAAGCCTGAAAAACTGAAGATGTAGGTAGAGCCTTTGTGGAGAAACACATAAATACTCCAACATAACATTTTTCTAGCGCACAATTACGACTTCTCCTCAATCCATGTCTCACTAGAAATGGACCAGCATAATCGAGACCGGTTACATGAAACGGAGGAGAAGGAGTCGTACGATTTTTTGGTAAATATGCCATAATTGGCTGAACGAATTCTGGCCTCAATCGAAAGCACCTGATGCACTCTCGAACCGTTGCTCGGGCTAAATTACGACCAGATATTGGCCAAAATTCGTCTCTGATACTGGACATCAAAGCTTGAGGTCCAGCATGCATCAAACGAATATGCTCATGTGTAAACAGTAACTTTGTTAAGTGATGTTTTGAATCGAGAACAATTGGATGTTTCTTATCAGAAGAAAATTCTGAAAGGTCTAATCTCCCGCCCACGCGAATTATTCCATTGGAATCTAGATATGGAGTTAGACTTTGTAACTCACTTTTTACATCGAATAACTCACCTTTCATCAACTTGATTGCCTTTGCGACATTTTCAAAAAACTAGTTTTGGCACAAATCAATTTGTCTCTCTTGAGAGGACCTTTCTCTCGATCAGAGATTGGTTTCAAGCAATTATTTTTGGACCTCAATAAGTAAGCGGAAACACGAACTAGACGTTAAAATTTGAAAAATCTCTCAAAGGGAAACTCGGGAACCAGATTAGTCAAAATCGTGTTGATTGTGGGTTCCAATTCGAGAAGTTTATCCACTTTGGACTCTTTCATATGCCATTGAGAGGAAAACAATTTTAGAAATTAAGGCCCGTGCCACCAATCACCTTGTACTAGAATCTGTTTCAAATGCAGTCCTCTTGAGAAAACTACATACCGACCTTCGCGGAATCGCAAAAGTATCGAAAGCAAATTCTCCTGGAGAACTGGTCCCACATACTGGATATTGTTCAATGAAATACCATTACTATAGATGGTGAACTCGCATCAAATACTACTCCAAGTTTTGTTGTCAAACTATCACTTCGCAACACACCATGATGCGGCATATAATATTCAACTTCACCATAACCTCTGAGTTGTCTTCAGTCATATGATTGAGCGATTTATATTCATCAATGAAATTTGAATACTGCTCACCCAAAGTTCTGTTTTTGCTGAGTCTTCGCGCCAAATTTTAAAACATTTTTTCTGCTTGAAAGCGTGATTCACCTAGACACTCAGCAGACTTTTTCAATGATTATGTCACCACGAAACGGCCATCTTGGTTTCTACAGGGTGTCCGGAAATGATGAGCAAAAAAATCAGGGGAGCATTCTAGACCAAAAATAAATGCTACCTTTCTCTATAACATTTTTTCGAAAATTGATTATCAACGGAGTTACAGGGTGTTAAACTCAAATTTTATTTGCAGTTTTTTGGCCATGTCTTTTACCACGCTCAAAATATTGAGGCGAAATCTTGTATTTAGGACGTTTTCGGGATGAGGAGCTCAAATTTGCACACCATTTTTTCGCATTCTGTAGAGGGCGCCACATACGAACCTATGCTTTGATTTGAATGGTCCTAACTTTTTTGTGCTACACTGTATGCGACTTTTGAGTGAATATATAAATTCTCCCAACCTTTTGATATAAAAAAGGTGTACTTCTTTTGTTTCGATAAATCTAACCGTTTTCGAGGAATACGCTAATATAACTTCGCTTGCATGTGATGAATACGAAATTATTTTTACTTATTTCCAAGTTTTAACATAGCATGCTTTGGAATCATGCGCTATAAGTTTTTGTTGAAACAAATTTATTTTTAGTATTTTTGTGATTTACCACCATCAGCGTAACATCAAATTTTCCAAAAATGTCCAACTTTCATGACTCATTTTTCCGAAACTCGTTTTTACGGCAATTATAGTACATGTTTCCAAAGCATGCTATGTTAAAGGTGAAAAATAAATTAAAATGATTTCGTATTCATTACATGCAAGCAAAGTTATTTTAGCGTTTTTCTCGAAAACGGTTAGATTTATCGTAACGAAAGTAGAATCCCTTTCATATGTCAAAAAGTCGATAGAATAATAATATTTGGTCGAAAGTCACTTACAGTGTAGCACAAAAAAGTTAGGACCATTCAAACCAAAGTATAGGTTCGTATGTGGCGCCTTTTACAAAATACGAGAAAGCGGGTGTCAAATTTGAATTCCTCATTTCGATAAAGCCTCAAATACAAGATTTCGTCAAAATATCATAAGCGTGGCAAAAGGTATAACAAAAAAAAACGCAAATTAAAAGCAACTTCAACACCCTGTAACTCCGTCAATAATCAATTTTCGGAAAAATGTTAAAGGAAGAGATAGCATTTATTTTTCGTCTAGAATCCTCACTTGGATTTTTTGCTTATCATTTCTGGACCTTGTATATGTGGTTTCAGTGAAAATTCTCTTACACTCTAGCTTGCCCTTAGACAGCGGCTTCGTAGAACCAAACTTCTCAATTTCCCAAAACTTCACTAATGCATTCCGTAACTGATTTGAACTCAAATTACACGATATTGCTTAGTTCTTTGGTGTTACCTGAGTTCCTCAAACTTGTCCAGCCACGACCAATCCTAGTTCGGTGTCCTGCAATACTGGATTAGGTTTACCACATTGCTTTTTTCCCAAATTCAGAAGACTCCAGAATAAATCGCCACCTATAAGAATTTCAACGAGACCTGGCTTGTTGAATTCCAGATCTGCAAGATCTAGAGTTTCTGGAATATGTAGAGACTTGAGGTCGATTTTGAGACCTGGTGTTACGGTTGTGATCTTTGGAAGAATAAGAAAAGTCAAATTGGCTTCGAAATTGCTACGTAATGCGCAATTTGCGTTTATCTTGCCTAGTTCTAATCGATCGCAACGATGACATCGATCCAGAATCTGATTATATTATTATCGAACATTGTTATTATCGACCACCCGAAAAGGTGTACGTTTTTTTGATATATAGTTGTCAGTAGACTTTTGAAAAACGATAAAAAAACGTCGTGAATTCATATTCTATTTATTTTAGTTTAGTTTAATCTGTGTAACGAGTCTCAATAATTACGTTACGAACCAGCCCAGGGATATATTGAAATCAATTTTGACGGACGAATCAAGAAACGAGAAAGGTGAATATGGATCTAGCTTTATGAGGAGAACGTATCGAATGCAATTGACGAAATTGATTAACATCGCCAACGATGTTGTGAAAATGGATGAAATTGATTCGAACGACATACATGTGCTTATTGCACGTATAAGACAATACAATATGATTTGAATACTGTCAACGAACGCCTTCATCACAGTTTCAAAGAGGAGGAACTGGATAGTGAATGTCTGAAGATAATGGAATATAACGACAGTGCTGTGGAGGCTATTGCCAGGCTTGAGAATCGTCACAGCAGAGAAAAAGTCCCTAACAAGAACCTCTGTTAATGCAAATGATCAGGAGCAACAACTGCAGTGTAGTGGATTTCATACAATTGGTAATGATGGTCGCAACGAACAAAATAACCAAGACAAATTCAAGGTAAGATTACCTAAACTAGATATTTCCAAGTTTGACGGCGATATAGCATCCTGGCCAGCATTTTGGGAACAGTGTCTTCCCGCGATACACGAGAATATTGATTTAGACGATTCAGCTAAATTCGCTTATTTGAAATCATTTTTAACGGGAAAAGCAGCAATAACGATAGCAGGTTTAACGACAAGTCATTCTTTGTATCAAGATGCTATTGAACTGTTACAAAATGGATATGCAAATACCGAACGAATTGTGGACAATTATATTCAAAAACTCCTATCAATAACGCGAGTGAAACATGATAGAAACATAAGTGCCTTACGAAAACTTTAAAATACAGCTTCAACAGTGACGAGATCATTATTGACACTTGGTATATCGCCAGATCAATATGGACCTCTGGTTTGATCTATTTTACTTAAAGCAATAGCATACAGTTTGAGAATTTCTTATAACAAACGAAAGATAATGGACGATGAGTCGGACGATAATGCGGACACACCTCTTGCAAATTCGAGAAGTTCAACGAAAAACGTCGTGAACTATAGTAAACAAATAACGGACATATTGTCATTTATCAAGGTGGAAATAGATTCAGTGGAACAGGCAAGAAGTGTTTACGAAAACAAAAATCGCAGAGACTTTAGTAGAGACAAAGATAGACAAAATAATTTCCTTAAATATAAAAATAAAGATTCAGAATTTACCGCATCGGGATTGTTGACAAGTGCAAACGAAAGTTGTTTATTTTGTAAAGCCAAAAACCATGAGAACTGAGAACTGCAACAGTTCCATGAATATTAACGATAAAAAGAACCTTTCAAAACAAAACCAACGATGTCTTAGATGCATTGAGCCTAATCATATCTCAAAATTTTGTAAATAAAATGTTTTTTGTTCCAAGTGCAAAAATAGACATGTTTCATGGATGTGCGATCCACAATTTAGGAGACCAGCTATAGAAGATGTTGCCGGACCTTCCAAATCATCAACGACCTTGATAGCGAGCGAACAAATTGATAATGTGTATTTGAAGACGGCATGTGTTTTTTTGTAATCCTCCAATAATGAACAACGAATGTCAGTCCGTATTATTATTGATGGAGGCAGTCAACTCACTTTTGTCAAAGAAAGTTTGTCTGGCCAGCTCGGTTCACCTATCGTTGATAAATATAAAATTGCAATAAAGTAATTTGGAAAAGAACACCGAGCGCCAGCCAGACTTTATAATAAGGTTCTAATAAAACCTCAAAGTCAATATAATAACGAAATAATAGAAATTACGAACAAAGAGGTACCTGAAATATGTTTTGATTCATTGAAGCCACCATCACTGAACGATCCTATTATCCGAGACTTCTCATCAAAGTATCAACTAGCGGACGTATCAATCAACAAGAATTGTGTACCGGGTATAGTTTTTCTAGTTGGAGCCGATAACTACTGGAAAATAGTTACAGAAGAAACGTATCGCCTCTCGGAAAATCCGACAGCCGTAAATTCAAAGTTGGGATGGACTTTATGGTGAATTTCAATTTGGCTACAGTACTTGACGTTCAGTCTGAAATTGAGGAAATCGACATAATAAAATTTTGGCCTCTGAAAGCCATTGGAATAAAAACAAACGAAAAAAGCAACGACAACTTCACTTTGAAATATATGAAGAACAATATATTCTTTAACAAAGAACGGTATGAAGTTTTATCACCATGGAAAAACGATACAAAATTGGACTCAAACTACAACGGGGCTTTATTACGAATGAAAAACTTAACTTACAAATTGATGAGGAATGAAAAATTGTGCGAATATGACAAGGCAATTCGGGAATATGAAGAAGCTGATTGCGCTGAGAAGGCATTGGAAAAAATTTCAAACGAGCGCACCTTATATAAGCCACAACGCCCTGTACCTATATCGAGACGATAGAGACACTACTAAAATTCGCGTTGTTTTTGATGCCGCGGCTCATGGGTCTGGATTACTGTCATTGAACGAGCAAGATAGAGACTCACATCGATTCATATGGTACGATGAGCCCATCCACGAAAACCCACGATCTGTGTCAGAATTACCCAGGTTACAAATTTATCGAATGAAACGAGTGACCTTTAGTGTGACAACAAGTCCGTTTATTCTAGCGGTAACTTAACGAAAGCATCTTTTGGATCAGCCTGAAGAGTTATCGGAAACTAGAAATCATTTGTTGCAATCATTTTATGTTGATGATTTTGTGATTTTTGTAAATACGTTCGAGGCAGCTGTTGACATATTTAACGAAGCGAAAATAATATTAAAAGCGGCTAAGATGAACTTACGAAAATGGAGCTCAAATGATAAAGAGATGAATACATTATTTGATGATCCAATAACATCCAAACAATGCATACTTCCACAGATGAGCTTGCAGTTAACATCAACTTTATAACGAACGAAAAATACAGTAACGTACCAATAAAACGGAATATATTGCAAACCGTCGCAAAAATCTTCGACCCATCAGGAACCCTTGGTCCATTTACTGTTAGAGCGAAAATATTGCTTCAGAACTTGTGGAAGGAAAAGGACACGGTGATACCTGAGGACTTTAGTTCGGAATGATTAAAATGGTATTCTGACATCAACACGTTTTCAAACATCCAGATTAGTAGAGTAGCTTCATGTGATAAATCAAATAAAGTTGAACTTCATATTTTCGCAGATTCTAGTTTGAAAACATATGGAGCCGCTAATATGTATGGAAAATAACGAGGCCAATTTTTTATTGTCAAAAAATCGGGTTGCTTCGATGAACGAAAAGACTAATAAACAACTTACGTTACCCAAATTAGAATTGACAGTAGCTTTGTGTGTCGCAAGATTGCAGGCATATATCTTGGAAAACCTGACATTGAATATTGCGTCAATAACATTGTGGTCTGATTCTAGAGATAGCATTGTACTGGATAAGAGGGAAGCCAGTAAAACGAGAAATATATGTCCAGAATCGAGTCACCGAAATACAAAAGATATCGCAAGGATCATGGAGGTATTGCCCAAGTGCTGATAATCTTGCGGATTTACTGACGAGAGGAGTTCCAGCTAAATTGTTATTGGAATTTGAACTACGGCTACTGGGTCCTGACGGGTTACATATGGGTTCGCAGTCCTGGCCGATGGATGAATATCATGATATTATGTTGGATAACGCATGTTCAGCACTCCTCATAAATCCTCAGGAAGAAATAGAAAGTCAACGTATCAAAGAAGAACCTATTTTTCCATTAGAAAAATATGAAAAACCAGACAAAGTGATTCGGATAACTACATTCAACGTTTTGGAAAAAATGTCAAAAGAAGGTCGGATAAAAGAAGATGCCCTCTCACAGTTGAAGAGCTAAATAACGCAGAAAATTATTGGATTAAGTCAACGCAACGAAAAGCATTTTTGGATGAGACAGTGGCTTTATCATGGTCGAAAAAGTTGAGATCGAAGTCATCTATTTCAAAACTTAATCCATTCATGGATGAGAGTGGTATAATGAAGTTAGGTGGCAGATTGGATGAGGCATCATTACCATAGGAAAATAGACATCCAATCATATTACCAAAACATCACTTATTTACCAACAAGATTATCATACACTGTCAAAATCGAGCGATGTATAGTGGGGTTGATACAACGTTGGCTATGACAAGAAAAAAGTATTGGATAATACATGGACGACAACAAGTAAAAACTATATGTGGAAGATGTCTACAATGTAAACGCTTGAAGGGACAATCCGGCAGTGAACCATTTGCTCCTTTACCTAAGAGTAGACTAACGATATCACAGGAGTGAATTTTGCTGGACCGCTTTATGTCACCACAGATGGTAAGACGATGAAAATATATGTTATGCTTTTAACCTGTGCAGTTGTGCAAGCGGTACACCTAGAACTAGTGCCTGATTTGACAACTGGAAGTTGTATAAAAAGTTTGCGTAGGTTTATTTTACGCCGAGGAGTACCTGGCATCATATATTCTGACAATGCTAAAACATTTAGAAGAACTGCACAGGAGCTACATGAATCATCTATAATTCTAATCACTGATGAAGTTCAAGATTTGGAAGAAAATATGAAATTGAGTGGCGCTTTATCGTGGAACGAGCATCTTGATGGGGCGGTTTTTGGGAACGTATGGTACGAACGGTGAAAGATGCCCTAAAGATTACGCTCAAAAGATCTTCTATTGGATACGATGAGCTACAAACTATACATGCGGAAGTTGAGACCACAGTAAATTCAAGACCACTCACTTATATTGATGATGATCCAGCAAACTTGTTTTTTGACTCCATCACATTTCCTGATTGGCCCCATAGTCGGTGGACTTAGTATGGATTTGAATCACCCAGAGATTAAACGGAATGAAATTTTGAAACAGTGGAATACATTTTGGAAACGTTGGACTACGGATTATCTGCAGCAGCTCAGATCAGCTCATTACACAGAATCAATCAAATCTAGAACTATAAAACAAGGAGATGTTGTTCTGTTGTATGAGCAGCACCTTTAGATTACATTGGAAAATGGTAAGAGTTACAGATGTGTTTTCTGGAAGAGATGGACTGGTACGTGCTTGTCGTAACGAATAGCGGTATGAAGTTTCGAAGACCAATCGAACATCTCTACCCATTGGAAGTCGATGATTAGTTGCCGGGGAAGAATGTTAAAAACTATATTATTATCGAACATTGTTATTATCGACCAACCGAAAAGGTGTACTTTTTTTATATATAGTTGTCAGTGGACTTTTGAAAAACGATAAAAAACGTCGTGAATTCATATTCTATTCATTTTAGTTCAGTTTAATCTTTGTAACGAGTCTCAATAAATACGTTACGAACCAGCCCGGAGTTTAAATCCAACGTTAACATCAAAAAGGCTCGAGCAACATGGGGATTACCCCATTTATCATAAATTTGCACTTGGGCTGTTGACAAAATCACGAAAACAGTGCTCAAAGCCATCTCACCTTGTTCTGGTCTGAGATATGGCCCTGGATCTCTTGGATTATTTTCTGGATTATCAAATGGGCGCTAGAACTTCCATTGCCTTGATGCAAAAGACTGTTGTGCCACAAACGACATTGCAAGGACCCATCTTACACTTCTTGGGCAGATGAGATCGTAGACAATTTTTGAATAACTTGGACCTGGTAACAAACTCGATTCTTTTTTGCACAGGTAAATTGATGAAATCCTCGCAAGCATAGATAGAATGCTGTTGTTTGCAGAGGTAGCACGAAAATGAATAAGTAACTAATGATCTAGCCTCCAAACGATGCTTAGACTCTCTAAGCCCTTGCATATTGACTCGACTTCGCATGCGCAAGTGGGATTATCTAGCGAGCTTGGAGGTAATCATGAAAATTAGTAGAGGATCCCAATTTTGAGGGTCTAGGTTCAATTGCTCAAGCGACCTTAGATGCTTTGATACATCGTCGATCAATTTTCTTATTTTAGACGTTTCTTTGCTTATGTTTTCTAGCGTTAAAAGACCTTTAATGTGGGTGTGAACCAATAACTTTGTGTTATTGAAACGATCATTCAAAGTTTGCCATGCGAGAGCATATTCGTTTGATGTGAATTCAATCGATCTAAGAACATGAGCCGTGTTGCCCTCTAACCCTCTGGAGTTGCTCTTAGATAGTGATACTTTTGGATTGCAGAAAGTGATTCATTTTCGTGGACCAGGGATTGAAAAGTGCCTCTATATTCCAACCAATTTTGAAACGAACCTTGAAAGTTTGGCAGTGGAGTTACAGGCAGTTTAACCTGACTCAACTCAACAATTCGATGGTTTGATGAACCTTATCTATGATTTGATCGACCTCGCAGTCTTTTCTGGGACCAAACTTGTCTGGCATATTTTTAGATAGCAAAATATGAGTCCTCAAAATTGGAGTGCTCAGTATATTGTTCATCAACATTGATCGCTGCAATACCGTTCTCAATGTTATCTTGTATCTGATAGAATTCTTGAAAAACGCAGTTTATATTATTATTAATCATTCTTGCAATTGAATGAAATCTGTTTCACTTGAACTTTGCTCTTGCTATAGAATCTCTTGTTTTTTTTTGTATTAATAAATATTCAACTAGCGTGAACTTGACAGCAACCTTGACAGAAAAAACCTGCTTGAATCAAATTCTGGAGGCAATCTTGAACTCTTGGGAAAAATGTGGTAACCGCGGATAGGCGAGAAAAAATTAGAAACGACCCACCCCCTGCACTAGATTACCCACTAGATCCACTTTTTGGCTGACTTTCCTAGCGAAAACCAAACTCTCTAGAAACTCGTGCTGCTCAAATCGTCTTGTCCTTGTCTCAGGCTGGCAGCAGCAATAGACAGAGTATTTTGGATTTCTTACCACGAAACCGGCACATCTATTCACTTGCTTCTTCCTATGTGGCTCGTGAGAACCATGTTGGATACTTCAATAGCTTGTGGACTGTATTCTTTGCCTGCTTTGATGCCAACCCAATTCCAAACTATTCTTCGCAAATAACTAGATTTATTTGAACATAAATTGTGAATGGACAATTTGCATACATTTTCGAATGACTTGGAATTTTATTTACGTATTCTAGACAATATTAGAAAGTCATCAGCGAAAAATATTTTCCAAAATACTCAAAAAGATTCCAAATAAATTGAAAAACAAACGCAAATTTCACTGTATAATCGAAAACGGGGTGGAGCCAAATTCCCCTTCCGGGAGAGAGAGAGAGAGTCATCTCAGTCAATGCGCCAGACGGAAATAGACATTGAATTCTGTGACGTAGTGGATGTTGATAAGCGCTCTTTAATCGTTGATTTCTACATCAATAGAGGTCGTAGGTTGATTTTTCAAACATCAATGGCATCAGTACTTACCAATCCTTATATTTTTCATATTTCCAAAAAATGTTCAAATTGTCCATTATATGTCAGTTTGAAAAAGGTGGATGCTTGATGTCACATTGAAAATATGATAATTGTGCCACCAGAAGCACACTTGCTGGGTTCAGGATTCATTCTTCACTGGCCGGAACAATAATGGAAAGGTGAAAAAAATATTCACAGGAATCACTAGACACAAAAGAAGCGAACGAGGGAAGGACGGATGCACAAGAACGAATAGAAAAAGAGGATATAATCGTAGAGAAAGAAATAGAGCAGAGAAATCTGCAGGATGCAATGAAAAGACTGGAAAATGGAAAGTTTGCAGGACACGATAAAACCACGGCTGAAATGATGAAGAATATGGGACAAAAGGGGAAAGCTACTAAGAGTACATACTTAATGAAAAACCGAGAAGAAGAAATACCAAAAGATTGACAGATTAGCACTAATACTACTTATTAGTACTATTGTAACAATACATAAGAAAGGAGACAGAAAGAACTGAAACAACTCCAGAGGAATAACACTACTAGAAAAAGAAGAAGAGTTTTGGACTTCCATCGTCTTTTTTTTATTCGGTTACACGACTTTCTATCTTTGATCGACATCAACTGAACTGGGATCTTATCCTTAGACTACAGGCTTGAATACCAAGTGTGAGCAATCGTGAAAATTCACTCAAGGAAGAAGGGATCTTATGGTCAGTCAAGCTTGAGGGTAGAGGTCCGACCAGTTCACACCTAATGACGATCAAAGATACTATTGATCGAAACGGCGTGCTACCAGATAAAAACAAAGACGATGTTAGTCTGAAACTCTGCTTATTTCTCAAGATCCACATCGTCTACAACCTTCGAACAATAACACTACTAAGTACAAGAATGAAAATTCTGGAAAAAATAATGGAAAACAGAATAAGAGCAATAGACGAACCTACTCTACAAGATGCACAAAGCGGTTTTAAAAGAGGGAGGAGCATACAGGACCATATATTCACGATAATCGAACTCACTCAAAAAGTAATACAAGAAAAGAAAACAATATACATGGCATGCATGCAAAGACCTCGAAACAGCGTATATTATATTCCAAGAAGATGATATGTACGAAAGCGTAGAGCTGCCATGGCTTTGTTGAAAAATATTTTTTGGGAAATTTAAAGATTTTCTGTAAATTTACACTTATTCTGTAAATTTACACTTTTTCTGTAAATTATACGATGGCGACGTTGTCATGTGCTCTTCATTCTGTCAGAAGTGAAAACAGAGTCTTATTGTTCTGTTTGTGGTTCTGTTTAACGCCGAGCAGGCACAAAGACAATTGTCTTTGTGCCGATGCTCTACAGGAATTTTGATTATGGACGAATATATCAAATCCCACTTTCAAATCGGACTGAGCCACAATGAAATTCTGTCATGTCTTCTGGAAGACGGATAATATGTTCTAAGTATGCGTCATTTGCGGAGGCATCTAGGACGACTCCGTTTATTCCGAAGAAAGATTTACACGGATCTGGATATTTTGATACCATTTTTGGAAACACAGATATTGACACACGGACAGCTACCACCTCAAGTGTCTTCATCAGCAGGGATTTGTGGTAACTCAAAACACAGTCAGGAAACTATTGCCTAACTTGAATCCTGATGGAGCTAGACTACTTCAGCGACGTCGTCTACGAAGCAGACAATACCACAATGCAGGGCCCAATTTTCTCTCTGGCATACCGATTGTAACGACAAACATAAGCCTTTTGGAATTTGTATAACAGGCTGCGTAGACGGATTTTCTCGTTACATAATTTGGTTGAGAGCTGGACCAAATATCAACGATCCCTTGGTAATTGCTTATCATTTATTTATGCAAGCGGTTACAAGTAGAGGTGGATGTCCACAGACGCTACGCGCCGATTTGGGTACTGAACATGTCATCATTGAACAAATACGGACAAATTTAAAACTGGATGCATGGTCCAGATGAGCTATCACATCTTCCGGGATTTTTATATGGAAAACAAGTCATTCAAATCAACGCATAGAGGCGTGATGGTTAATCTTGAGAAAACATCATTCACAATTTTTGCTCAATGTCTTTCATTCATTGAAAGATGAGGGATTATTCTCAGGAAGAACAATGAATAAATCACTTATACAATTTTGCTTCTTGTATAATATGAAGGTAAGTCGTCGGTGTTTAGGCTCTGTCAAAGACAACAATAACCAAGTTTGCAATTCTGCTGATTAGCATATTAGCTGTTAGTTCTCTGATATTAGCAATGGTGCGGACTTGATCGGAGGCACCCTGTTTATAGCCCAGGCAACGAAGGAAAAATAGAGGAAAAAAATGGTGTATTTGCGGATTTTGGTATGAGTGTAGGGTGAGGTGTCCTGAACAACATAATAAAACTCCTGATCGGTGGGTGGCGATCTAAGGTGGTGGAGGGTGTCTGAAGATTTATTTTTTGGTTTTTCATGAAAAGCGGGAAAACCAGGACCTTTAGCAAATAAACATAAAAATGCTTAATTATTCTACTTGAAATTCTCATCAAAAAAGGTTCAGTACACATTGTCCCTAAGATTGACAGGTAAAAAGATAAGGATGAAGGAAAAACTATATGATAATACAGGGTGTTTCCTCGACATTGTTAAAAAAATGCGTGGGGTGATTTATTCTTAAGGGGTATTTTCATCAGGGAATTTCATAAAAAAAGTTCCTATAAAAATTTGACGAGAAATTTTATCTACGGGAGCTACGCCCTTCCAAATAGGGCACCCCAAACACTTTTCTTCCTCATTATTTCCGACCCGTTCATACAAAAATCATGAGATTTCATATATCGCATGAACTCTCAGAGCAAAATTAGAATTTGAGCTAAAAGTTTGTAAATTTTAATTAGTGGCGTACCAAACTGGAAGGGTTGAGTGAAGGTTGAGTGTTTAGCTTAGCCTTAGACCTCGATAAATGGAGGTATACGGAGACTCTTAGTAGAGCAACTGACACAGTGAGGAGTGGAGCCAATGACTGAGTGGAAGTGCATCGGTGGCACGTCAGAGGGAGCAGTTAAAACTCAATTTATATTCTCATAATATGAAAATCTGATTTTTTAACATTAATCCATTTTCTTCAGTTTATTCTCTCCATCTTGCGAGAAAATACATGATATCTTTTCTGTAGAAAATTTTACTAAGAAAAATTTAATACTCTAGTATTTTTTCGCTGGTTGGTCTCGTTCTCAAGTTATTCAAGAGAAACCTAGAAAAATGACCAACAGAGACCTCCCTCCACTTTAGCTCGCCCCCCACCGATCAGAACTTTTAGTATGTTGTTCAGGACACCTCAACCTACACTTATACTAGAATTCGCAAATACACCGATTTTCTCCTATTTCCGGCATTTTTTGGTCTTCGTTGCCTGAACTATTACCTATAAATTACATAATCTGATTTTTTAATGTCTAGGAAGGACCTGGGTATATAATATTAGTCTATGGGAAGGACTTGATACGGTGGTCCTAGAATGGAATACACAAAGAATATCGCGTTCTAGAAATAGCATTGCGCCTTATGGACGACCATTCACGATGTATAACAGACCTCAAGATTTCATGTCCACTGACTGCTTACATCCTGTAAGTACTGAGATGACAGACCTTGTGTTAGAGAGAATACCCAATTTTGGTTTTTCGATTTCTTCTCTTTTTAATCTGAGAGATTTCTCTTGTTGTTCTAGATTCGAATTCCAATGCTTCAGGTTCACTTAAGGTCAATGATATAAGGACAAATATGTATTTGAGAATTGAGGTATTTTGGTCTTTTTTCGAATATAAAATCTTTCTTTCGTTTCTCACAATTGATTGTTTATAATGTGTGAGACTATTTTGGCATCCATATGGTAGTTGTATGCCTTTCTTGATATCTTTTCAGTCCAGTAATGTGGAATTAAATCCCTTTATGCATAAAAATACTTGTATTTATTAAGTAAAAGGTACACATAATAGAAAATAGGAATATCCTACCTATTAAAGTATCATATAGAAAATAACTCTGGATATCTGTTAAATAAAATAGAGCACCCATCTACTCTTAAAAAAATAAAAACGGCAACAAAATTATTTGTGTATTCTCCTAAGATATCTAATAATGACGCATACTTAGAACATATTATCCGTCTTCCAGAAGACATGACAGAATTTCATTGTGGCTCAGTCCGATTTGAAAGTAGGATTTGATATATTCGTCCATAATCAAAATGCCTGTACAGCATCGGCACAAAGACAATTGACCAGCCACGGCGTTAAACAGAACCACAAACCGAACAATACGACTCTCTTTTCACTACTGACTGAATGAAGAACACATGACAACGTCGCCATCGTATTATTTACAGAAAAAGTGTAAATTTACAGAAAATCTGTAAATTTACGGAAAAAGTGTAAATTTACAGATTAAAGTGTAAATTTACAGAAAATCTGTAAATTTCCCAAAAAATATTTTTCAACAAAGCCATGGCAGCTCTACGCTTTCGTAGATATGGAAGACACTGGGAGAAAGAGGCATTACAGGCAAGATGGTTAGAATTATACAAAAAATCTATGCACATAACACCAACTCAATCATAAGCAACACTCAGATACATTTACAACGAGAGACGGACTAAGACAAGGTGGTTCTAAAGCCCAGTGCTGTTCATAATATACATGGATAAAATAATAAAGAAATGCTCAAAGCAAGGCCCAAAATTGAATATCAGACATAGGAATTTACAATTGGTAGACATATCTGAGTGTTTATTGGCGGACATAGCAATCATTGCAAGAAGTGAAAAACACTTGCAAACGAACCTTCATTTGTGAAACAAAATCATAAAAGAACACGGAATGGAAATTATTAAAAACACAATCAAAGTCATGGCTTCACTTATATGTTTGTTTGTTTGGAATCTTATAATTTTGCACACTTGTCTAAAACCGATGACAACACTATAATTTCAATCAATTAAACAATACAATAGTGATAATTAATTTAAAAAAATAATACCAATAGTTAATATAATATTAGAAATAAATAAACTAAACTATAGACTACTAAAAAACACGCTTTCGAACTAAAAAGTATAAAATAAACTTTAGTTCAAAAAACAAAAAAACACGCTTTCGAACAAAAAAGTAAAAAACAATTTTTAATCTAAGAATAGAATGATAAACGAGAAAATGAATGTCATTATGATAAAAGCGTGGGGTGCTTTGATATCAATTATTATAATTTCTCACTAATTTCTATCTCAAAATGCAGAGCTAGTCTCTAAATGTGTTACCCCACGCTTTTATCACAGTGACATGAATTTTCTCGTGAATCATTTTATTCTCAAATTAGATATTATTTTTACTTTTTACTTCAAAAGCGTGTTTTTTAGTTTGTTACACTATAATTGATTTTTATCATAGCTTTCACCATTTCCAGAATTATCTCAATTTAAGAAACCCCGGAAAAAAAAACTTTTTTCCAACTCACGTTCATATACTTTCTCCACTTTTTGCTAAGCGTAATCTCCACTCATCTTTTCGAGACACCCTGTATGTGATATCAACTAGAAATAGTTACTGCTTGTTTAGGATTTGAGGTATTTTTAGTGATACGGTAAGATTGTATGCGCACAAATTAAAACAAATGAAGAGTCCACGGAAGAAAGGAGAAATGTCAAATTTTTATTATTTTCAAGCTAAACACGGCGCGACATGTAGCTTATTCGTGAAAATATCCTAACAGCGAAGAAACGCCACATGTTCATGCAAAAAGGCGAAATGCCCACATCAACAAGAGGTAGAAATAAGAAATTATGAGCATTCAGCAATTTTATTTGTTTTGGAAACGTTTGGTTCACGATTCTCCCAGAGAGAGAGTTTGTTTTGCCAACAACAACCCTCAATCGTTTCCTCTTGATATGCATTATTTATTATTTCCTTTACAGAACCTCTAAAAATATCGTTTACCCCTTAATCAAGAACGAAAAAAAAGTAGAAACCAGGTAAAGGCCACTTTCCATCTTACAAATATGGGACATCTCGCTACCATGTTTTCTTTCGATTAAAGACTTTTTTTCAAATCTTGACTTTCTTTAAACCTAACATCTATCAAATATGAAACAAAACTGTACACAGAATATCCTAGCACCAAAAGAAACAACATGATTCAATTTATACTCTGCTAGTTATTGCTTTGAAGTTTAGAATTTGTATTCCTCAAAACAACACTCCATGGACATTTCGCCTTTCTCCTTTCTTCCGTGGACGCTTCAAATTTTATCCGATAACATACATATTGATATAAAACTGCTTTGATATAGGCTGCTGCCAATAATGAGATGCCCAAATCTCTACTGAAAGAACTCGAAAGAAGATTAGGAAGCAGGTAAAGATATTCTGATAGTTTTGGTTTGTGCATCACTCACATTAATCAAATGTATTGCAGAACCTCTCAGACTCGTCCAAAGTCTTTGGAAGAAAAAAATATCAAACCTGTAAGAATAAAAAGCACAGGATCAGATACATCCGCGGAAAATGCAAAGAAACCGACGTGAGTCACACCCAATTTTATCTTAAAAAGATCCAAATAGAGTTAAAAAAATATTCAATACATAATATGTCATATCTATCATACATCGGTCAGTTTCAAAAAAATTTCTGTTCAACAAGGATAGAATTTCTTCTCATCAATCAAACACGAGAACTATATCAATTCATGCAGATACTATAAGTTGCACAAAACTATGAAATCGACTCTAGATTCTAACTAAACTAACAATATTCAATTTGATATAAATTGATTGATTCCAGAAAACCAAAAAAGTACGCAGCAGATTTGGAAAGCGGTCTCAAAGGAAGATTTTCGATGGCAAATGTTTTTGGAAAACCCATATCACCAACAGATGAGGATAATATCTAACAGTACAATACATCCCCATTATGATCAGTTTTGAGAAGAATCAAAATGCAAAAACGACATTGAGAATATGTACACAATTGACTTCTTTTGAGGCAGAATGAAATAAATTTATCATGAGTTTTTATCAGCTTTATTTATAATCGCAGGCCAAATGGATTCAAAACAAACAGCGATATTATTGTATATTGCTATAGAAACCACTACTTGAATTAAACTTATTCATTTACACACACTAAGACTGAATTTATATTCGCATTGTCTGTGTTTTGTTTTGAATGAGTTCACAAACTCACAATTGAATTGCGTGGATATCAAACCTTCCAGAATACTATTAGAATGCTCTGACATCTTTACTGATCAAACGCTAAGGTTTCGAGTATGTTATCTCACTATCACAGTGGTCGCACATCTCCGCGCTGATGCGTCAAGAATCGCGAATTTCGTGAGTGGCGATGGCAATGGTTTGTGAGTTGTTCTTATTTCCGACTTTGACTGGTCGGACCGCTTTATGTTTCGTCACATTGCCCTTTACTTAGATCTTTTCGTGTCTTCATGACGGTATCGACGATAACTGTTCCCGAACCTGCAACATGATGTCCGAGGGAAATAGCAGTTCACTGTCCTACTCTGGCTCTTCCTCAGGGAGAGATAGCAGCAATCCAGGATGTCGATAACGCTACTTTTGTAGATCACTTCCAGCATGCTTCTCACCTCTCTCCAGTCCGTTTGTCATTTTCCGGATAGCCAAATGCGTCAAGTCCTTCGACAGCATCAAGTCTTTAAGCTGGTTCAGTTGTCTGGTAGGTGGACAGATGCTTTGGAATCTCCTTTTTCAGAAGGTATCATCAGCTATTGTTCCTTTTTGTGATTTGGAGTGCCTCCCTCTCTGGCTTATTTCGTTCTCGTGTTCAGTGATCCAGTGAGCCAACGGCCGGTGCCGCCGCCGCCTGCAATAGCCCAATGGTTTTTGAAACAAGAGACGGTGAACTTCGATCTTATGAAAGTATACTTCAAAGAACACTTTGACCTGGGGCTCCATTCTTGAACATTCGTATCGCTCAAGACCACTCGTGCCGCTATCGAAATCAATCGCATGTAATTCTCGAGAACTCGTCTCGCATGAAGGAGTACCTACTCGAATTTAACAACGAGCGGGTATTCTCGCTATTTATTTTTTCAGAGTTTGCTGAACTCGAGATCATGCATGGTTGATTGGAGCTCTTCACAAACATTCAAAATCTTGAGTTTACATGGGGGTAAAAAATTCGTGGGGTAATTTCTGAGGTATTTTCATGATAAAAAGAACCCATAAACATTTTCCGAAAAATGCTTTTAAGGCAGATACGCCCCTTCAAATAGGACACCCAATAGGACGCCCTTTTTCAACATTCAGATTTCAGATTTGAGGTGAAAAAGATAAACTCAGTTCACATCGATAAGGCTAGAAGTTTTCGGCAAAATTGTAATTTTTTACATCGATGCATCGGCACCCTAAAGACGGCCCTTCTACAATATTTGCGAAAATGCTCACACTGAAATATCGAAATTTGATACCTCTGCATAGATTTTTGACGCCAACTAAGTTTTCTAGCTTAAAAATTTCAAAATGGGGCTCGTCATACTGGGGTGGTTGAGGGTAACAGCTGACACATTGGCAATTGATTGACACATGACACGAAAATTATCACAATAAATCTAGCGGTACTCGTGATTGTGAACTTACGAAAAATTGTAAAAATCGCTTAAGCGTGCATGCGAATGGTGTCAAGAATTGCGGTCCTGTGGTCGAATCCGTATGTTTCAAATGTTGTGGATTTGGACATGTTGCGAAGCATTGTGATGAAATCAGCTGTTGTCATAAGTGTAGCGCCAATGCGATCACACAGGCAGTGATTGTCAATCAATAGAATTATAGTGCGTAAACTGTCTCAAAATGAAATACAAAGTAGAAGAAAGCCAACACTCATCACGTGACTTCAACTGTCCTGTGTATCAAAGAAGAAATAGAAACTACCAGTGCCAAATTAACTACTGAGACCATTTTTTATAACATGTACCAACAGTAACAAAATTATCAGTGCAATCACATCTACATGGAAAACACAACCAAAGGCTCTAACAGGCATAATACATCAAAATGTACAGGGTGGGCAACTGAGAATGCGAGGTACTGTGAACTGGGAAACTAGTCATCGTAGAGGCTTGCGGCAAAAAAATGTATGACTGAAACGGCCAAGAGAAATACCAGGAAAATCTTTTCAAGTTTCTGAAATGGTCGCTCACTCACATTAATCGAATGTATTGCAGAACCTCTTCTTTTGAGGCAGAATGAAATAAATTTATCTTGAGTTTTTATCATCATATACTCTATGTAGAAAAATAGGATATTTATAGAATTTTGCCCAATGAAAATATATCAATGTAGATTTGTGTTTCATTCGTCTATGAACTGATTCAATATAAAGGTGAAGTCAAGTACTCACTTCAAAGCAAATCACAGCAACTAAATATCCATCTATTTTCAAATGACTGGTAGAATAATAATTATTCATGAAAGGCTTCGTACAAATTCTGGTTCTTCTCGTTGAAGAAAATCAGAAAGATACAGTTCTTACGTCTTCAACTCTTCAAATGTATCTACAGGGCACGGCTCTTCTTGATACTCGTCTTGATTCTCTTTTTTTTACAACCCACCGACTTCTTACCTCAATTCACCTTTTTTTTCGGAAACCTCACTTTTTTTACAGCGTTCATATTCAAAATGATGTTGAACTCTTATTTAAAGAAATAACATGAAAGCCGCTACAGATGATGGAACAAATAAACATAAATAACGAAAACTATACTGAAAACTATAAATCCACTAAAATAAAAATAAACCCACACTCGACCGTCCTGCTAAGAATCCGACTCGGATTCACTAAGATTCACTATCCACGGCATCATGTATTCTGAACAACTGGATGTTCGACTCGGACCCTCCGTATTGCCTACTTTCATTAGTTCATAACGTTCGTTGGATTTCAATTTAGATACTTCATACGGTCCTAAATACTTTTTGCATAATTTTAAGCCAGCACCGAATTGAGTTCGTTTAACAGCAACCAACTCTCCAATTTTGTAGGCACGTGGTTTTTACCTTCTTAAATTATACTGCTTCCGATTCTCCCCCTGAACCTTCAAAATCTGTCTTTTACTGTCCTGTCTGATCTCATCTCTATTCTTGTTAAACATCTTGATGGTTTGCTTCTCTAATAGTTCTTTAATCAACACGTCTTCCTTATTCCTCATCTTTACTCCAACCAAAACTTCGAAAGGTGTGGCACATATGCTGCGTTGTAGAGTGGAATTCAAAGCCCTCTGAGTCCTGTCCAGATATTTGAACCATTTATTGGAATCGTCCATGCTCAACTTAGTCAGAACTGGAATTATGATTTGGTTAATCCTCTCTATTTGTCCATTTCCTCTTGGTACGCCCGTGGTAATAGTAACATGTTCAATTCCTTCGTCTTCACAATATTCCTGAAATTCCTTCGATGTAAAGGCAATTCTTGCTGGGTTATCAAAAGTCTTCTGTTGGTGCTTCAACTTGTCCACAGCTTCGTGCGATATTGTTGATTTAGTTGAGTATAACCATACAAATTTTGAAAAATCATCTATTATCGCAAAAATATGTTGGTTATTCTTATTAGTGGAGGACAGTGGTCCTAAATGGTCTATGTGATAGTTTTTGAGTGGATCTTCACCCTTAGTGATAGGATAAAGCATTCCTTCTTTTTCCCCTTCCTTTTTATTTCCTAGTATGCAGGTAACACAACTCTTGATATAAGCTTGAACTTTTTCCGTCAACTTAAGAATGTAGAACTTCTTCCGTCTTCGGTACTGCGAAATGTCCTATTTCGTGTGCCTTCTTTATTATTTCTGTCTGCATTGGTTTAGGAACTACTATCAATTCCAATCCATCATTGTACTTGCTTAATGTATCGACATGATTCATGCGGCTGTCACTTCGATGTTCTATTTCATACGTGTATTCCTCCAGTTGTAAAGCCCATCTTGCAACACGTGTCGTCAAATCTTTTTTGTTCATAGTTTTCTGGAACGCTGAACAGTCTGTTATGATTTTGAGATCAATTCCTAACAAATAGATCCTAAACTTTTTCAATGCATTGATCACTGCCAACACTTCAAGCTCGTAACTGCTGTACCGTTCTTCTGCTGGTGACGTCTTTCTGCTCATGTAATAAATAGGATAACATTTTCCATCTTCATTCGATTTTTGCTTAAGGCTAGCCCCATAGCCATACTTGCTCGCATCTGTATGAAGTTGCGTCACAGCATCTTATCGATAAATATGAAGAAGGAATTATTGACCAGTGAACGGTCAATAATTCCTTCAACTTTTCAAAAGCTTGTCTCTGTTCGAATCCAAAAGCAAATGTTTTGTCTTTCTTGAGTAATTCACTGCCAGTATCAAACAATGCTACAATACATACGTTTTCGATGAACACATGCTATGCATTCTTCGGGACAACCACGGCATGTATTCCTCTTCTTTGGGCTGGATTTTCTGTCGTCTTGTTGCAGTTCGGTGCAATATGACCAAACTCATTGCACTTGAAACATTTGACACCTTTTGATTTATCAGGACAATTAATTAGTTGGTCTATGTCCTATTTGGCCACAATTGAAAAAGTTTTTAGGTTGACTATCCTTCTCCTCTCTTGTAATCTTATTTTTTATATCTTCTACATCCTGTATCCAGAACTAGAACGAGAACCTCCTTTCTCACCTCCTCTCCATTTTGATTTTTCTTCATTTCTACCTGGATTACTCTTTTTCCCCTTTTGTTTGATCTCATCATATAATTTTATCTTTTCCTTAAAATCTGAAAAATTCCTCGCTCCATATAGAATAATTTTGTGAGATGACTCATCCCTTATATCATCAATTATGTACTGAATAATAATGTCCGATGTGAGCGTTGCTCAACTCTCAATCTCACGCATGATCAAAGCATATTCATGTACTGTTTCTGAAGGACTTTTCTTTCTTTCCATCAATAACTTATGAATATGTACACTACTAACAGTTACTTTGAATTCATCTAAAAGTTTCTTCTTCAGAACTGACCATGATTTACTACCTTTTTCTGATTGCATAGATGACGTCAGCTATATCTTCAAAATCTGAAATCAAACTCTCCAAGGTCTAATACTATCTTCCACATCACGGAATGTAAAAGCAAAAGAGTCTGGCTTTTTACTCTGCGCTTGTATTTGTTTTCTAGATAATTTTTCATTGTCATTATCAATCTCTACGACTCTTCTAAGGTCATCCTCATCATCCGCTTCCTCTTCGTCTTCTTCTTCATCGTCTTCTTCAATTTCTGAATTATTTAGAAATGTACACCATCTATCAACCACTTCATCTTTATCTCCATCATAATCCAAATTTAATATATGAGACACTGACAGAAGCTCACTTAACTCAAAGTTATTTTTCACATCAACAACTATTTTTTCATATTCTTCAGAGTTCTTGTCTAGTCTGAAGTCCGAAAATTTACGCACGTTCCGTCTTAACACTCGAGGTTGTGCACTTTCACTATACACAACTCTATGTAACACTTCAATCGCCTTTAATTTAGCATTCGTTATATTTTGCTCTATTTTTGAAATTTTGCCTAGCGTTGTCATTTTGAATCAATGCAATCAAAGCTCTCAACTATTTCTTCAAATAAGAGTCTCTTAATGCGCAAGTATAATAAATCAGTGAATTGTGTATGTCAATCAATTATTAAAGAAAATTATACTATAGTAATCAACGAACCGACTTATCTCTCTTTTTCTTCAGCGAAACGTACAATAAATAAACATCAAAAATCAAAAATGGATAATAAATGATGAGAATGTCCACACAATAATAATATGTTCACTCAGTCTATTAAAATTGCCTCGTTTCTGCTTTTTCAAAATCTTAAGACAGAAATGTCATGTTGACATCAACAAATGAATTCATGCATCCTACCTTGTCACTGCTTATGGTTACCATCTATGGGCTACAGACATCGAATTAACCTCCGCAAGGCTTTATCCAGTCTACTGCCAACCTTTACTCTGCCAACTTGAAGTCTTTGTCCAGTATACTGCACCGCTTAATCCTCTGTACTTCAAACCTTTACGCCGGACGCGTATTGGCATTCCTTACTACGCTACAGAGCATACATGAGCTGTATCGCAGTAAAGTATGGCTGGACTGAGCGCACAATTTGTTCGGCCATTGTTTACTACGGTACATACCAAATGCGCTGCATGTAAGAAATAGGTACATATATGGTGGGAATGGATATGTTCACTCATATCTAGGTATTATAAAGGTGAATCTAGAAAAATCCTACTATATCCTATTCATGAGACGATGTGTGCGTCTGACTGAACAAAGTTTCAACAACAATAATCTGCGTCTTCATCACAGGGTGTTACTCAATGAGAGGCCGTAATTCCAAAGACGCAGAACCAAATTCAAGTAGAAAAGCAGAAAAGGTCTTATAGGTCGAGATACAGGTTAAAAAAAAAATCGGATTTATGATTAGTAAATGGAGTCAACTTTGCTCGTTGTTATATTTGTTGTTATCAACATAATGTTTTTGACTCTCCTTGTCAACCTATGATTTTTCATGTGGTCAAAAGGTAGACTTCCAACACATTGTATCTTGAAAACCAGACTATTCAGGACACATGTTTATCTTGAAATTGGTTCAGGAACGCGTCTTTGTAACTTTGGCTCATCATTGAATAAAACCCTGTACAGGCTTATTAGAAGCACACCATAACATGCGGATTCAATTTAATAGCGTCGAATTAAAATACCCATTTACATTATCATTATGCGTAAAAATAAAACTATCCTATACTAACCATTACCAAAGAATATTCTACTACGACAGTCGAATATTCTTTGCCAGTACAATTTATTTTTACGGCATACAGGAATAGTTTGAATTGGTCTTATAAAGTTGACTCTATCCTCATTCGTAAAATGTTCATGTGACGGAAAAGTAACGTGGTAAAGCTGTAAATTTCGGTAAACAATAATAATCCAATAAGATTTTAACGTGAAAAAAAAAACGGGAAAGCTGTTTTTTTTCAGAATTTATCAGCAACTGCCTACTGAGTGTAAAATTAGCAAAATCGAAAATTTTCCCGTTGCGGTTTTTGAGCAAAAAGGTTGGTCTTTTGAAATGTGCCAGAACAAAATAATAATAATTAGACGTGGATTGTAGAAGTTGTTCACATATATTTTGGCCAATAGCAATCTTCGTTGATATTAACCCTAGGGAGTGGTTCAAATTAGCAAAATGTAGTAATTATCAGAAAAAGAAATAATTGAGCAACAGAAGTCGAAAAAAAAATCAAGCTTCTCCATTTTTTTAATGGGACACCCTGTATTTCATCCCTTAGTTCGATAGAGATAGAGGGTTTTTTCTTGATTTCAAATGTAAAAGTGTTGGGGGTGTTATCTCTAAGGGTTATAAAGATATTAACGTTTTTCCATACAAGGAATAATGATAATAAATTGGACAGAAGGTGTTGATGGGTAGAGACCAGCCAATTATTCCATGTATAGAAAACTGAACTAACTATTTGAAATCAGGAAAGAATTCTCTATCGGACTAGGGGATAAAATACAGGCCGCTAAATCCGGAAATAATTAAATTAAAAAAAAAATCATGAGGTTAAGTCATGAAGAGTTTTCTCATGTACAATTTGAGTATAATTATTATGCTGTAGCACAATTCAAAAGGACCACCCCTATTGCACAAAAACCGCAGGAGGAAAATTTCCGATTTTGCTAATTTTACGATTTATTTCTAAACCTGTATCTCGAAAACCAGAATATTTATATTCAAGACACAATGACAATGACAATATGTTTACCTATAAGACCTTTTCTACTTGACTACTCGAATGCGTCTTTGGAATTACGGCCTATCATTGAGTAGCACCCTGTGTTCTCAAATTAAAAAAGTTGAAACTTTGTTCAGTTCAAATTTGCGAAATTAAAAATGGCTCCGTGAAGCCATTTCACACATCGTCACATATAATAATAGTAGGATATTTCTAGATTCACCTTTATAAAAGAAAATATTTATATATATTTGTGATTAATTTCCATTATACAGGGTCCTTCATTAGTGCGTCGGGCAATCCTAGCGTGGTTATTTACAAAAGTAGAAAAAAAAGTTTTATACAAAAGTTGTAGAATGTGACTTTATGCATATTTTAAAAATATTTTCAAACATACAGGGTGCGTCACAAAAGTATGGCACGAAAAAGTATGATTTTTTTAAATGGAACCCCTGTATATTAATTGATATTGTCTCTTGTGTCATTTGGATAGAAGGTAACGTCAACTGTCAACTTTTTTCGGCACATTTTGACATTTTTTCACAATAATGGATTTAATCTCCTTGAATAGCTCTTGAAAAGTTAAGATAGGAAAGTGCAAACCATTTTCCTCTAACTTGAATAGTTTGAGTTTTATAGCATGCCAAAGTTGCAAAAATGCCATTTTTAAAACGCGATATCTCGATAACGGTTGAATTCAGGAACATTAGTTGTAGCTTAATTTTTGTTCCAAATTGAAGAAAGAATTGAAATATCAATCAATATACAGGGGGTTCCATTTAAAAAAATCATACTTTTTCGTGCCATACTTTTGTGACGCACCCTGTATGTTTGAAAATATTTTTAAAATATGCATTAAGTCACATTCTACAACTTTTGTATAAAGCTTTTTTTTCTACTTTTGTAAATAACCACGCTAGGATTGCCCGACGCACTAATGAAGGACCCTGTATATCGTAGTGAACGATAATAATTAATGGATTGAGTGAACAAATCCATCCCTACCAAACTTTTCTTCCATACAGCGCATTTGGTCTGTATCGTAGTAAACAATGGCTGAACAAATTGTGCGCCCAGCCCAGCCATACTTTACTGCGATACAGCTCATCTATGCTCTGTAGCGTAGTAAGGAATGCCAATACGCAACCCGGAGACCCTTTGTCATTTACTTTAAAAATCAAACACGAAATAAAAACCACTGACGATGTACCAATTTTTAAAAATCGTATCGCTACCCGTATATTCATAAAAACGATGTTCAAAGACAAATAAATGAGTTATTAGAAAAAGGAATAATTTGACCATCAGCAAGTCCTTGGTCGTCTCCAATTTGGATTGTACCTAAAAAGATCGATGCATCTAAAGTTCAGAAATGGAGATGAGTAGTCGATTATCGGAAAATTATCGAAAAAACCATTAATGACCGTTATCCCATCCCTAATATTAACGACATTTTAGACAAATTAGGTCATTCGCAATATTTTTCTACCCTTGATTTGGCAAGCGGATTCCATCAAATCGAGATGGAAAAGAATTCGATTGAAAAAACTGCGTTTACTGTAAATAATGGGCATTACGAGTATGTGCGCATGCCTTTTGGGTTGAAAAATGCTCCATCAACGTTTCAACGCGTAATGGACGACATTTTGAAGGAAATACAGAATAAAATATGCATGGTTTTTATGGATGATATAATTATATTCAGTACTAGTCTTCAAGAACATATTCAAAACTTAGAACTAGTTTTCAAAAAGCTGAAACAAGCAAATTTGAAAATTCAGATCGACAAGTGCGAATTTTTGCGAAGAGAAGTCGAATTCTTGGGACATGTAGTCACTCCAAAGGGGATTAAACCAGACAACAATAAGATTAAAGCTATCCAGAAATTTCCTCTTCCTAAAACACAACGCGACATAAAATCATTTTTAGGGTTATCGAAAATTCATTCGAAATTTCGTCAAAATAACAAAACCATTAACTAAATGCCTGAAAAAGAACGAAAAGGTAGAACATACAAATGAATTTATAGAGTGTTTCAATACTTGCAAAAATTCACTTACATCTGAACCTTTATTAGCCTATCCAGATTTCTCAAAACCGTTTGAACTTACCACTGACGCATCAAATTATGCAATTGGTGCAATATTGTCACAAAACGACCATCCAATATGCTATGCTTCAAAAACTTTAAATCCAGCCGAAATTAATTATTCAACAATTGAAAAGGAATTATTAGCTATTGTGTGTTGTAAATATTTTAGACCTTATCTTTTTGGTCATAAATTCACCATCATGACTGACCACAAACCCTTGCAATGGTTGTTCTCTCTAAAGGAACCCAGTTCCAGGTTAGTTAGATGGCGATTAAAACTTGAAGAATTTGATTATATATTTCAATATAAAAAAGGAAAATTAAATGGAGCGGCAGATGCATTATCTTGATACCATCCAATTAATGATTTTAATCCATTTGAAACATCATCAGTGAATAATAATCCAGGAGATATCGATTAAACAATAGACAACTTTTTGGATGATGACAATAATTATTCACCATTGGAAAAATCGGTACTTGATGATATTTTTCCTCCTAATGAAGAACCTAATCAAAATATCGAACTCGTAATAGAAGACGAAAATTCGGATCTTGAAACTATTCATTCAGCTCAAGAAAACCCAACATTAAACATTCCCATTTCAGAAAAATCAAGTAGTTATGACTATGGGAGAAATGAGTGCACTCAAGAACAAGTCTTTCAAAACAAGAGATCCTTCGTCACGATCTCAAGAGTTAATTCCAAACATACTATTATAGAGTTCATTAAAAAATACGTTGATCCTAAATAAACATATGCATTCCATTTCCGAACAAGTGAACTATCAGATTACTTTTCTTTAATTGCCCAAGAGTACTTTAAGAATTCAGCTTTTAAATTTGTCCAATGTCCTAAATTATTAGAAGACATCGAAGCATCGTAGCATTGGATGATCAAAAACAAAAACTTGAATTACATCACACAACAAAAACTGCACATCGAGGAATTAATGAAATGAAATCTGCTTTGACATCGAAGTTTTATTGGTCGAACATGATTAAAGATATTGAAGATTACGTGAATAATTGTGAAATATGTCCACGGAATAAATATGACAGAAATCCTCCTGTTATTAAATTTAATCTAACTCCAACATCAACGAAACCATTCGAACATATCCATTTAGATACTTTCAAAATTTCAAATGAATCATTCCTGACAATAATTGACACCTTTTCACGTTATGGTCAAGCATACCCAATTCAATCTTTAACTGGAATCTCGATAATTGAAAACTTATTCAACTTTATTACCCATCATGGATTACCAATAAAAATAACAACTGATTGCGGAACTGAATTTAAAAATCATGAAGTTGAAGATTTTTGTAAAGTCTATAAAATTGAATTACACTATACAACACCTAAAAATAGTAATTCCAATTCACCCGTAGAACGATTTCATTCCACATTGATTGAACATTATAGATGTCTGAAAGAAGAAAATAAGAATTATAGTCCTATTCAATTAATGAAAAGAGCTGTATTAGCTTATAACAATTCAATTCATTCAGTCACTAAATTTACACCCTTTGAAATAATAAAAGGACATATCAATTCAAACAGTCCATTTGATTTAACGGATCATAGAATAATATCAAATCATGTTCAAAATCAAAAAGATAATGCTGCTTTGCTATATGGAAGAATTCAAGAACAAAATGCCCAAACGAAACAGAAAGTTATCTCTAAAAGAAATGAAAAAAGAGATGAACCTATAGATCTCCCCGATAATGACCCTGTTTATATAAATAATAAGAATAGAAATAAGGACAAACCTAGATTTAAACAAGTTAATATTAAAAATCAAAGTAAAAATAAAATTATCGGGACTAAAGGCACATATTGCAAAAATATAATAAGGAAACCTTGGATTAGAAAAAGACTTTCTTTTCAGACGAAATCTCGGAATCGGACAGAAGACAATAATGCTGTCAGTAATTCTGTTACTGTTTGTCATAAACCATATCAACGGCCAAGAAGAAATTCAAATGACTACTCTACGGATTCCGATACTTCCGATTCAATTAGGCGAAGCAAAGGTAATCTATAATAAACACACATTTTTACATTATTTAGACTTAGAACATATAATTAATCAACTTAACAATATAGAGGAACACTTTAAAATAGTTAAGGAATATTTGGGAATTAAGAATACAACGTTGTTAGGAAGTAACCCAATATCTTATTACGGACTTCTACATGGTTCAATATTATGAACTGAGTATCTGATTAAAACCATGCACTCATGATAAATTGAAAAATTTACATCCACATATATCCAGAACTAGAAGACGATTAATAAACTTCATCGGTAGTGCAAGTAAATGGTTATTTGGTACTTTGGACGAAGACGACGCGGAAAGATATAACAAAGCAATCGAAACTCTAGAAACATGACAGAACAAAGTTGTAAAAGAGTTGAATTCTCAAATATCACTCTCAAAAATCTTGATTAAAAATCACAACAAAACAGTAACTATTTTACATCAAAATCAGAAAAAACTAGAGTATAGCCCAAAAATATTACAAGGAGTAATCGAAAAATCAATTAATAACATAAACAGTTATATTAATGTTCAAGGCATAATATATCAAATGAATTTAGACTGTCAAAACTTAATCACCTTTATTGATAATCTTGAAGACGCAATTATGTTTGCAAAATTGAATCCCTTGCATAATGCAATTATTTCGAGTTCGGATCTCAAGATAATATCGAAAGAACTCGATAACTTTTATGGCACAAATGTACGAAAGCGTAGAGGGGCCACTACAGAAAATAAATTGAATTCCGACTTAATTTACGGAATTCTGTGAAATCATCTCGGAATTCTGACTTAGTTTCACGGAATTCCTTGAATTAAGTCGGAATTTTTGATTCCGACTTATCTCTACAGAATTCCGCGAATTAACTCGAAATTCTGAGATTCCGACTTATTTCACGGAATTCCGTGAAATTATCTCAGAATTCCGACTTAATTTACGGAATTCCGTGAAATGATCTCAGAATTCCGACTTAACTTTACGGGATTCCGTGAAATGATCTCAGAATTCCGACTTAACTTCACGGAATTCCGCCAAATTATCTCAGAATTTAAGTCGGAATTCGGAATTTCACGGAATTCCGTGAAAATAAGTCGGAATAGTGTTCGCGTCAGCAGTGTTGCCAATTCGATAATTTCATCACTAGATCTGATAATCTTAACATGAGTTCAGTAATGAAAATCTGTAAAACAGTGGTTCGTAATATTCTAGTAATCTTTGAGGGACCGCTTCAAACTGTCGAATGTCCATCCCCCTGTCGACGAACGGTCGTTCGGGTTCGGAAGTTTCGACAATATGCTCTGGGCCTCTGGGGCTGTGAAGTATATTGTCGAATGGGGATTTTGTCGAATGGAGAATGGAGGGGACAAGTCGAATGCCCGGTGATATGTAAATGGATGGATGGAGCAGATCACACGAATATTTTGTTTTGTGGCATTGGATTTGTGGATTATTTTCCATGTTGTGATTCTTTTTAGACGTGCAAATAAAGCGACGTGCAATACTATAGGTATATAATTTTGTATATCCCAAGTTACAGAAAACTTTGTAGGTTTACGTACTAGGCGATTTTGCTTTTTATCTAAAGGAAATTGCAAATTTAGGTATAATATCGTCCCCCTAAACACGAATGTGCGTATCTAGCAAAAAATAAAACAAAATATCTAGGTATACTTATTTCAGAGTCCTCTAGTCTCGAGTGTTGCAAAGATAAAATAATTATTTTTTGAAAAACTGATTCAGTTCGTGTTTTCCATGATTGAAAACTGCAATCGCAATCTCAGAAGACCTTTCCAAATTCACGTGTAAATTTATGTAGGTACCATAAAACGTAATAAGATATTATAATAAGACATATCTTATAAAATGGTAATAAGCAGTGTGTTTTCAATGAAGTCTGTAGATTAGGCGTTGATGTACTCATATCAATCAATTACATAAAAAGAATACACTTCTGTTTGTTGCAAAATTTTTACTGGGATGTTTTGATTGTGATTAATTTGCTGTAATTTTCAAAAAATTGCTAATCTGACTACTGAGCTTCGAACATCGTCCATCACCACCGTCGTGTACCAAAACGCCACTAAATTGCATTGAAAGTTTTTAGGGTCGATTGCTCAATAACATTCTTATTATAATTGCAACTTTTGGGAAAAATAACTAGGGTTATGATGCCCAATGGGAATGAAAATGGTAGGGGTTGACTGATGGATTATGAGGGATGAATTTTTCTTTCTCTCAGGGGCAAGGAACATTCATTTTATGCGCCTCTTTCTATTTTAAAAATATGTTGAGAGGTTTCTCGTCACATGATGAGAATCGCATGAAAATTGGTTATTATTATGCAATACAAAAACTACGAATCTCAGGGTGAAGCAGCAGAAAATTCAAAAATTGATTGATAATTTGTTTGGACTTTGTCTTTCCAGTTACAATAAAACTGTTGACATAGTTGAAATGAAACAAAAATTTACGACATGAAAATTATGATATCAGAATGTACACTTAAAGCAACCAACACCCAAATTTGGGACCGTCCCCAGGCGATAGAAAAGATAGACCAAGTACGGTTCTCACGAGGCGATTTTAGTTGAACGATTTTTGTTGATCAACAAAAATCGTGTTGAAACGATTATCGGACTGGAATGACATTGTCAAACTTGAAAATTGCTCTAAGCAAGGTTGTTCAAACTTGTCGCTCGAAATAAAAAATATCTTGATTCAGGAATTAAGAATAATGTTGCCAAAAGAAACTTCCAGAAAGAAACAGAGATTTTGGTTAAGAGGTTGGATTTCAAGAAGGGACCGATTAGGAACCTTACAGAGGCTTTCAAAAGAGTTACTAATTGAAGATGAGGGTAGATAAAAAAATCCTCTACGTATGAGCAAGCCCATATTCACAAAACTTCTTCTTTGGCATCTTTTTTTTTTATCGATGGTGTGATTCCACAGGCTTGTTGCTCATAATGGTCTAGGAACTTGAGGGTCAAAATATCACTCCATATAAAATTTTTTTATGGGAAGTGATGTTTTCGTGCAATATTTTCAATATTTCAACGGAACAAATTTTGATAACTCCAACTTCTGACAGGAGGTTGTCACGATGACAATTTTGAATTCGCTTGACGACGACCAGCCGATTCAAATTTCAGAGCCTGGCAACTTTTTGTCGTTCAACAAAAGTGGTTCAACTTCTATTGAAAGCATGTTCTCATTGAACGATTGTCATTAAATTCGACAGCGATTCAACGTTGACCATCAAAAATCGCCTAGTGAGAAAGGGACAGAGCGATTTTCATTCAATTCCAAAGCGATTTCAAGTTGACCGATAAAACTCGACTCGTGAGAACCAGGGTATTAAGCCGTTTCAACAACGGAAACACAAATCGTTCAACATAGATCGCCTCGTGAGAACCAGGCTTGCGAAAAATATACAGAACAGCGGCATCGTCTATCTCATTCTGGCATCAAGCGTGTAGAATTGCTTCCCATATAGTTATTAATAGATATATGTATTCGTATGTCGATTCGTCTCCTAGTTATAGTCCTTCATAATTATAACTCAGTAGTCACCAATGTAGACAAACCTCACGTGATCAGACAAAAGTACAAAAGGAAACGATTGAAAGGTCACGTGGGATAAACCATGACATGTGCTATAGGTTCAATCGTTTCTCTATGGGGTATATGCACCGTAGAGATCTAATCCGGATGAAGGCTTCATCGCGATTATTTTCCATTAGGTGGCATGGAAAATAATCGCGATAAAGACTTCATCCGGATTAGATTTCTACGGTGCATATAGGGGTTAGTCTTACCACGTGTAGTTTGTTTTACTTTTGGTGACTTTTGGTTGTGATAGAGTGTAGTCATTCTGACACTGACATTTATATTTGATCATTATTATCTTATGAAAAAATTCATTTGTTGGATGAAACATGATATGCCTCTGGTGTATCATGTTTCCCAAGTGACTTGCGAATGTATTTATCTTGACTTATTTTCAAGATAATGCGCTTGTACCACAAATAACTATTTTTGTACAATACAAAACATCATTGACATTAAAACGCGTTATTATGATAACTGCAAACATGCAGAAAACCATGTTGCAAAAAAAAACAAACTGAAAACTATTATTTTGTCTTTCTGTACCTTGTACTACTGAGTTGGGTACATTCAATCTCACTTCGAAGTGGAAGTGATACATAGTTCAGCTTACCAAACGAAAATCATATGGAGCCATCCACACTCAGTTTGGCGTAGGTAAGTGTGACTGCAAGCAAAATCAATTTAGATGAGCATATTATGATTCCCGTTTGTCTGTCACTAAAAACAATGAGGTCACTTAACACAGAACTGCCCTCCAACGATTATACACTAACTGTCCTCTACCATTTCTTTTATATGTGATTTATACCTATACAGGGTGCCACAGATTCGAGTGCATGCATGGGGCTCAGTTATTATAAGAGATACAGGGTCGGTTAAATGGCTGCAAAGTTGCGCATTTTTATGCTCAACAAAATGTCGTTTTGAAATTTGAAAAATTCCGACTACTTCCGAAGATATTCGAAAAAAACCAAAATTTCGCAAAAACGTTATTATTAAGTTTATTTGAGAAGATATTGTAAAATGTATTACACTTTCTCATTGCCACTTTTTCTCCTCTACAAGATGGCGTTATCAAATTGAAAATCTGACGTTTCGTCTTTGAGCGGCCATCACCAAGTTCATTTCTTTTCAATACGGACCTGGATTTTTTATTTTATATTCAATTATCTTTTGACGTCTTTAATGTATTGGAGGTATCGCAATCGTTGAAAAAAATACTCATTGAAAAAATAATACCAGAAAAAATAAGTTAGGCAACCCTTTTCTCCCTAGCTCATAGTTTTTGGTTCATAAATCTCTCTTTATTTGACACGTTATTCTTATGAGAAAACCTGAACAACTAAACAAGCCTAATTGACCGAACCAGAATCGCAATATCATCCAATAACGATACATGTAATGAAATCAAACAAAATCCACAAATGACATGGAAAATGAAAATAAATCATATAAAGTGTCCAAGAATATTGCCATTTTAACAAAATATTGAAAATAACAATAATAGGTGAAAAATCATAGTCAATGATGAAAAATAATTGAAAATATTGACGTTGCTAAGGCAACCCATCGCTCTACACCCTCATCTAATCAACTCAATGCCTCCACCACCCTTTTTATCAAAATATCTATTTTGAAATCACCTCATTTTTGAACCTGTATTCGCAACCCTACCCGGTATCTTTATCTTATGTATTTCAAAATAAACTCATTGAATTACTTGAATTCCTTTAATAGGATACACCCATCATCAGTCACAACCCTTACTTTTTTCAGACATGTTGAAAATATACGTCGTAATCATGCTTTGATCATCCTCAAAGCAATAAGAGAAAACTTGTAAAAAAACAAAGTATTTTGACGATTTTGTTATGTGCTGGAGCAATCAGAAATAATTTAATTGTGTTTTCTTTCTCTTCATAATCTAATTTATAATCATTATTATCCACGGCTAGCTATTTAGCATACCCTACTAGTAACAGCCGAACATCTTTGATAACAACGGCTTGGCAACAGAGCACGCATTTGCGCTACCGCCAGCATGCAATCTCCCAACGCCCAACAGCTGTTGTTTTAACGACCTCTCCCCCACCACGCCCGCGGAACATTCCGACTTAACTTCACGGAATTCCGTGAAAATAAGTCGGAATTCTGAGATAATTTGGCGGAATTCCGTGAAGTTAAGTCGGAATTCTGAGATCATTTCACGGAATTCCGTAAAGTTAAGTCGGAATTCTGAGATCATTTCACGGAATTCCGTAAATTAAGTCGGAATTCTGAGATAATTTCACGGAATTCCGTGAAATAAGTCGGAATCTCAGAATTCCGAGTTAATTCGCGGAATTCTGTAGAGATAAGTCGGAATCAAAAATTCCGACTTAATTCAAGGAATTCCGTGAAACTAAGTCAAAATTCCGAGATGATTTCACAGAATTCCGTTAATTAAGTCGGAATTCAATTTATTTTGTGTGGTGGCCCTTCTACGCTTTCGTACAAATGAAATCCCAAAATTTGACAACATTTTATCATATTATACCAACTCTTAGGAACACAAATTACTTTCTCTAAATCAAAACTAATTTTCGCCATTCACATTCCTATATTAAGATCAAATAGACTCAAGTTGTATCGCCTATTCCCAATAATCCAAAATAGAACCACATATATCCCAAAATACCCTTTCCTGGTACAAGCAGATGAAATCCCGCAATTTGTTAATGAAAATTGTCCTTTACTGGAAGAAACTTTCTTGCACGGAAGAATTCAATCCTCCAGCACTGCACTTAAAATTATGAAGGCGGAAGAAGTTCAAGATTGTCCATTTCTGAAGATCAACAGCTCAGAATCAATCAGCCAACAAATAACGCAGCAAGAAGTTTTAGTTTTACCAATGACTACCTACTGAAACAATCTTCTCAAGATGCAAAAGCGACCAATACCTCGAAATTCAAAGTCCAACACTCATCAAAATCCCACGAAAATGTGAAATCAAAATCAAATCCAAGAAGTTCATCAACGACGTCAGAATAAGTGAAGGGAAACCATTAATCTTACCCAAACTAGATTTCCATAATCTAGAACACAAGAATTTGATCTTCGAAACAACAAATATAATTCAACCAGATTTTAATCAAATCTATGAGTTGAATGAAATGGCGAACCAGTTGAAGTGGAAACCAGTGGAAAACCATAATCTGACAACAATGATAATAGTTATTATAGTAATCATCACAATAGCTATTATTATCATTCTAATCATCTTCGCATGGAAAAAAAAAGAAAAGATCCTGCCAGCTAACATCCAGAAGTATTGGAAGAAGACAGAAGTTGAAGATGAACCACCACAACCTACCCCTAACACTTCACAAAAAACATCCCTTTTTTGCTCAGCTTAAGGAGGGAGGAGATACATCCACAGAAAATGCGGACTTATTACATCATCACTAAAATGTTTATATTTCTTAATCACTGTTCATTCCCACTAATAATTCTAATGCATAGACCATGTACCATTTGAGATTCTTCTAATTAAGGTGTTTATACTTTAGGACTGTGTATAGCTATTAAAATTAATGCATTGAAGATTGTGTGAGAACTGTGAGATTTTAAGATCATTCTCAAGCCATCCTCTGTACTACCAACTTGTATTCTCCGAAATTAAATAAATTTTGTTTTTAAAAAGAAGTTTCATCTTTCACAAAATATAACTCGCGTGATCATATCTTAGGTGATTTCGTCATGCATGGTTTTGGTACCCCGTCTGGTTTGTCAAACATTACGGCAAAGACTTATCACTCATTACCTAAAAAAATAGGGGTCCTATTTTCGATTTAGACGAAGTGAATATGAAGTGTGAACCACATCATATGTTTTGTACAGCACGTTCACTCGATCCTCACTTCGTCTGAATCGAAAATTGTGTTTTAATCCGATTTCCAGAGTGTCGATTCTGAGCCGATAGAATGTTTATATCGAGAGAAGTAACCCCGATTGCATAAAATATTTACTAAAGCTTTTTTGTATATCTAACAAATATTATATATGTTTTAAATATTTGCTATCTAAAAAAGTTATTAATTAAATATTTTGTTTACAATATTTATCCCCGAATATGTAATAATAAATATTTCTTTCCTGAATATCGACACCTCATTGGTCAAATGACGTAAGCCACAAAAAGTAAATTTTTCAGGAGGACGAAAAAACCTTATACATTTCAATTTATAGCTTCCCTATGGGTTAAACCGAATTATATGATGGGTTTTTATATCTTTATGCATTGTTGTGGGTTACGTCCTTTGAACTACTCATGTATTTTTCATTTAGGGATCTAATTCTGAGATTAACCCGTTTTCAGCAATTTTGAGGGTTACGACTTTTGGCCTATGAGGTGTCGATATTCATTGAATAGTTTGTTTAGATTTTTTTTTTCTTGATATCTAATTAATACTCATTAAATATTTTGATTAACATATTTTTTTCCTGAATATTGAACGATTATTTTTTTTTAAAATTTGTTGAGAATATTTTTTCGTGAATATTTAACGATTATTTTTTAAATATTGGAGAAAACATATTTATTCTATATCATATCATGAATAGTTTTTTATTGGACACGGAATACTCGAGAACTTATAAATATGAAATATCAAACAAATATAGCAGATAACAGATATTTGAATCTACAGAAATGTTCGCAAGTGAATGCTGAAGACAAAGTATGGTATCAGAATATAGTCACAAACCCAAGTCCAAGAATATTGTGGTTTTTGTTTTATTTTCTTGAATCTCCAAGTAAATTTCACGCATGCGCATTGCGCAATACTTTACAGGATTAGGAGAAATTACAAGAACGGTCGATATTTCAAAAGATACATGACTAGGAAGAAAATGTCTCACATAAAAGTTGTAAGTCTTCTAAAATCTATATATCTGTAGTAAATTGGAATTTACAGGGTCTGCCATGAGGTTATGGCAGATCAAAGTTGCATTTTTTTAAATGGAACCCCTGTATATTAATGGATATTATTTCAATTCCTCCTTCATTTTTGAGCAAAAATTGTAATTGACATGATGTTCCTAAATTCAGCCGTTTTCGAGTTATCGCGTTTTATAATCGACATTTTTACATATTTGACATGCATCAATAAAAAACTGTTTGAGACAGAGAAAAACGGGGCGCACTTTCTAGTCTAAGCAATTTCCAAAAGCTATCCAAGGACATTGAATCAATTCTTGTCAGAAAATGTGAAAATGTGTCGAACAAAATTGACAGTTGACAGTACCTTCTATTCGAATGGCAGAATCTGAATAGCTCTTGAAAACTTGAGGTAAGAAAGTTTAGAGAATCTTTCCCTATATAGAACCGTTTGAGTTTTATAGCATGTCAATGGACAATTTGCATACATCTTCAAATGACTTGAATTTTTTTTCCGAAATACCGAAAAATATACTAAATAAATGAAAAAGAAGACGGGAATTTCACTGTATGATCGCAAACGGGGTGGGACCATATTACCCTCCCGAGAGAGAGAGAGTCATCTCAGTCAATACGACAGACGGAGATAGATAGTGTATTCTGTGACGTAGTGGATGTTGATTGGCGCTCTTTAATCGGTGATTACTACATTATTACAGGTCTTAGGTTGATTTTTTAGACATCAATGGCATCGGTACTTACTAATCCTTATATTTTTCATATTTTCAAAAAATGTGCAAATTGTCCATTAAAGGTGAAAAAATGTCGTTTTCAACACATTGCGAGCCCACGTCAGTTTTATATGCCTGACACGAATGTTTCTGTTCCAGGCCGCGTCAGGCATATACAGTGTGACCCATTTGTTTTGGGAACACCCTGATAAAAAGTTTATTTCTTAACCGATTTGGTTCGTTTTTTTTTGGATTGTAGAGCTCGAAAAATTGTATATTCTTGGCAAAAAGCGACCTTCGCCATTTTGACTTCAAGGCCTACTATGTTAGTTTTTAAGTGCAAAATTTCAGGAAACCATATTAGCGATTTTTTTAGAAAAAATCTGTGTGCGCCACTGGATTCAGCATCCTTCAAAACGGGTCTATACAAATTTTCAACCGAAAATATCAAGTTGAAAAAAATTAAAAATTCGCACTTTAACAATCTTTGATTCTATCAAAACAATTAAAAATGCATTGAAGTTGATGGTGGTTTGGTAGAAGTTACAAATTTTTAGTTTTATGTCATTTTTATTTGTTTTGATAGAATCAAAGATTGTTAAAGTGCGAATTTTTAATTTTTTTTAACTTGATATTTTCGGTTGAAAATTTGTATAAACCCGTTTTAAAGGATGCTGAATCCAGTGGCGCACACAGATTTTTTCTAAAAAAATCGCTAATATGGTTTCCTGAAATTTTGCTCTTAAAAACTAACATAGTAGGCCTTGAAGTCAAAATGGCGAAGGTCTCTTTTTGCCAAGAATATACAATTTTTCGAGCTCTACAATCCAAAAAAAAAACGAACCAAATCGGTTAAGAAATAAACTTTTTATCAGGGTGTTCCCAAAAACAAATGGGTCACACTGTATAACAGAACTGACACGCATTCTTGATACCAGGCCGCGTCAGTTATCGGCGACTGACGATACATGTATTTTCTTATGGGATTTTAAACTGTGGCCTTTGGGGAACATTTCGGTATACTTGGTTTGGGCAAATTCGGATTTTTAATATTTTATTTGAGGATTTTAAATGAAACATTGTATCACATTGTGGCCCCGTGGGAAACTTACCCAATATACACGCGGCACGCAATGTGTTAAATGGAGATATCTTGATAACGGTCAAATTTAGGCACAAAATGTATTCCACAATTTTTGCTTAAAATTGAAGAAAGAATTTAAATATCCATCAATATACAGTGGGTTCCATTTAAAAAAATGCAACTTTGGTCTGCCACAACTTTATGCTCGACCCCGTATAATATTCCAATTTATAACAGATATGCAGTAGATTTTCAAAAGCTCAACAACTTTCATAAAAGACAGTTTTTTCTAACTCGTGAATAATTCGACCGTTCTGGTAATTTTTCCCCACGCTGTATACGTACCTGACAGGATTAACGAATCGAGACGTTCGGATTGTGTCCACGCTGTGTTACTTAGGTTTGCCTAATATTTGGCCGGCATACTCCGAAATATGATTAGGTAGGTAAGTATGTCAGTCACTGATGATTACTGGCATGCATGCTTCTATTACATGTGAATAAAGCAAAAGTAAATCAAGTAGGTAGGTAGGCCTTGGCATTTTTCTCTACTTCTGGTTAGGTAAAGTGCTTTTTCTGTACTAATGTATCGCTAAATATTATTGAAAATACCGGCTTATGCTTATTGTATTTTCTAAAATGTAATCGTAATCCTATTTTAAAATGAAATAGGTATCACATGTTCTCACAAATCCCTTTTCCAAAGTATGATGATAAGTGATATTCTATTCATTTGATGAATGATTGTACATGAATAAACACATAATAGGACCTATTTTTTGAATTTTGAATTAAGCGCCGTGCAGTCCCAACTTGAGGGAGGATATCACATCAGGAAATTTTGCACTGTTGCCGCTATTTGGTTTTTATAGCAGCGGTTTGATCCAGCGACACGGATCGCTGTTTCTCTTCAGTATAGTGAGTTACTACTTTATTATACTTACGCCCGGTACTTTCACATTCAAATGAATAAAATTATTCTGTCAAATAACTATCCGTCAGATAATAAATGGAGCGTTACCATGGCGGGACCTATTTGGAGGTTATTCTGACGGAGTAAATCGAGTACTTGAATGTGAAAGTACCGGGCCTAACAAGTATAACCCATAAAGAAATAATATTAAAAATTAGTCATTGATACAGTCTATTATAATAGACTGACTAATAGACTAATGCTTCTGTTATTTTCAACATTGATGTTCTTCTTTGAAAAGAAATGTGTGACGGCAACATAGCCCTTTATCGGTTATGCGCAATGGACTAATGGACACCATTTGGCCACAGAATAGGCGACCAGAAGCGACGAAACGGTTCTCGCCAAAATCTTTAGGAAGGGGAAATGTGGGACCACTGTCAAACATCTGACGGTTCGGTCTTATAGTCCGGTCTCTGATGGTATTTGTTTAGTATCATTTGGAATATTCTTCGTCATTTTGATTTTCTGTGTTTTTTTTTGTGAAAGGAAATCGTGTGATATGGCGAGAGGCAATTCTTGTGCTTTTCGGGGCTATTGGACCAGAACCGGTCATGGAATATCTATGTTTTCTTTCCCTAAAGACTGTGATCAGTAAGTACTTATGCACCTATATTAGAAAGTCTGTTTACTTCCGTATTATTGAAAATATTTTCCAATTTTATCGACGTTTTAACTCAAAAAGTATGTATATCTTTGTTTTTTGTAATGTTTATTTACCTAAAAAAATCTAAAACGATTACCTACCTCAATTCAGTAAACAAAATGTAGGGTTCGGTAAGATATAACTACTTGAGCCGAGTAGAAGTTTGTAAAATTGTTTTATATCATAGGGTGTAGGGTGATCTAGTAATCTATAGTTTTTTTTTTCATTTATTATAGGGCTAAAATATGATTGAAGGCTTGTTATCGAAACGACTTGCTTTCCAAGGCCGGTGCCTTGCAAACTTCATTTCGAAGAAAAATTAATTTCTTGTTCATTTCCAAAGAAAATGAAAAGAAACGCCCATTTCCCAATGCCATTCCTTCCATTTTTCCCACAAAGCTGCATGGTTGAAAAAATGCCAGAAAAAGTGCCTTGGAAGACAATGAGATTTCCCTTATCCTCGAGTCAAGAGAAAAAATCCACATCTTATCAGGTTTATTTACTGATATATTTTATATTCATTATTTTTGCTGTTTTTATATCACTTTATAGATCTTAATAAAGAATACAAATCATATGTATTGTTGTTTTTTTACAATAAATATACATCATTTTTACGTTATTTATATTCGAGTATACAAATATAAGAAGAATAAAATAAACGAAAGCGGATTCTCAACTTATAAAATATACAGGATGTTTCAACTAGAAATTAACAGCGGTGTTTCGGGCGATAAATGCAAGGTAACAAAAACTGTCAAAATAGCCTACCTATATGTGTACCTACTTGAAAAAATTAAACTGACGGCTTCGAAAAAAAGAGATAAAATTCGAAAAGAGAAAGCCAAAAAGAATAGGTAATTATTTTATCCGCCCAGTTCAACAATGGAAATCTTGAAAACCAATATCGTACGAATTTTGAAAAATATTCTGAAGTTGTGAAGAGAATTGGAAGCGCTTTCAAATTTCAAACAAGGTTCCACTCATCCTTTTTTAACCAAGTGTCATGAGAATCACCCCCTTATAGGGTAGTGTGCCAAAAAGTGTCGCCTTGAAATCAAAATCTACGCGCGTTCGAATTCGAATTAAAAATTCGCACAGAAAATACCGAAAAAATACCTCTTTTACCTTACAGTTAAAACTTAAAACATCCTGTATAATAAAATAAAAGAAAGGCCCTTCATCAGTAAAACATATTATGCGAACTTGACACTAATTTTTTCACAAGATGGAAACATATCTTCAAAAATCTGCCAAATATTTTTATTGTATATACCGTTTTATATTTTCATTTTTTAATAACTACCTATTGATAATGATCTATAATTATGACTGTCTGGAATATCAATTTGCAAGTCTTATATACCTATGTATCTAGGCAACATGTACTCATATATCCATTTATTCATACTTATGTGGGTAATATAATAAATAATATAGTGAAATATGTCTGTGAAGACAGATTTTTTTTTATAACACAAAAATAGAGAATAGAAGAAAACAAAAACCGGTTCGTTAATAATCACCAACATGATAAATGGTTCAGGTCTTTTTATCATTATGAAACCCTCATTGAGTTTCAGATTACTACCACCTTTTTAAACCAACTGTTTTTACAGTGTAGAGCAGTTCTCTCAGTGTCTAGTGGGGGACCATTGTCCCATACTTCAAACATGACGTTAGAGAATCGTTACCCATTTAATCAATGCAATTTCTGACGTTTTGTCGCGCCTAAGCTAAGTTCGAACTTAGCTATCTGTGGTGGGACTCTGATGAGTAGAAAAGTATTATCGCAAAAGTGACGTTTACGTTAGTTTACTCATGGATTTTGTTACATAATTGGTGCGATATTATAAGTGGGAATGAACTCATATTGTAAATCCTGAATGCTATTCATATGAGCTACTTGCTACCACTCTCAAATATCCAACCACCCCTTTTGTAGGGGTAGTTTACTCCTGGATTTTTTTATAAAAATGGTGCGACCATCGGAAACTACCCGTACAAAAGGGGTGGTTGAATATTTGAGAGTGGTAGCAAGTAGCCCATATCAATAGCATTCGGGATTTACAATATGAGTTCATTCCCATTCATAATAGCGATGGTCGCACCAATTATATAAAAAAATCCAGGAGTAAACTACCCCAACAAAAGGGGTGGATGGATATTTGAGAGTGGTGGCAAGTAGCCCATATCAATAGCATTCAGGATTTACAATATGAGTTCATTCCCACTTATAATAGCGATGGTCGCACCAATTATATAAAAAAAAATCCAAGAATAAACTAACCGAACAAAAAGGGTGGTTGGATATTTGAGAGTAGTAGCAAGTAGTCCATATCAATAGCATTCAGGATTTACAATATGAGTCCATTCCCACTCATAATAGAGATGATCGCACCAGTTATGTAAAAAAATCCAGGAGTAAACTACACCAACAAAAGAGGTGGTTGGATATTTGAGAGTGGTAGCAAGTAGCCCATATCAATAGCAATCGGGATTTACAATATGAGTTCATTCCCACTCATAATGGCGATGGTCGCACCAATTATATAAAAAAATCCAGGAGTAAACACCCTTACAAAAGAGGTTGTTGAATATTTGAGAGTGGTAGCAAGTGGCCCATATCAATAGCATTCAGGATATACAATATGAGTTCATTCCCACTTCTAATAGCGATGGTCGCACCAATAATGTAAAAAAATCCAAGAGTAAACTACCCTTACAAAAAAGGTGATCGTAAATTTGAGAGTGGTAGCAAGTAGACAATATCAATAGCATTCAGCATAATATACAATATTAGTTCATTCCCACTTATAGTAGCGATGGTCATTGGTCACACCAATTATGTAAAAAAATCCATGAGTAAACTACCCCTACAAAAGGGGTGGTTGGATATTTGGGAGCGGTAGCAAGTAGGCAATATGAATAGCATTCATGCAGGATATACAATATGAGTTCATTTCCACTTATGATAGCGATGGTCGCACCAATTATGTAAAAAAATCCAAGAATTAACTACCTCTACAAAAAGGGTGGTTGGATATTTGAGAGTGATAGCAAGTAGCCCATATCAATAGCATTTAGGATATACAAAATGAGTTCATCCCCACTTATGATAGCGATGGCCGCACCAATTATGTAAAAAAATCCAAGAATAAAACTACCTCTACAAAAGAGGTGGTTGGATATCTCTGAGAGTGGTAGCAAGTAGCCCATATCAATAGCATGAAGGATATACAAAATGAGTTCATCCCCACTTATGATAGCGATGGCCGCACCAATTATGTAAAAAAATCCAAGAATAAAACTACCTCTACAAAAGAGGTGGTTGGATATCTCTGAGAGTGGTAGCAAGTAGCCCATATCAATAGCATGAAGGATATACAAAATGAGTTCATCCCCACTTATGATAGCGATTTGAAGAGATATTGAAATAAGGTAAATACAAAAGTTTCATGTTTTTTTATGAACTTTGAGAATTTTGACGGTAAAATATTAAAAAATCTTGGTAACTGTCAAATATTTGACGATTTTTTCAAATTGAACACCCTATACAGGGTGCCACAGATTCGAGTGCATGCATAGGGATCTCAGTTATTATAAGAGATACAGGGTCGATTAAATGGATGCAGAATTGCGCATTTTTATGGTCAACAAAATGTCATTTTGACATTTGAAAAATTTCCACTACTTCCAAAGAAGTTTCGAAAAAATGTCGTTATTATTATTTTCTGAGTTCATTTAGGAAGATATTTTAAAATGGATTGCACTTTCTCATTGCCACTTTTGAGGAGAAAAAGTGACAATGAGAAAGCGCAATCCATTTTAATATGACGGTATCAAATTAAAAATCTGACGTTTAGTCTTCGAGCGGACATTATCAAGTTCATTTTTTTAAATACGGACCTGGATTTTTCATTTTATTTTCAGTTATCTTTTGACGTCCTTGATGCATTAAGGTATCGCAACCTTTAGTCAGGCAACCCTTCTTTCCCTAACACATGTTTGGTTCAGAAATCCATCTTTATTTGACACGTCGTTATTCTTATGAGAAAACCTGCACAACTTAACAAAACTAATTAAGTGAACCAAAATAAAATCCAACTACTATACATCTAATGAAATTAGGTTAGGTTAGGTTAGGTTACGAAGGAGTATGCCCTGGTCCACAGTTTCCTGCTTCGCAGTGCTTTCACTCGTAAGCCAGATGGCCCATTGTGGTCCCTTGTTTTTGAGGAGGTGTCCCCTCGGTCTTAACCTGCAAGCTTTTTTCTCCTAATCGTTCTTTAACCATTCCATGGTTTTTACGAAGTTCAGAATCTAGCACGAGGATTAGCACGAGGGTAGCGGTGGGGGGACCGGTTTCACATTCCTTGCAATGGGAC